>BSBM01000711.1:2405000-2880000 GCA_027924585.1 Larix kaempferi | reverse complement strand
AAATTTTAAGGATCCGTAACTTTATTAAAATGAAGGTACTGGGGAAAATTTTAAGGATCCATAACTTTATTAAAATGTAGATACCTTAGTGAATATTACCAATTATCAAATGTCCAACCATAAAATATTTGACGATATTTAAAAAAAACATTCAACTTTTGAAGGTTTTATAGAGTTTCTATACAATTGTGGTGATTTTTAGAGTAAAAAAATCTATTGTATGGAATTTGGGATAATCATATTGGAAAAAATCGAAAATAGCGAGAATGTTTTGGGAAAAAAACCTCGAAAATTAGCCCATGGGCTAAATTTTGCCCATAAAATTTTCCTTGGAAGGTACAAAGAGGACTATAGTCTCTACGCAGCAATGAATTATAGAAATAATAATAATTGATTATTGAACTCCTACCGAGCTAATGCTTCTTTATATTTATACTTGTAGGTTACAAATCGTAAAAGGGAAATAAGTTATAACCATACAAAAACATTCCCTTAAGAGACATTAGGGGCTCTTTGAGGTAAAAAATGAGCGTAAAAACAAAAAATGAACCATCAAAATTCACTTTATAAGAACCAATAATATTTAAGATGATGATGTCAACCACGGGGATAAAATTTGTAAAAAAATTGGATGAAAAAAAACTAATTTTCTTATTGTATTTTCAACATATCTCCTTATCGGTTTACCCAAATTTCAATTTTATTAACTTGTTGGATGCATAATTCAAATTTGCATACAAATCATACCCAAAATGCATACTTTTGAGGCACCCACAACACAGAAAATGAAAAATTCAATAAAAAATGTATTTTATGTATTAAAATCCATTTTTATTTATTGAATTTCCCCCTTTTTAATTTTGTAGGTGTTTCAAAAGTATGGCATGTAGGTATGCGTTGGATGCGGAATTAAATTATGCCTTCAACGAGTTCCCAAACATGAAATTTGTGTAAGGTGTAACGCCCATATTTTGATTAGGCATATTTATCAATTAGACACACCATACTTTATTTTCTTATATATTCTGTTGAACTCAGCTCGACTGAGTAAACTATATTCCGATATGATGGACCTCATTATATGATGTTACTTTGTTTAATGATTTCACCATGATTATGATGTTACTATGTTATGCGGTTACGACGTCATGATTACCATATGATTTCTTTGTTTTACAATTACAGTACATGTTTATATGTTTTCATTCATAAGATGTGGAATATATGAATGGGTACGTGGATACCATCTTCTTATATGAATTATTGAAGTATTATATGTCATACGCAACTATGATTAACTAAAAAGGTTACATGAAATAAAATGATTTTTGATAACATGGATCAATTGGCGATCAATGGGAAATGCTTCTATAAATTGTACTTTGCAAAATACTAACCTGCAGGACACAAGGGCTATCAGATAGCCAGTTACTTGATCTGATATGGCACACACAAAAGACTTGTTCGTACAGTAAACCTTAGCAGCCAAGAATGATGATACGATAACTCAAACTGATAATCTCGATAGCAGCAAAGTATGAGTCGATAAGGGCGTAGGCCCAGTATGTTGAGAGGGATGGATGTGTTTCCCACCCTATGTTTCCATGAGACCCGAGGTCGTGGGAGGGCCATGCTGAGACATGCTCCCCATGTTGTTGTGATGACGATGGTCAGATGCTTGCTAGGGGAGGATAGGTCCGCTGTTCAGCCGACGCTATCGCTCTCAAGTTCTATGTGGTCAGATCGGTGAGTCCGACATCCACTTTGGTACTAGCAGAGGAAGGATAGGGAGGATGCAGGAAGTAGGTTATGATGGGAGGATGTGTTAGTTAGTACTGTTGAGGGTTGGGTATTCCTTGATCCCGAGTTAGTGGTAGTAGGTACCCTTCCTTGTACACGATTGATTAAACTAATGTAAAGATAAAGATAATGATGTGAAATCGCAAAGAATTAACTGTTAAATAACTAAGGATGTTAAGTAATTGTACTATATATATTATGCTTGTTCTCTACATGAGGGTAAATACTACTATTATTTAGCAGGTATGCATATGCAGGATGGGGTTTGTCTATAGTACATTTATGATCTGTGCATACGCTGGCCATGCATGCACACCTTGCACATGTACACTAGTATCGATATACAAACACTTAACATATTGAATAAATGTATAAGTTGTCATAAGTAATTATGTTAATCATGCATTGATCGAACTCAGATAATGAATATAAAGTTATTCAAGATGTGTAAAACAAATCAATTAAGCTATGTATTACTTGTTGGTAAACATCGTGATAAACAAATGATTTAAAAGACATTTTTTTATTAAAATTCACTATTTACTGTTACTTTGTGGTGATTTAATTAAATATTATTACATAATTAATGTTATTTTAATAATATTACAATCCATGTCATAACAATTGCAAAATAGGTAAAATTTAAATATTGATTAATAAATGATTAAAATGTGATTATTTCCATTTCTAAGTTAGACATAATAGGGTCAACTATTTATATAATATTTTATTAATGACATTAATAGCATTAAATACAAAAGGGAAGGAGTAAATGTTTGCGGGGCTCGAGAGGGGAGTTTGGGGGCGGTGGAGTAAGCCCAAGGTCCTCTCGAGGAAGGAAGGGGGATATAGAGGGGGAGAAAGTTGAAGGGAGGGATATATATAGCTGGAAGTGTAGAGAAAGGCTTGGGGGGAACCAAAGGAATACTGCTCTCAGGATTATCAGTTTGTGAGCTCGGGGGATTGGAAATCCTTTAATTTCCAAGGGCCAGCAAGATAATAGCTGGTCGGTAGGGTGGACACATCGTTTTGGTTGACTAAGAGAATAAAATCATAACCTACTACAACCTATGGTCTACTAGCATGAGCATCAGGTAATTTCCTTGTTATTCACGTTATTTGATTATTATGCCTAACGTACTTAAAACATGGATATAACTTGCTATTTATTGGTACACTACTGTGAAACATACTCTTATGCTGGAACAAATTGCTGAAAAGAAAATATTAATATGTTAGTTTATTTTAAAATACGCATGTATGGTCGATAAGGACAAGACAGTAAACTAAGTTTCATTTAATAGAAATAGAGATTAGATTGGAAATTTACTTCCTTACACCTGAGTAAATTTTAATACATAGAAAATTAACTCAGAAAATCTACTTAGTGCTCTGCTGTAAAAACGAGGGCACTACAGATGGTATCAGAGTGCAGGGCTCAAACACTCAGACCTTAGGGCCTAACTACATTTGGAATTATAGTGAAATTTACAAAAAAATAACAAGCAAACATGATGTCTGCAAGAAAAGGGGAGATAAATTGAAGAGCCCTTTTATATTTATTTGTAAAGCTTAACAGAAACAGAACTTGAACGATATATATATAAAATTTTGAAATTTATGTGTAAACCCAGCATCCTCCACCCAGAAAATTGAACATAAAATTTTGGAGAAAAGCTAGGAGGCTTCCTGTAAGGTAAACGGGCTCCCATACTCCAAATATATGGAGGATGGGCATATTCTTCCTGCAATATAATAGAAAACTAGGTGAATAAATGTGTACATATATGAAAAAAAAAAGATATTAAGCAAATTTATTGTAAAGTTTTATTAAAAGAACATCCTGGGATCAACTCCCTGAAACCGACCTGATGGGGAGGAAGGGAGCTGGCTGAAAGACCTCCCTCTGCAACTCTGGGAACAATAGATAGAGGATGTGGGTCCCAATTTTTCCCATAGAAGGATGGCATACTTGACAGCGTAGGTATGTTTCGCGTGTGGCAACCCCTGCTAGCCATGCAACAACCTACCACCCAGGAGCGTTGTAATAAAAGGCATATCGGGCCAAGCCCTAACACTTAGAACTGAGAACTGTGTAGGTGACCTAATTCCATGTCCAAGGGAGAGCCACACACGCTCCACTACAGCCCAAGTACCCAAGGCAGGAGCACTCCCTTTTATTGCCCATGTAATAAAAGTATATAGAACCAGCCGAGCTCAACATTAAGAGCTTAACATTGACCAAAGGACAAGCCTGAAGGAGACCCTCATGCACCAGTACACCCAAGATCGAGGAGCGCCCAAGGGAATTCTTTCCTTTTGTTACTTATAAAGAATATTGGGCTATGCCTAATCCCAGCACCGAGAGACAAGAGTCATTGGGTCTATGTACTCAACACATCAGTGCACACCACTACAGTCTAAGCGCCAAGTGCGTTATCTTTTTATGGTACTTATAAAGATACATCGGGCACACAGCCCATTGCCAACATCTCGTCCAGCATTCTGTCGGCCTGCTCGAAGTTCCCAGTCCAGCAATAGCCATTGATGAGGGAAGTATAAGTGACAGTGTCAGGCTTGGCCGCGTAGAGCTTCATCTTAGTGAGAAGTTTGCCGGCGTCGACTATGTTGCCCTCTTTGCAAAATGCTTGTATGAAAGTGGTGTAAATGATGGCATTGAGCGGACAGCCTTTGGAATTCATGTCGTCGATGAGCTCGAGCACTTGATGTAATCTTCCATGTCGATAGAGGCCGCTAACAATGAGTCCATAGGTTTTGTCATCGGGGATGCACCCGTTCTCAGACATGAGCCCTAGTAGGTGAAGCGCGGTGTCAACTTTGTTGAACCCGAGGAGGGATTTTATGAGGATGTTGAAAGTGTCAGAATTTGGGGGTTGCTATGCGGGATCCGACAGTGTCGAGGTACAAAGATTGGGCCATCTCCCACTGCCCGTTTTGGCAAAGACTGTCGAGAACGGCGTTGAAGGAAAGGACGGTGGGGGGGTCGGGCATGGCGGAGAAGAGGCGGAGGGCTTCCTGCGACATCCCGGCTCTGCCGTATGTTCGGATGAATTTGATGAAAACCTCTGCAGAGGTGAAGACGGAGAGGGAGATGTGAGGTGGCAGAGATGTAGGGCCAAACCCTATCGCTCAGTACCACGAGCTCTTCACGCGAGAAGCAACCCAAGCACCAAGCTCCCTCACGAACCTGCATTCCTTCGTTCGTAGAGTTTAGCCATCCTACGCCATGGGTAGAAGGGTAAATCTTCAGCAAGTATGGGGAGCTTCTTCAAAGTATCAAGGAGTGTCGACTTCCCTACACTTGGTAGTCCAACAATGCCAAATAAAACCTAATTCTCCTCCATAAATAGGGAATAGTTGATGCCACGTAAGGCAGTTTCCGCATGCTCCTTTAGGTGGTTTTCCATACCGTTTTTTTATATGCGGATGAGTAAAAATTAGACACGTGCGATGGTGGTATTTTTACCGCAACCACCAACCATCCCTATCTTGCGTGCATGTTGGCAACGTGGAATATAAAGAGAGCTGTCGATCTTCCTCTACGGCTCTTGCAAACCTCCGAACAAAACGAACTTTACCACGTCGTCACAATTGCAATCTCCCCAATTTCTGCATCAAATTTCTAATGGTTGTCACCAACACTCGAACTCAAAGGTGGAATTTAGTAGATCTTCATCTTATATAAACCGTATCGGACCAATTATAGTAGCAACAAATAGCTTGCAGTAGTTTTCGGTTTATTCTCTGAAAACCTGAAGTCGTGCCAAAAAAAGAAATTAATTAATTAATGTCTTCTCTTCATAAAGCTCCCAACTCAAGCTAAAACTCTTTTTATATGAAAAACAAACAAAAAAAACCTTTTGCTCACCAAGTCAAAAAAATAGGTTTCGGCAAATTTTGTATATAAATATATAGTGTTAATGTAATTTTAATTAAATTTAATTAAATACGTATATATATTTATATAGTGTTATAACCTAGGTTTTGGTTAAGAATTAAAATTCAATCTTAAAAAAAAATATAAATAAAAAATATAAATAAAATAAATATATATAAATAAAAAATATAAAAATATAAATAATAATATATAAAGATACTCATAAACTTTAATTAAAAGGTTCATCATAAGATTTTAAAATTTTAAGGTTAATTAAAGTGAGATTAAGGATTAAACATTTGAATTAATAAGGTTAAAGATTATGAGATTAATGAAGATGAAGCCCTAAACGTTTAGAATTAAATAAATGTTAGGGATGATGTGAAATAGAACGTTATTCCAAATGTCCATATGAAATTTGTAAATCAAGGTTGATGTAAAAAATAAATTTTATTGACCAATGTCCATGGTCGTAGAGTTTAATTTAAACCCGTGGAATTTGCGTAGGGATCTTTAGTAGATTTAGTGTTGGATGGCCTCATCAAAACACAGTGAGCTATAGCTTATTTTCTGAAATACATCTATTTGAAGATCAACTAACATGCTCCTTAGAAACTAAACGATGTGATGTTTTACTCCATGAATCAGGACCAATCATGGTAACAACACGCAGAGGTCGGGGTCAAGGTCGACCACTGTCACCACCACCTCCGCCACCGTCATCACCGCCAACACCGCCACAACCAACCTCAACACCAGAAATGTAGATTATAATGAGGTCTTTGGAGGCTATTATGACCACGATGAACAGGTAGTCGGAAAGGGCCGTCGAGGTGGAAACCACTCAGGTGAGTCGAGAGAACCCTGAAAGGGCACATGGCCCAAGGCAGGAACCGCTTCAGGACATATCGAGGGAGTTGCAAAAGATAAAGGTTCCGGAGTTTTCAGGAGGACGACCCGGTAGGCATGCCGAGGCATGGCTGGAAGGCATGAAGAGATGCTTCGCATTGAATGAGTAGACATCTAGTTCCAAGGCTAGGATGGTCGTCTTTCAGCTTAAAGGTGATGCTTTGAATTGGTGGTCAGATCTTCAGAGGCAGTTGCGCCTTACTCCTCTTACAACTTCTTGGGAACTGTTCGAGGAGAGGTTCCACAAGAAGTATTTGCCAAATTATTACAAGGAAGAACAGGCAGGTGTGCTCCATGCTTTGGTACAAGGAGGTAGGACAGTGGAGGAGTATGAATCTCAGTTTATGGAACTAGTAAAATATGTTCCTTACCTAGAGGCAGATGATTGTCAAGTAGAGCGTTTTGTGTATGGACTTAACTACAAGATTAGGGCTGTTGTGCGGATGTGGAAGCCCACTTTAGTGGCCATGGCAGTTGAGTATGCTCGTTATGCAGCTGATATGTCAGATGGAAAAGGGGGTAGTAAGCTGACAGGAACCAATCAGTATGTTTCAGGGAAGGCGTCACGTCCTTACTTCAGGGGAGGACAATCTAGACCTCCTCCTTACAGTAACAGGTTCACACCGAGGGGTAATGTTTCAGTTAACTCAGTCTCGCAGGCATCGTTTGCGACCCACCAAAGCCAGGGACGTACACAAGGAAGTTCCTATAGAGGATGAAGGGGTTTTAAAGGACCCAGGGGAAGGAACTCATCCCAGAGGATTCCTCCGAGCAACATGCAAGCCCCTCCCAACCTCTCTTGTTGGGGATGTGGAGGTCCTCATTTCTAGCAAGACTGTCCCAAGGGTCAGTCAAGCAGCAGGCACAGGGAAGGAAAATCACCCATGGATAGTTCGGGTAACAGTCATCGGATTCATGCAGCGGTTCATAACCACCAAGCAGAACATCAGTCTACCGTAGTAGAATCCACTGGTAAAGTAAACTATGTCAAACTTAAAATTTTGTTTGATCCAGGAGCAACTGATAGTTTTATTTCACCATTTGCACTAGATAAATGTGGGTTGGCAGCCTACGAGCACGATGATTTTAAACTGGTTGAAATGGCTTCAGGAGCTAAGCAAATAGTCGGTCTTAAAGTGAGTAGTTGTGAGGTTGACTTAGGAGTGTGCACCACTAAGTTGGATGCTTATGCCACCAATTTGGGGACTTATGACCTAATTATTGACATGGATTGGTTAGAAGGCCATAGAGCTTTCATAGACTACTATGCGAAGAAGGTGTTGTGCCTAGATGACGAGGGTAGGACAATTCAAATCCAAGGCTTGAAGAGGAAGGTATCCCTCCGTTTCATCTCTATGATGAAAGCTAAGTGGTGCCTAAGACAAGGATGCCAGTTGTTCGTAATAGAGGCTATGAGTGATAGTAAAGGGTCTTCCTTGAATTCGTACCCAGTACTTTCCGAGTTCAAGGATGTCTTTCCGAAGGAATTGCCAGGACTACCTCCAAGAAGAGAGCTCAATTTCAAAATCGAACTAAAACCTGGTGCAGAGCCTATCTCAAAAACTACTTATAGAATGACAACTCCAGAGCTCCGTGAGTTACAGATCCATTTAAAGGAGTTGCTAGATTTGGAACTGATTAGACCTAGTATCTCGCCGTGGGGAGCACCAGTGATATTCGTTAAGAAGAAGGATGTATCTCTGCGACTGTGCATATATTACAAAGATTTGAACAAAGCCACAGTGAAGAACAGGTACCCCATACCAAGAATTGATGACCTCTTTGATCAAATGAAAGGTGCGTCAGTCTTCTCAAAGATTGATTTACGATCAGGGTATCACCAGTTGAAGATCAAGGAAGGCGGCATTCCTAAGACTGCCTTTCGAACTCGATTTGGGCATTACGAGTTTGTAGTGGTACCATTTGGTTTGACCAATGCTCCAACTGTATTCATGAGCCTCATGAATAGCGTCTTCTGAAAATACTTGGACCGCTTTGTTCAGGTCTTCTTAGATGATATTCTTATCTATTCTAAGAATGAGAAGGAGCATGAGGAACACTTGCGATTAGTCTTGACATGATTAAGGGAACATAAACTTTATGGTAAATTATCAAAGTGTTCCTTCTTCCAAAAAGAGATTCACTACTTGGGGCACATAATCTCAGGTGAAGGGATCTCCGTAGACCCAGAAAAGGTAAAGGACATCGAAGATTGGCCAATTCCAAGGAATGCTCATGAGGTGCGCAGCTTCATGGGGTTATCAGGCTATTACCAGAGGTTTGTGGAAGGATTTTCTAAGATTGCAAAACCTATTACCACCTTGCAACGCAAGGGAATCTGGTATGAATGGACCGGTGAATGCGATGCCGCTTTTACAGAGTTAAAGAGATTGTTGACAAGTGCACCGATCTTGCGGGTACCAGACATGGATAAAGATTTCATGGTATGCACCGATGCCTCGAAGCAAGGACTAGGAGCGGTGTTGATGCAGGAAGGAGGGGTAATAGCTTATGCATCTCGAAATTTGAAACCTCATGAGGAGCAGTATGCCACGCATGATCTGGAATTGGCAGCAGTAATGTTGGCACTAAAATTATGGAGGCACTACCTAGTTGGTAGAAGCTTCACCCTTAAAACAGACCATCAGAGCTTGCAGTACCTATTTACCCAGAGGGATTTGAATGCTAGGAAAAGGCGATGGAGTGAGTTCATGAGTGAGTATGACTTTGGTATCTCTTACATCAAAGGAAAGGAGAATGTGGTGGCAAACGCTCTAAGCCGAAGACTGAGACTTTTCTCCTTAATTCCCTTGAAGGTTGACTTGAGGGAAAGAGTACTAGGACAACTATTGGGCGATAGTTGATACCTAAAGGCAACCTCAGCTATTCAGAATGGAAAGGAACAGGAATTGAAGTATGATGGGTACCACCTTGAGGAAGATGGATTGTTGTAGTATCAGGGAAGGATGTATGTTCCTAAGGAAGGTGATATCAGGGAAACAATCCTTAGAGAGGCCCATAGATCACATTATTGTGCGCACCCAGGGGTGAAGAAAATGTACACTGAAATGAAGAAACTCTTCTTCTAGCCAGGTATGAAGATGGATGTAGTGGATTTTGTTTCGAAGTGCCTTGAGTGTCAACAAGTTAAGGTAGAACATCGTCTCCCGGCCGGTCTCCTACAACCACATGAAATTCCTATGACTAAATGGGAAGTCATTTCCATGGAATTCGTTGTAGGACTACCACTCACATCTATGAGACATAATGCTATTTTGGTGGTAGTCGACAAACTGACCAAAAGCGCTCACTTCATTCCAGTCAGAGACACCTATGATGTGACAGATGTGGAAAGGGTATTCATAAATGAGATTGTGCATCTTCATGGAGTTCCTAAAAAGATAATCTCTGACAGAGACCCTAAGTTCACCTCCAGATTTTGGACAAGCATGCAGTCAGCATTAGGGACACAGATGAACTTAAGCTCAGCTTATCACCCCGAGAAAGATGGACAAACAGAGAGGGTGAACCAAGTGATGGAGGACATGCTTAGGATGTATGTTATGGATCAACAGACACAGTGGGAGAAATATCTTCCTTTAGTGGAGTTTGCATACAACAATAGTCATCACAGTTCCATTGGTATGCCGCCATATCAAGCATTGTATGGGAGGCTGTGCAGGACGCCACTCAGTTGGGACAGGTTAGAGGATCGAGTTTTAATTGGGCCTGAATTGATTCAGGAAATGGAGGAACAAGTCTTACAGATTAGGCAGCAGTTGAAGGAAGCGCAGGATAGACAAAAGAGTTACGCTGATGCACACAGATCAGATAGAAGTTATGAAGTAGGGGATCGGGTATTTATTTGGATTAGACCAAATAAAAGTACCATTCAGTTTGGGAAGGGTACCAAGTTGTCACCTCACTTTATAGGTCCATTTGAGATTCTTGAGAAAATCGGACCAGTTGCTTATCGTCTTGTGCTGCCACCCCACTTGCATAAAACTCATAATGTATTTCATGTTTCTGTATTACGACATTACATAGCTGATGAGACTCACAAAATTCATTGGAAGGAATTGCAGGTCTCGGACGAGGGAACCTTCAGGGTCGAACCATTACATATACTTGATCATAGGGTTCGACAGCTCTCTAGTTGCCGTGTGGACCAAGTTAAGGTCCAATAGGACAAGTATAGCCTAGGGTCTGCTACCTGGGAGGATGCAGAGACCATGCGTCGAGATTTTCCCTCACTATTTTGACCATAACTTCAGGACGAAGTTTCCTGAAGGGTGGGTGTATGTAACGCCCATATTTTGATTAGGCATATTTATCAGTTAGACACACCATACTTTATTTTCCTATATATTATGTTGAACTCAGCTCGACTGAGTAAACTATATTCCGATATGATGAACCTCATTATATGATGTTACTTTGTTTAATGATTTCACCATGAATATGATGTTACTATGTTATGCGGTTACGATTGCATGATTACCATATGATTTCTTTGTTTTACGATTACAGTATATGTTTATATGTTTTCATTTATAAGATGCGGAATATATGAATCGGTACGTGGATACCATCTTCTTATATGAATTATTGAAGTATTATATGTCATACGCATCTATGATGAACTAAAAAGGTTACATGAAATAAAATGATTTTTGATAACATGGATCAATTGGCGATCAATGGGAAATGCTTCTATAAATTGTACTTTGCGAAATACTAACCTACAGGACACAAGGGCTACCGGATAGCCAGTTACTTGATCTGATATGGGACACACAAAAGACTTGTTCGTACAGTAAACCTTAGCAGCAAAGAATGATGATACGATAACACAAACTGATAATCTCGATAGCAGCAAAGTATGAGTCGATAAGGACGTAGGCCCAGTATGTTGAGAGGGATGGATGTGTTTCCCACCCTATGTTTCCATGAGACCTGAGGTCGTGGGAGGGTCGTGCTGAGACACGCTCCCCATGTTGTTGTGATGACGATGGTCGAATGCCTGCTAGGGGAGAATAGGTCCGCTGTTCAGCCGACGCTATCGCTCTCAAGTTCTATGTGGTCAGATCGGTGAGTCCGACATCCACTTTGGTACTAGCAGAGGAAGGATAGGGAGGATGCAGGACGTAGGTTATGATGGGAGGATGTGTTAGTTAGTACTATTGAGGGTTGGGTATTCCTTGATCCTGAGTTAGTGGTAGTAGGTACCCTTCCTTGTACACGATTGATTAAACTAATGTAAAGATAAAGATAATGATGTGAAATCGCAAAGAATTAACTGTTAAATAACTAAAGATGTTAAGTAATTGTACTATATATATTATGCTTGTTCTCTACATGAGGGTAAATACTACTATTAGTTAGAAGGTATGCATAGGCGGGATGGGGTTTGTCTATAGTACATTTATGATCTGTGCATACGCTGGCCACGCATGCACACCTTGCACATGTACACTAGTATCGATATACAAACACTTAACATATTGAATAAATGTATAAGTTGTCATAAGTAATTATGTTAATCATGCATTGATCGAACTCAGATAATGAATATAAAGTTATTCAAGATGTGTAAAACAAATCAATTAAGCTATGTATTACTTGTTGGTAAACATCGTGATAAACAAATGATTTAAAAGACATTTTTTTATTAAAATTCACTATTTACTGTTACTTTGTGGTGATTTAATTAAATATTATTACTTAATTAATGTTATTTTAATAATATTACAATCCATGTCATAACAATTGAAAAATAGGTAAAATTTAAATATTGATTAATAAATGATTAAAATGTGATTATTTCCATTTCTAAGTTAGACATAATAGGGTCGACTATTTATATAATATTTTATTAATGACATTAATAGCATTAAATACAAAAGGGAAGGTAAATGTTTGCGGGGCTTGAGGGGGGAGTTTGGGGGCGGTGGAGTAAGCCCAAGGTCCTCTCAAGGAAGGAAGGGGGATATAGAGGGGGAGAAAGTTGAAGGGAGGGATATATATAGTTGGAAGTGTAGAGAAAGGTTTGGGGGGAGCCAAAGGAATACTGCTCTCAGGATTATCAGTTTGTGAGCTCGGGTGCTTGGAAATCCTTGAATTTCCAAGGGCCAGCAAGATAATAGCTGGCCGGTAGGGTGGAGACATTGTTTTGGCTGACTAAGAGAATAAAATCATAACCTGCTACAACCTATGGTCTACTAGCATCAGCATCAGGTAATTTCCTTATTATTCACGTTATTTGATTATTATGCTTAACGTACTTAAAACATGGATATAACTTGCTATTTACTGGTTTACTACTGCGAAACATACTCCTATGCTGGAACAAATTGCTGAAAAGAAAATATTAATATGTTAGTTTATTTTAAAATACGCATGTATGGTCGATCAGGACAAGATAGTAAACTAAGTTTCATTTAACAGAAATAGAGATTAGATTGGAAATTTACTTCCTTACACCTGAGTAAAGTTTAATACATAGAAAATTAACTCAGAAAATCTACTTAGTGCTCTGCTGTAAAAACCAGGGCACTACATAAGGCAATAAGGAGATATGTCAAAAAAAATCTCTTTTTGAAATATAATGTGGCGAAGATAATGGATCTCTTTTTGAAAGAATGAAGATTTCAACAATTTTTTGTAAAGATGGTTCTCTCTCAAACACTGAAGTACTTCTCTTAAATTTTCTTCATGCTCTTCAGGTGTTCTTGAATAATTTAAAATTTCATCCAAACAAACTTGTACAAACTTATCTAGGTATTGACGGAATACACCATTCATCAGATTCATAAAAACACTTGGCGCATTCGTCAACCCAAAAGGTACTACAAAAAACTTGTTCCTAGGAATGTCTTCTTCCTTTACCCTTAGCTAATGGTAACCTGATATTAGATATATTTTGGAGAATATAGTTGCACCCTTCATTTGATCAAAAAGATTGTAAATTCTAGGAAAGGGTATTGGTTTTTTATGGTTGCCTTGTTTAACTGACGGTAATCGATGCATACTCTCCATGACCCATCCTTTTTCTTGACAACAATTATAGCTGCTCCCTAGGGTGATACACTAGGTCTAATCAATCCCAAGTCTAGCAATTCCCGAAGTTGAATTTGCATCTCTCTTAACTCAAGTACAAACATTCAATAAAGAGTTCTTGCTATAGTTTTTGTCCCTGGTTTGAGTTCAACAATGAAATCTAGCTCGCACTGTGGCGGTAGACCACGTAATGATTCTGGGAACACATCCATGTATTCTGAAAAAACTAGGTTGTTGATAATATCATTCTTATCTCCTTATTTGTTCATTTCTATAACTACATATAGCTTACACCCTTTCCTCATAACTTTCTGTAATTGCATGGTTGAAATCATTCTTAGGGAAACCTTTATCTTCTTCGTGGTCAATGTCCTCTTGTAACCTTCATCATCAAAGAAGGTTAGTTCCTTAGTTTTGCAGTCCATCATGACTACATGCACTTCTAACCAATCTATACCCAAAATTGATCAATAAACCCCCAACTCTATAGCATAAGAGGATACATTAGTGGTGCAAACTCCCAATTCCACTTCACAATTCTCTTACTTTAGAACCACTCTTTGGATACTTCTACATGCCATTTCGACTACATTGAAATCCTTATGACTAAATTCAATCATCTTACTACGTTCTAAATCTTTAAAAGAAATAAAACTCTCAGTTCCACCAGGGTATACCAGTAAAGAAAATACATTACCGTTGATCTTACCTACGGTTTCAGGGACGGTTGATTGGTGCTCGGCTTGGTGATTGTTTACTGTTGCATGAATGCAGTGTGCATGGCCCAAACCAGCTATAATGGTTTGTCGTGGTATTTGACTTGGTCCATGTAGTCTTTGATTCAACTTGTTCTACTGATGGCATTCACTCTGAAAGTGTGGACCTCCACATTTCTAGCATCCCTCCTTAGGGCCTCTAGATGCAGAGCTAGCAGGTGCATTGTTCCGCTGTGGTCCAAACTGTGCTGGTTTTCCAAAAGGTATTGCATGATCACTTCTTGGTGGTGGCAGTTGGTAGAGTGCCCTAGATTCTCTATTAGATATTCCACTGTAAGATCCCTTTCCAAAGTTTTTTTGTCCATAATAATGCTTCAATGCATTGGAAGGTTGATTGTTTTGGTCACCACTAGCGAGGATATTACCGGGTGGTCCTCTTTTCGTGAGCTCTTCTTCTGCTATGAGATATGTTTGAACCATTTCATGCAAAGTAGAGGGCATTAAGATGTGAAACTTAGCTCTGATGTTCTGGTTCAACAAAAAAATGAACTTATTGACCTCCAACTTTTCCGTTTGAACATGAGGTGCATACCTCAGTAGTCCCATAAAACAGATTTCATATTCGTGCATTGCTCGATATCCCTGTCGTAAAGCGTTGAAGTCATTTAACTGTCGTTCAATGAATTCATAGGAAAGGTAGTGTTGGAAGAAGTGCTCATCCAATAATTCCCATGAAACCTCGTCGGTTTCCAAGCGTACTTGCGGACTTAAAGGATTCCACCATAAAAGAGATTCACCCTTCAATTGTAGAACTGCCATGCATACTTTCATGTTTGAATTATAATCTCTTAGCGTGAAGCACATGGCCATATTTTCTAGCCATGCCTCAGCATCGGTTCCCTTAGTGGAACCCCAAAATTCTGGAAATTTTATCTTTTCCAGTTTACAGTGTAAGTTGACCGATGGTGGATTTTGGGGTACGGTGGTTACTTGTGAGCTGCCATTTTCATGGTCCAATATGGTATATAGGGATTCTAAAATTCGTTAAAAGATTCTCATCATGGAAACCACTTCTCCGTCGGGATGGTTTCCTACTCTTCTTTTCGTGGAGGGGTAGCTGTAGGAGTTGGCGTGGGTGGAGGACGTATGCCTCATCCTCACCCAAATCTCCATCTTCCCCTTCATCCACGATGATTCATAACCTATTTTTTTTTATAATGAAAAGTTTGTTAGCTTTCATCATAAAATGATTCGTAATCTGCGAAATTTTAACTTTCATAAACACTATCGAATGTTTGCGGAAATAACACATTACTCTCTCATGGTTCGGTCAAGGCTCAACCAACTCTGATACCAAATGTAGCGTCCCTCATCGAAAGTAGATACCTCGTTGGTAAGGATTGTCCAAGGGTTTATACAAATACAAATAGCACGTTGGTCATATCTAAATTTGGATTAATTTTTTTTTAACTTTTTGTTTTTCTTTTAGCACGTACCAACTACTAATCTATTAAAAGCTCTAACTGCTATGGTTTATATAATTGGAAAAATATAAACGTATCATTGAGACTGAACCATTAAATTCTTGTACCCCTCGTTATACAAAAGAAATATAATTTAGCGCGAACATTAACCAAAAGTACTTATGGTTCTTAAAATGCTACCCAAATATATAAATACGAACACCTTAGTAAAAATCACCCTCATAGCTCATATCAAGATTCATAGGTAGTTCTCACTTAATTAATTAATATATAGAGTATAACCTTTCTACTTAAGACGAATGTAAAATGTAAAAATGAACGTAAATTAGTTCTCAATTCAAGTAAATGGATTAATAATGAAGGTATACACTCAATCCATAGCTCCGGATACATCTTTTCCAAATTTGCCAATTTATATGAGTGAAGAGAGGTTCTAGTTCAACTTAGCAACTCAATTCAGTAAATGCAGTTAACTAGTTACTGCGAGATAATGGGGTATTCACATAAAGCATTTAAAATGTGAACATAGATTAGTGGTTTTATTTTAAGATAAGAGATTTAATATTATACATGCTCTTGAAAAATTAATTTAAATATATGCACTCTTTAGAAAGTATGGTTCATAACTAACATATGAGATTTACTTTCATACAACCCTCAAATCATTTACTCCGAGTGCAAAGGTTTCTTCAAAGAATAAGATATATGAGCAAAGGTTTCTTTAAAGAACAAGATATATGTGCAAAAGTTTCTTTAAAGAATAAGATATATTACACCACCTGTAAACCTGGTTTCTTTAAAGAATAAGATATATTACACCACCTATAAACCTACGTTCTACTTAACACTGCAATCCTCGCTTGCACGATGATGTGGTATTAATGCGATCTTGAGAAGTTGGGAGATCGCTACCACACTATGGACGGAGTATATGTTGACTACTAAGTTTACTCAGCCATCGGTGAGCAAGGTAAGGTTCAGGAGTTTACCGTTCTGTCTCGACAATGTTTGGTGGGGAAACATTGATTGGCATAGAAAAGTAGGATAGTTTAACACCAATCCTGGTGAGGTGCAGGCCAAGGAATACTTTATATCTAATCATTAACCCCAGATCCAATCTACATCGATCAACAATGTCCTCCAGTAAAGAATCAAGAGAAAGGCTCTTAGTTGCAGCATAAATTTAGTGGGTAATACAACATTTCAAACATTTCAAGATTACAACAGGGTAGTGGCGACCTTAGAGTGAGATATGGTGTAATCATCGAGTCTTCAACAATTAATACTACATAACAAGAGTTAGGAGAACTGCGATATAAATCCCTCCTGTGCAGGGTTCTTGTCAAACAAAAAGCCAAACCTTTGATCGGTCCAGAATCGTGGGCGGCTGTTAATGTAGGATTTCCTCGGTCGCAAAAGGATAAATTCTAATTTTTCCATGGCCAGGAGATTCACATGAAATATTTCTATATGGCCCTTTCGTCCTGTCATCCTAAGATATCTTGGATTCTCCAGGCACATGAATATTTATATGATTCAACTCACCATCAGAGGATTTCGCAGGCTAGGTTTGATGGTCTGACTATATGCATTTCATTCTTGCAGAGACAGGTTATGTGGTATTAAGATAGATGTGATTTTCACCTCGATAGGGTAATTTTAGAACCACCAGTAAGGAATCATAGTGGTTAATGAGTGAGGATCCTAACATTCATCGCGAAGTTGTTCCAGAAAACCTTCGGTCTGAAATGAATCTATATGAGAGAGTAAAGTTTTGAATTATTCTGATCCATGAAGGATCGTATATAGAAGTCTCAAACTCGAAACGGGTCCTAGGAAGCAAAGGAAACTGATGAACAGGGTATTCACATATCTACAGAGTCAGTGGAAACGATTTGGAATGATGGAATAGGAGATGCATTCGCGGGTTCCAAATAAAATTAATTTCTGGTATAATCAGAATGTAGGTATAAGTTGACAACTTCATTGAATTAGAAAAACTCATTGACAGGGAGGGTGTTTCATAATTTTTATCTAAGCCACATATTCCAGGGATTTAATCCATCATTATAATTTAGGTAGTATTGTTTAAGAGATAAATAGGTTCTTCTCATTGAAGAATAACCAGAGATCGATGAAAAATTATCTATATAAATATATCATTCAGCAGAAAATAATAATAATAATAATAATAATAATTAATTAATTAATTAATTAATTAATTAATTGATTAATTAATTAATTAATTAATTAATTAATTGATTGATTAATTAATTAATTAATTAATTAATTAATTGATTAATTAATTAATTAATTAATTAATTGATTGATTAATTAATTAATTAATTATGCTCTTTAAAAAGTAACCAGAGATCGGTTCTCTCATTGAAGGATATCTAGAGATCGGTTCTCTCATTGAAGGATAGCTAGAGATCGGTGATAAATTATCTATATAAATAGTATCATTTAGAAACTAAATAAATTATCTGCTTTAAAAAGTAACCAAAGATCGGTGATATTTATCTATATAAATAGTATAATTCAGAAACTAAATAAATTCTACTCTTAAAAAGTAACCAGAGATCAGTGGTAGTTATCTATATAAATAGTATCCTTCTGAAACTAAATAAATTCTGCTATTTAAAAAAAAATACAACCAGAATTAAATAGTAAATTACCTGTCTGGATGGGTGATACTACGACTGATGAAGATACCGAGCTTGATGCAGCTCCAATCAAACCAACAAATTTTGACGAATCATTGACACACCCCTTGGTTGACCTCCCGACCTTATCGGGAGTAATCTTCTTCCTCCTGAAACCCTAAGAAAAAGGGACGTAGAGAACACACACTCAACAAGAATTCAGGAATGAGATCCCCCTCACCAATAATTTATCCCAAACTCACAGTAGTAGCACACTCAATACCTCGAAGTCATTACGACAATCGTCCAACAATAGGGTCCTTTTCCCATCTTCTGTTCTCTCTTAAATAGAGAAATTTCTAGTGACACATGTCACTTCATGAAAAAATACTATTTTATGCAAAATTATTTAATATAAATATTCACCGAGCCATGTGTCAATATCTCATGAGAGTGCACACATTTCCCACATTTTAATCCTAGATTTCTCCTGATGCTAGGATTCCAATCTGTAAATTAGTAGGTGTAAGTGGATTTGACTAGTTAATGATTCCTAGTCTATCTTTTACTCCAATTTTAATTATTTAACTATAATTAATCATTTCATGCACAGCTAAACTGATGCTATATTATTCTTGAATTAAATAGTTACACATGAGCATTTTTTTGCACAATCTATCTAATGCAATACTATATGTCAATTACATAGGTGTTCATTTACCAATTTCGTTTTTATTTTTGTAGGTACCACATCGTCGGGGGCCTTCCGACAATCGTTCTTCCTTTATTATCTAGGTACTGCATCATCAGTTCCTTTCAACAATAATTTATCTTCTACCTAATGTGCGGGGATTTCGTGCAGTGATTTACGAATTGTGACCATAAATCATCCATCTACACTCTATGTGAGACTAATGACACTGAGGAGTAAGCTCGTTCTTACTGCGCACCACTCAACCTTGTACGATACCAAGCCGTTATGGTCCTACCCGTACGACTTCATGCTGACCCGAGTGAAGCTGAAGGGCTTTCAACTCGTGCGTGGGTGTTATTGGGTGTCGACATCATCGGTAATATTCATGTGTGTGTTTTTTCCATTCTATATGGCCTCGTTTCATTCCTTTGTGGGTCAGCCAGTGAACAGTCTCACTTATCACTACACACATGCTCATATAACACATTAATAGAACTGCTCATAATCTACTTAACTTGTTCAATAAAATTGCTAGTTATTAAGCACACCATTAATCGACACAAAACCATCATAATGCATTTCATAAATTTGCTAGTTGTAAAGCATTGTTAAGAATTTCGTTAATCTACTCATAACCATCATAATTCAATTCATAAATTTGCTAGTCGTAAATAACTTTTAATCATTTCATTAAAATTTGTTGATAACCATCAAAATGCATTTCATAAGTTTTGCTAGTCGTAAGGTAAACTATAACTCTGTTCATGCTCATAACTCATTTCATGACATTGATAAACATTAAGAAAAATATAATTCTCATCATATTCTAAAATTATCTAAAATTACTCTTTAAACCGAAAGTCTAACTAAAGCATAACAAGTTATAGTGCATGAACTCTCAAATCATCAAACAATTTTATTCCAAGTCGCACATAAATGTCATTTTATTAGGAAATTATTCAGCCGGGTGACTTGGTAAGTTCCCTCAAAGGTTTCATCCAATCGAGGGAATTACAATGTTTGAGGATAATATTGCAAGATCTGGGCCAAATCATCTATGGTCAATTAGGATCTTCCAACCATAAGGTCCTTTTGTGTGACCGACAATGCAATATGGTTAGAGATGGATAAGTGACATTTTGACTGATAACAGATATTGATACTAAGGATACTCAGTATCAATATAAATTGTCAAAAGAAGATACTAATAAATGAGGATACTCATTAAGGATATAAAATCCCTCTGAGGCTGGAAAAGTTTGTTACAACTTGTTCATCAAGCCTAATTTGTAGCTGCCCCCTGAAATAACATGTTAACTTTTCAGGAAACCTATTCATATTTTGAAATCATAAGAATGATTGAGGTGGTTCATGGACATATAAATTATTTCACTTATGGTATTAACTGAAAATCAATGATTGTGAGAGAAAACTAAGTCAATGACCAAATCTCGGCATTTATTAGATAACATGCAACATGTAGACGATATGATGGGACTAACTACCACAACATTGATAAGAAACAACAGTTGAAGAATTTCCATTTTATTCATACCAACACGACAGATATTTCCTTAAATTTTGTTTCAATTCCCAACCCCCCTTGGTATGTTCAAGAAACATAGTGATTTCTATAAAAATGACGCATTCCACAATTCAAATTTCAATATATTTCGTCATTATTTTAGTGAATCATTTTAATAAAAAATGTGCGGTTTTACAATTTTTATTATGTTTTATTTCCAAATCATTTTACAAATATACATAAGTAAGTTTTATGCATTAAAAATAAAGTCTTGAGAAGTGTTCCTTCAACAAAATTTTAAAATTCACAGCTCGCCCCAAAGTAAAGTGCTAGTGAATTAATGGCATCCTCCTCATGAAACCAACTTTAGAAAGGAACATTACGTGTTGCTAGACAAGCCTCAACTTTTAAAATGCATGTTAAATTTATAACTTTTTGAAATTGTTATTATTTTTTATTTTGATCATAATCTCATAGTTATATTTCTAAATTTCGTATAATAAATATGGATACCTTCTTGTTGTCCTCAAAAGCAATTCATTTTTTTTCCATCGAGTCTATTTGTGCTAGAAATTGTCCCTAGACTACAGAGGGGCAAGCTAGTACAATCTCAACATAATGAACATAAAATAGGGTTTTGTTTTTGTATTTTATTGGTTTGAGGGTTTCATTTCAAGGAAATAATCAGCATCAAACTCAAACTAACACAGATACTGAATCATGTAAGAATCAAAGAACTGAGATATTAAAGCTTCAAACAATAAATATAAATCATCACATTCATAAGCATATACTGGTTTTGTTCATAGCACATATGCATTTACATGAATAAAAACATTAAACAAGGAATGAAGTCAATAGTTGGGTGATCAAACTGACCAGAAACAAAAGCAATCCATAAGATAAAATGGCTTATCTGTAAATAAATCTATCTTAGTCCTCAAAAACTTACATAAGGGTAGTTTGTATCAATCTGTAATGCATATCCAACAAGCTCCAAGATCAATATTGGTTTCTTGAAACAAAAATCCCCTGTCTACATCTCAAGTTTCTTTGTTTTATCCTTTTACAAAGGTAGAGTAGTTCAATAACTACCTTCTAGGTCGATATTTTAAGTAGTTACATCAATTAGTTACATGCTAATTCGAATCTTTAAAGATAGTTAACCAAAAATAGCCAATCGGATTTTGAGAAATTTGACGAATTTTCTAAAAAATGGGTCTCACAAACGCATCCATATCTCTGGATCCATGATAGATGTGCCAAAACTGAGAGATTTTTTTTTTAATGAGTCCATGAAGAACAAAAACCTCTCTTGGTTTTTAATAATTCCTCTCCAATTGATTGGAATACATGCCAAAAATTTGTGACTAAAACAGGAAACTATTAAATATTTTAAACCCTGAAAAATAGGCCACAAAGATGAATTCGAATCTTTCAAACGGTGACACCTGTTGCAAAACTGAGATAGGTTTTTGTGAATGAATCAGTTATGGAAAAAAAACTCTTTGGGATTTCTTAAATTCATCTCCACTACCTTGTAATCCGTGCTCAACTACAATGACTAAAACAGGAAAAAACAGAGTCATCCTCCAGAATATGCTTATGCTTCTTTTCAGACATGTGTTCCTGCTCTGCAGTATCAGGCTTCATTAATTCTTCCTGTACGTTGTCCTTCTGCATACTACATTCAACTGTATCTTCAAATACATCTTCTTTGAACCTTTTTAACAAAACTTGATTTCTTACTGGGTAGAGGCTTCTTTCCATGCTCGTCTTCACCTCTGGAATTTTGAAATTCCAATGATAAATCAAAATGGATTTTACAAGTTTCATAATCCACCGAACAAGTGTCCAGGGGTCCTTTGGCATCAATGAACCATGCTCTTCTAACATTTCGGATTCCTGCAGCGTGCTAGAGTATATGATCTAGACCTTGTGCTGCAGGAATACCTCACATGCAATTTTTACACATAAACTCCAAAAACAAAGGTTAAAATTTGGATTTAGCATTAGAAAAGACTTAGGTAAGTATTTTTCAAGATTCTGAAATGAAATATAACATGAAACAAGCCATTAAGGGTAAATCAATTAAAAACCATAACTATAAGATAAAAATTAAAGACAATAAAAAATGGTTTGAAATTTAAAATAAAATAAAATGAAAGAGAAAATAAAGTATAAACATTAAAGAAAAAGACACAAAAACTAAGGACAATTTTAGTGTTAATAGAGTCTTTGTCCAATATTTTATTGGACATTTTTTACCACTGCTATTACTACGACTCTCTTGTTATTTTGCCTAAGATTTTTTGTCCTTTTCCTTCATTTTTTTTTCGATGTAGAGTAGTCATGGAGTTGATAGTTTTGAAGGTTTACTTTTGATTTATAAATTGTTCATGGCCCAAAGACAATATCATTAGGTAAAATGTTATAGAGGATAAAGTAGATTATAAATCTTTCTCTCGATGATCTATTACTTTTATATTTTGTCTATTTTATTGCAATGCAGGAAGGTTGTATTTATATTTTCATTTCTTCCTAATAACTAGTCAATGTTCTAATGAATCTTTCGATGTAGAGTAGTCATGGAGTTGATAGTGTTGAAGGTTTACTTTTGATTTATAAAGTGTTCATTGTGAAGTGTTCTTGGCCCAAAGACAATATCATTAGGTAAAATGTTATAGAGGATAAAGTAGATTATAAATCTTTCTCTGGATGATCTGTTACTTTTATATTTTGGCCTCTTTATTGCAATGCAGGAAGGTTGTATTTATATTTTCATTTATTCCTAATAACTATTCAATGTTGTAATGAATATTTTCACTTAAGAAAGAATAAGGCTATCATGATATCATGCATTTCAATGCGTTTGGTTGTCTAGTTTAGTAGTTCAAATAATGAAAGAAATCTTTGCCTAAATATGCATATAGAGATTGTTTTGCATCTTATATTTATTGTTAATTATTATTAAACAATGTAAATGATTTTTCCATTATATAATATTAATGTTTTCCACTCTGGAGTGAAAGATATTTTGTAGGTTCGTATTTTATTCAAGTAGTTAAATTTTTTTCAAAAAATCAGCAAGTGGAATATGACATGAAAGTGATTTTTATAACACATCTAAATGGTACAAGTGGAATATGATTCATAAAAATAGCTTTTATAACACATCTAAATGGGTACATGTACAGAATCTTGGTTTTGTATATGATTCCTCTTTGAAGAAGGACCTCTTTCAACATTTATGTAAAATTGTTCTTAACATATTTAGTTGCCTCTATATGAAGAAACTAGAACTCTTAAGTTATGCATATACTAAATAATGTTTTCATTTATTTTTTCTATAATTTTAAGTCTAAATTTTTATCATCCCTAATTACCTTTTTTAAATCTGTATGTTTGTCACATTTTAAAATGTTATCTTTAATCATAGAAAATACTTTATCGATATAATGTTTTTTGTTTTTTGTTTTTTTTTTTTTGTTTTTTTTTTTTCTGAATATTAACTCACTGTTGACAAAAACCTAGTCAACAGGGGTTCCTCAGTCTGTTGACATCCAACCCACCATGATCTCACTGAGCACCGGCCCAGATAGGTTTTACCCCATCCATCAACACCTACGAAGCAGATGAAGCTCACCAGATATGTTCAAGGGAGAGCTGACGGAACCATGTTTCCACCGAATGAAGAAGTACCTTTCTGCATCCGCTTATCAACTTATTGCAACATTCACAAACAGATCTAACATTTCAACTTATGCATTTAGATAGAATCAAATCATCATTCAACAGATCTTACAATTAATTTGCAATAGATCTAGTAGTAAAACACCATTTGGAACAAGGAAGCATTGCATCATTCATGTATTCAAGTCACACATCACATTCATAGCAGGAAAACAGAAAGAGACACAGTAATTCTGCTCAACAACACATCATATTCACCTTCGTAACAACCCATAGATACAGTAATATAGTTCTCGTGTCACATACCCGGATTAACAGACAATAACAAGCAAACTCATATGTGCTCAACTGTCTCTTCGATTGATCAATTCCTTCGTGGATATTCAACACCTACAATGCTATGTCTATTTATAGGATTGCTCCTTTACATTCTCAGTCCACTTATGTAGCCGCCTAACTACTTCTTAACAAACTTTACAAAAAGGATGACCCAAAAACCCACATAATGCGGTCCAAATGACCCAAAACCCACATAATGCGGTCCAAATGACCCAAAAATACATAAACTTATTGACTTGCGCGTTGTTTCCTTCTTGCGTGGCATCTTTGAACCTTCGTAGCATCTACGATTCTACGCAACTAACTCATCCAAACTACCTGCCAATAGGCCCCCAACACAATCTTGTGGCTCACCCTCGAGCCATGTTAGCTGGACATGGGTACTCATTGATATTTAGCCTTAAGTCCTCATACTGCTTATCGATCTCCTAGACTTGTTCCTTAGCAGCCGCAGCGATATAGTGACTCTCAGTCAAGTCCTCTACTGACGAGTGCTCAATCAGCTTCTCAGCAACTTTCTGCTGCCCGTCTTGTACCGCCTGCAACGTAGAACTAGCCTTTAGGGAAAACTGTGCTCCAATCTCCTAGAACTCATCCAACTGCGTAGTGTGCTTTTGTTGACACTCTTGTGCCTTTGCAACATGCTGCTGTAACTCCTTTAGTTCCATAGATTTGGCAACCTGAACAACCGCTAACAACGTTCTCACTGATGTCTTCAACGTGGCCAGCTGCCCTTCCGCCTCCTGCAGCAGTCTGGTCAGCTATTCTAATTGCTCATCCTGGACGACGCTACCCCAAAAATGCACAGTCTCTACAGTGATTTTTGTCGCTGCTTCCTCCATCTCTCCTAGCTGGGTCGCCAACTCCTCAATGGCGCGTTTTCATTCAATGACTTGCTCATGCAGCGTGCCTGGTTGTATTAGAGATGTTAAGTCAACATTGTCACATTGTAACTGAGCAACGACTGCCCCAATCCGTTGTGCTCGCTCGTCCGGATTCAGTTGCGCGGTGGGCTTCAGTACATACTTACATGCTTCAAAGACTGCCTCCTCTAACCGCATGTTATTGTCCTAATATGGGATTTCTCCACTGTCAAGCGATCTTTCTCCTTCTTCAACTCCTCAATTACTTGAGTCTTCTCAGCAATCAGCTGCTCTAGCTTATCCTCCAATTCATCGACCATCTCCCTCACTTCTACATCCTTTGTCGTTAACTCATCTACTTATTTCCAAGCTGCTGCCTCGTTCTCCTGCGATCGCAATAGTTGACCATTGACGTCTTGTTCCCTATCGGCCAGCTCCTAGCTGGAAACCGCTTGCATCTGCACCAATGTCTATGAGGATAGTGCATTGATGTCGATCGAAAAACCTTGTAACTGCTACAACGATGCCTAGAGAGCCTCATTATCGGTCACAATCACAATCCGGGGAATTTGCACTTTCCGAACATAGTGTTGATTGCACAAACTACCTGCACAGGTGCTGCCTCTAGTGCCTTCTCTGAAATGATATTAACTAAGGAATCAAGGCGAGTTTTTACCTCATTGAAGCCTGCTACTACCTACGCTGTCATTGCGTTAGCTGATGCATTTTTTTCATTTGTTATGGCTACAATAAGTTGTTCCAACTACACTTCCATCGCTCGGGTTACACCACTGGTCATACCTCGCTCATAGCGTGGCTTCGTTCTACCTTCATCAACCTCTCACTCTTCATCAGTAGGGGTCTGCGATGACTCTTGACTTGAATCAGAGTTGTTCTATTGGTCCATTCCTAGTGCATCCGATTGTATCCCCATCGATTCTTCATCCAGACTAACTGGTTCTTGCCAGTCTATAGGCCATTCGTCGATGATGGCATCCAGCTCCTCATTGGACAATTTGTAGGGGGTCTACAACCACTGCTTTCCCGTGTCATGTCATGCTTGCACATGAATGTTCTGCTGGCAATTCACAAACTTGGAAATCCCTTTATATTTCATGATGGCTTCCTGGGACAACCACCAAATACGCCCAACTGTCACCTGCAGTGCTTCTTAGTAAAGCCAGAAATGTGTTGCACAATCCTTTAGTCGCTCTGATTCCTACACCCACCATAGATTTTGATAGTGCGCACCCTTTCGGTCTGTCACGGCATCAACTTCCATCCCTTGGTAATCATCAGGTTCCATCCATGCTACAAGCACAATCAAAATCAAAAGCCAGTTGTACGCGAACGCCCCCTTTCCTTCTTGGATAGTTGCTGCATCCTCAATTATCTGGTTCAATAAGAAAAAGTGACCAGTTCAACTGTACTCCTTCAGTGCACTGCTCCGCGCATGCCACAACCCCCAAATTGCACTGGTTGGGTTGGTTTTTCCGTACAATTTTGCAACACAAAATCCTCTCCCTGGTGCGGACCGCCCTATCATTAATACTATCAGTGCAGTAGGCTCGACTGTCGCGTTCCAAGCCGTAATGCTGTACCAACCTTGCTGCCAGCTTTTTATCATTTTCCTTTCCTCTAAAATATTGCGAAGGGTCTCGTCCATCCTTCGTTAAACCCGTGATATGGGAAATTAGGGAAACTGTGACGGTGACCGATCTGTCCAACCACAAAATTCCACCATGAAAAAAGGCCAAAAGCTGCTAAACGCAAGCATTTGCCTATGTCAACCGCTCAAAGTGTGACATGTTGATCAAGCCCTACAATCCTGCTTTGTCCAATCCACCCGCCCAATCATGTGGAGTGCATAGTATCGGGTTGACTTCGCTTGCTTCTCTCGACATAAAAAGTTCCATCATAATGTCCTACAACTGTAGCAAATCATGATCATCATACTTCAACTGCATCAGTGCAGGCACGATATCGACAGTGCATACCATGCCTAGTGGGATCGTCGGCATCCTGATTTGGTACCGCTGGTTCTTGGTGGGATTCCAGGGCTGCGCACCGGGTCTATAGGGGGTTATATACCCCCGGATATCCACTACAGATACCCCTACTCGGGCCGCAGATTCCACAATGTCGGAGCTCGACAAAATCACCTTAGTTACCTCTTCCGGCTCTTGTGTAGATGATTGGGTCTTTCGCTTCTCTAGTGGTGGAGAGCTAGGCCGTGTCCCCGCCCCTCTTCTTCCACATTACTGACGACGACCAAAACGGCATATTAGAAACTTCCTCTTCAATAGTTATAGGGTTGAAGGGTGACTCTACTTCTCTCGAAATATCAACCATATCCAGTTCACCCGGCATTCCGCACACGACTACCACAATGCCAAAGTATTGCTCAACCTCACCCGACTTGGCAACTTGCTCTAACACAATGCAATTCTTCTCTACAACGCAACTCAACCTTGCACAATTTAGCTCAATAATGCTTGGATCAATGCCCTCTTTGCAAAATAATGGCTTCTAACCAGCCTTGCCTCGTTCTTATAGTGCCAAATTGATCCTTGCATCATTATGACCAAATCACGCCGTTGATTATGACCAAATCCTGCATTAATTATCCAAATCTGCATTAACTGACCAAATCTTCCTATCAATCTAACAATCAGATCCGCCATAACTATATGTCACTTCAGTAAGCACCGGGATTGAATTTCATTTAACTGTCTTCATTTATTTTTTATTTGACTGCGTCGCGACCCTGCAGTTTTCACAACATGGCTCTTGAATTGTGATACCACTGCTCCTACGTGCACATTCTGTCCCTGCTGGTGCGCCATCCTGCCACCTAGCATCCTGCATTTTTTTTTCACAATGTTGTTCAGGGATCGCATGGCTCGTATCCTGTCCTATGGGGCTTCAACCTGATACCATTTATCATTTGAGCCCTCAACGTATGGAAGCTTACTTGAAATTCTGGACTCCATCAGAATACCGCGTCCTTTTTTAACAGCTTTTCCATAGGGGTCGTGATTGCTGCATAACCCCGAATAAACTTGCAATAGTACCCCATGTTCCCCAATGTCGCTCTCAACTTCTTGACATTGGTAGGAGGTGTTAAGCTTAGGATCAATGCAATCTTGGCTAGGTCAACCAATAATCCTTTCTTGCAAACAATATGACCCAACAACATCCAAAATGGTGCACAGAAAATACACTTCTTCAAATTTAGCAATATCTGATGCTTCATACAGCGCTCCAACATCAATCACAGGTTTTCCAGATGATCGCTGATCAATCCATAAACTATCTAGTCATCCATATAAACTTGCAAAAAATTCTGAATAAAATCTCTGAATGCAACGAAAACAACTCGGGAGAATACTGCAGGTACGTTCTTAAGCCCAAACGGCATCACGGTGTACTAGAAACAACCCCATTCAGTCACAAATATCATCTTGTGGCGATCCTCTTTCGCGATCCTAATCTGGTGATAGCCAAAGAACCCATCAGTGAAAGAATACATCGCTTGACTACCCACTCCTTCCAGCACCTCATCGGTGAATGGCGTCAGAAAGGGATCATGCATACATGCGTCATTCAACTTCCTTAGGTCAACACAAATGCATACCTCACCTGTATTCTTATCCTACACCACCATAGGACTAATCCATTCTGATTCTTCAACTGGCTCGATTATTCCAGCATCCAACATGTGTCCAAGTTCAATTTTGACTCATTCCTTGTGTCACAGATTCAATCGATATGGTCGTTGTCTAATTGGTTTTGGATCTGGATTTAGTGGAATCTTCATCTCCCCTAGATCCCCCAGTATTGCCTTCATCTCAGAAAACTTTGTCGGGAACAAATCATGGAACTCATTCAACAGGTCTGTGACTTTCGCCATAATTTCATCATCCTAGTAGTCCCCAACATTCGCGAACTTTGGGTTTTCTGCTGTGCTAATGTTGACCTTCCTAAGCTTCATCGGCCGACTGATCGGATTGGTCGAGGCGTCAGGTGCTACGACATCCCTACTCCCTTCTGATTTCGGAATATTGATATTCCGCGGGTCATCACCATACTCTGGCCCTCCAGTAATATTATAACATTCCATCGTCGACTGCATTTGCCAATGCATATGCAGCTCCACAGGATAGGCGACTGGAACCACCTTTAGAATGGCATTGCAGATGAGTTGTAGGGCATTGTGAACATCCAGATTGGCATCCACGAGACTGAAGGTATGAATGAAGCAAACGGTCGGCTCTAACCAGGTGGTAATCTTCCCACGCAACTCAGTTGCGGCATACCATGATCACGACATTTCATCCAAAGTGTGGACGAAGGAATGGACCCATTCATCCCTTGGTCATGAGGCCCACAGTGTCTGACATTCCATCAGATGACTGCCAAGGTCATTCCTCCCATCGTACCTGCCGGTGTGGTATATTTCTATGTCACCAAAGCGAACCATCATCAATCTTTGACACTGTGACCACTCGGTAATTGAATTCTTATGAGTTGCCCACCAACATGCTGCAGTATCCTTTAGCGCCTCCTCCGGGGCCAGAAACCGCTATGGTTTTGACACCTTGTCCTCACATTATACTAGAAATGCAGACAACCCGGGAAGTCCTTCATATACTGCCAATTCAACACTTTCAGTTGTGACACGACACAGTGACTGTGTAAGAAAACCACAATTCCTGAATGACACCTCATGCATGCGATTCTGCCAATTCTCTAAGGCATCATTAGAATCAGAAGATGCTGAGCTAAAGCTGCACCATTTGAGTTCACCATCAGTAGTAGGATGGATGTAATATTCTGAGATGTTAAATGCATGATCCGATCCTCTTCCAACTTCATCCTTTACAGGTTCAACATACCTATTTCCTTTAGCTGGTTCCAACAGAGCTATGATTCTGAGGTCGTGGTTTTCAAAGGTCATCACCGGCTTCTTGAAAATAATGACTTCCATACTATCGTTTTCCCGTCCGATCCCTAGCAATGCGGGATAGGAGCTTCCCCTATCGACAACTTCGATAACATTGAAATCAACATATGTCTTCATCCCCTCAATATCTACAAAAAGGTGCCAGACTCACCCAATTGGTTTTACCTTGGCCTGATTAGCCAATCGCAGCTGTATGGGAGACCAACTCGGCATAGGGCTCCCCATTTTCTACCATGCCTACTTTGTGAGAATGTTGACATCTGAGCCTAGATCCAGAATAATGGAATCTACATCGTAGTCCTTGATATGGACATTCATGCACATCTCTTTTCCTGTCTTCTTTCTCTGCAGATTTTACTGCGGACTCTTGCCGCTCCTTGGGTAGTTGATTTAATAGACTCTTGATCTCAACAAGAGCATCAGGATCGCATGCTAGCAATAAACAACTTTCAAAGAAGTTTTGTAAAGTACCATACTGTCGCGATGGTCCTTCTCTCGAAGTTAAATCAAAAGCAGGAGGCATGTCATAGACAATTGACTTACCAGAATTTCCTCCTAGTGCATCATGTGTTTTAAAGAACGTATCTTTCTCAGCATCAATATCAAACTGCACCTTCTTCTTTCCAACGAATCAGATCAACTGATGCAGACCATCTTCTCCTAATGTCACACTTCCGCGAGTGATAACAGCAACAGCAGCTTCCTTCATCCTCGGTTCTACTGAAATCGTCATGACAGTTGGTCCTTGATTCTAGTTTGGAGGTGGATAGTTCTCAATAGTGTGATCAATACCTAAACAATATGTAAACTATGTTTGCAACTGCGGGCAATCTCTCTGATAGTGTCCCCATACTCCGCAAGTATAACATTGGACAGGTCCATGACCTTGTCCGCCTCCTCAACCAAAGCCTCCACCTCATTCCCCGTGGAATCCTCCTTGCTGCAGATGATTAAATTGTTGTTGCAAGGGATTCAGTTGTAGCTAAACACACTACCTTGGCTGAACATATGGCATCAACTGAACATACTGTGGCTACTGTGGAGCCATTTGCATCTGATTATAATGCGGTTGTGGTACAAACTCTTGTTGTGGTTGCGACGAAGGTACAAATTACATCTATGGTTGGGGTGGCGGCTAGGCCACTTGTGGCTGCAGCTGTGGTTGTTGTACTGCATGATGGTCGTCCTTCACATAGTATGAGTCGTACGTTCTTTCCTGAAGTAGGCCATATGCGCGGAAATCATTATCCTCATTCCCAACTAACTTGCAGAATGTACAATACAGATTCATCAGCTTTGTAACCATCTTCTGCATGTATTGACACTCCTCATGTCGATGCCCATAGACCTAACATATGCGACACCATGGCATACCTCCGCCACTCACTGGATTCGTTGCTCCGGATACCAGATAGTTGTGAAAATCAGGGCAGCTGTCCTTGGTATGATCCTATGCATGACATCGCATACACCAAGCCTCTTTGGGGTGTTCTTTACCCTTCTTAAGATCTTGCAATTGTATTATCAAGTTGGTGAGTTGCGTCTGAATCTAAGATATGCTGACTGCATTCTCACCAACTGGCGAAGCTTCTAACCACATCGCAATCTCTAGAGCCTCACTCGGTGTTGCAATGTTCTATTGCATCAATGAAAGTCAGATATGGGGTAGTAATGCTGCGATGAACCATTCCTTATTCTGAATGTCGCTCATCTGAAAGCTGACCCTTTCCATTAGCGTTTTGAACCATTGGTCAAAATCCCAAATAGTTTCATTTGGATATTGCTTGATCTCCTTTAGCTCTGTAATATATTGTGCTTCCGACTTTGGTTTTCTAAACTGTGCAATTAAACATTTTCTGACTTCATCCAATGTCTTTTTTGGGCTACCCACAGGAACCTGCAAAAATTTCATGAACCAGTCCAATGCGCGGCCCCAAAGAGTTATCGCCAATTAACCTTTCTTGGCCTCATCATTTGTAATCTGTTTAATAGTCCACATAGCTTCACATAAAAACCAATATTTCTCTGGGTTGTCAGTTCCATTTCCATGGAACAGAGGTAACTTCGTATCTTCGCCCACCATCCTGGGATTCCTTCCTATAGTTGTTGATCCGCTAGTAAGTAAATGTTGTTGACACGATGAACATGGTGGTGTCGAAGTCATATTTCTTACTGGTTGTGATACAATGAGCGGAGGTGTGGGTACGCTACTGCTTGGGGTTGTTATTGCTTCTATCCTAGGTGTAGCCTGGTTGTCCTTGTCAGAACTATGAGGTCACTTCGTACCATGTGGTCCCTTTGTGGTTTTGCGTTTCAATCGCAGCATGACCTTCTCCTGTCCTCTGCCTCTTCTCTTGTCGAAACCTTGCTCCTCCTCTCGTAAGACCACTCTCTTCCTCGGCTTCCTTCACAGTTTCATCATAACTTGCACCCATCTACCCCATATCATTCCATTCTCCTTCCTCCCCCCGCTGTCGCAGTATCCATGGCCTCTACCCACCAGGGTTCTACTAGTCGAGGTGCATCTTCAGTATGCCCTTTTCACAGATGAGCATCTTAATGGAAAACTGTAGCGACAAAAGGAACCTGCCTCGCGGTCTGTTGCAAAATTCCCTTTCAGCTTCGCTATAGGATTTCGTCATGTCAACTGCAAACGCAATGATATAGCCCTCCAGTATACTATGGAGCTAGACTTCAACAGCCCAGGATGCTTTGTTGTCTACCTCTTCCAGCTCCTGGATCAGTTCTAGGGTCCAAGATGTCGGCTCACCACCTTGGAAGTTTCGCTTTTGAAAGGTTAATTGCACTAACCATTCATATAAGATGATTGGGAATTCACAAAAGAAATATTCATGTGCATCGTCGTGTATGCACTTTTCCAACCACCAATCTGTCGATAACCTAGGGTTCTGATTTTCTTTCTCAACGAACTCTCGCAACTTTTGATTAAACCAATATTGAATTTCCTGTCTTGTCGGTTTCCACAACATGCCCTTCCTTCACTTCATGCTATGGTCCCAGAAACAGAGCCATTTGTTAACACAAACCCAGTCGACAGGGGTTCCTCAGTCTATTGACATCCATCCCATTGTGATCTCCCTGAGCACCGGCCCAAATAGGTTTTACCTCGTCCAACAACACTTGCAGAGAAGATGAAGTCTCACCCGAGATGTTCAAGGGAGAGCCGACGAAACCATGTTTTCGGTGAATGAAGAAGGACCATTGTGCATCCGGGTGATTCAACGAAGGTGGTTCACCATTTTTGGTGGATGGAAGCTAAAAAAATTGTTTTTTGAACCCTCGATCGAGGTTTTAAAAGCTTGATCAAGGGTTTTAAAAGCTCGACCGAAGCTTTTAAAATACCTCGATCGAGGGTTTTAAAAGACCTCGATCGAGGGTTGAAACAAGAGCTCGATCTAGCTTTTAAAACCCTCGATCGAGCTTTTTAAAAGCTCGCAAAAGCTCGATCTAGCTTTTGAAAAACATAAAAAGGCTCATTTTAGGCCTTTGATCGAGGGTTTTAAAATACCTCGATCGAGGTCTTGTTAAACCCTCGATTGAGGTGTTGTTAAACCCTCGATCGAGGTATTTAGCTTGATCGAGGGCTTAAAAAATAAGCCGAGAGCCCTTTTCACTATAGAATGAAAGTTTTGTTTTCCTTCCACAGAGCTAAAGCATGTCATTAAATGCTAATTAATGAGCGGACTTGATACCATTGGATTCGTCAACGAATCCTCTATCCAGATATATAAAATTTATGAATTTTTATCTTCATATGTCTTTTGTTTTTAATTTCTACTAAAACTTGCCCTAAAAAACCCTGTCGACAACTTCGATTGAGCTCAAAGATAAATCCACAAAATTCAAAATACACATCCAAAAAATTTGAAAAAATACACAAGCCCTAGATAAACGCTTCTTTTTTAAAATGGTATTTTTAGTTTTGCAAATTATGTAAAAAATCAAAATATTTCGTGCACGCACACACATGTGTGCAAAATGCGACTTAAATATTCATTGGTCATTTTCGAAAAATAATAATAAATATATTTTTTCAAGAAAAATTCAAAGAAAAATATGTAAGCCCTAGTGCATTCTGTCTAGATCATGTTCACATATTTCATTTTTAAAATTATTACTTTAACATTAAATTATTGTGCACGCACACAAACTACTTGTTAATTGCTCTTCAAATTTTTAAGTACACATGTTTCATTAAATGAAAATTCGACATGATATATGACATTGGTATATTTCGAAAAAAATATCATTGGAAAGCCAACATAATTCTCTACATTTCTTTTTTCAACCGCATGTCAAAATTCATGTGGCAAGTATGAGTTTCAAGGGATTTAATTTAATACTTGGGTAAAATTTCTGTTTTTCATTGTCATATTTGGCCAAAAAGAGTTACCCATGTTCATGGAATCACCCATCCGCTTATCAAATTATTGCAACATTCACAAACAGATCTAACATTTCGACTTATGCATTTAGACATAATCACATCATCATTCAAGAGATCTTACAATTAATGTGCAATAGATCTAGCAGTAAAACATCATTTGGAACAAGGAAGCTATGCATCATTCATGTATTCAAGTCGCACATCACTTTCATAGGAGGAAAACAGAAAGAGACATAGTAATTATGCTCAACAACACATAATATTAACATTCGCAACAACCCATAGATACAGTAATATAGTTATCGTGTCGCATGTTGATGTATTTGTAACTTCAGAAGATATTCACTTGTATATTGTATTATATTAAGTGTATATACATAGTTTAGAATGGATATAAAACACGATGAATGAAAGAGAATGTACACTTATTAATTTATTTTAATGATACCAAACTTGTAGTCTAAAAATTCTAAGATTTGAGTTGGAATAGATGATTTTTCTGGACACAATTTTGACAAAAAATCGGATGTAAGTTTTCAAATTTGAGTTTTGCAGTTGTCAATTTTTAAAATTTTGGGTGTCCGAGGGGTTTTTGAGGGTGCTGAATCCATTTCTACCATAAAAAATCCTAATAAAACACAACTAAATTTCAATTTTGCAAAAAAAAAAACACTTGGTTCCAACTAAATATGGTCATCTAATTTTTAAACAAATCCATTAAAAAAATTGGACAATTGAGATCTTAATAAATATATAAAATTAATTATATAACATTTTACCATTAATGGTTAGGGAACATGAAAATAGAATATTAAAAACTTACAAAGTGTATAACTAGTTATTAATACTTAAATACATTAAGATCAATATATTATATTAAATATATATACTTATAATCAAATATTTTAATATTAATATTATATTATAAAAAATAATGTTTAAAAAATTAAATATTATTAAAAATAATAAATTATATTTTTTTAAATAATTATAATTAAAAAAATATGATATTTTTTAGTCAAATAAATATTTACAATCAAACATAATTTCAGCTGTATTGATTGTACTCCAAAGCAATTACCCGTTTGTCAATACCATAAAATATCATAGTGTTATCGTGCTGATTATTTTCAATATCAATAGTTGTTCTCATTGATGATTGCTCCGTAAATGGTGTTAACTTAACAAATCTAAAAATTATGATATTATTTTTCAATTTTACGTTTTCTCCCTAAATTTAGTTAACTTACCACATCTAACAATTATGATATTATTTTTCAATTTTACCTTCCATGATATAGCTTTTTCTAATAACCTATAAAGCCAATTTGTGTTCATCAAAGTAAATTCGACGGTCTCGATAGATAAATTATTTTCCTTATAAATATGTATTCAAACTTTCATCTCTTAAATTTCTTCCGAGAGGTCACTTTAACAATCTATCTAATGCACATGGGTTTGAAATAATATCCCCATCAAGATAAAGGTAGAAAACAAAGGTAGTGTCCCTTGTATTTGTAATTAGAGTGTGAAATTGAGACTTAAAATAATATAAGTGAATTTTCTAATAACTATTAAGCAAGGTAATTATATTTCAATTAATAATTATAAATTAAATTAATTATATAGCTAGGTATTTATATGAAATTATAGTTTATAATATTATTTTTTCACCATTTTTTATGAGCATAAAACCATGTGCTAAACTTAAATCTCTCTCGTATTAAAAGGATGAAATTTCTTTATATATATTTTTTAATTTTTTAATAAGCAGTAAAATGTATGATTATGGAATTATATGATTAAAAATAAAAAAAATAAAAAAATTACATTTCAAAAAATTTGATTTTTCTTTTGGACTCAATAAATTTGGAATTAATATATATTTAGAATGGTTTACTTATTTTGTAAATGTTTATATATATGTGTGTCATATTGAATTTTAGAGTATCTTCTTACTTTTAGTGTAATTATAACAATTATATATTGTAAAAAAAAAGCATACTATGTAGCATAAGTGAATAGCTTCCATGACCAATGTTGTCAAATTTCACATATCTTCTTTTGAGAGCGAAAACAAAATTAATTTCCAAAATAAAAATCCCATCTTCAACATTCCAATCGATCATCATAAAATTAATAAACTCCACCTCATCCTTGAATATACATGAAAAATAAATACTAAAAAAAGATGGCCTTAGTGCTTATATTTTTACATTAATGTTACTATGTCAGGTACCTTCTACTCACATTTCCATCACTCTTAAGAAATACTCTAATCACACTTCCATCATGCTTAAGAAATATTCTACTTCCATCATACTTAAAAAAGATTATATACTTCAAATTACCATGAGAAATAAAATATAAGTTAAAATAATTCTAACATGTAATGAGAGTACATCAATTGTCTTAAGGTTTGTGAAACAATTTAAGTCCCTTATACCTTCTACTCACATTTCCATCATACTTAGAAAAATACTCTAATCACACTTCCATCATGTTTAAGAAATATTCTACTTCCATCATGCTTAAGAAATATTCTACTTCCATCATACTTAAAAGAGATTATATACTTCAAATCACCATAAGAAATAAGATATAAGTTAAAATAATTCTAACATGTAACAAGAGTACATCAATTATCTTAAGGTTTGTGAAACAATTTAAGTCCCTTAGGACCATTTTTGAACTCTTTGGAGGCCTTTAACCTCAATGAATGAGTCTTTCTAAACAAATATAATGAAGTTTTAATTGGTTTTGCAAATGCAAGGTTAATTGTAGAGATTCCTGCAATGATAAGGTACTGGATTACTCTTGATTATTTTAGTAACTTTAACCTTTAAAAAAATCAATGCTTATGTTGGATTGTGAGTAGTTATTTTAGATTCAAGACAAATATATTTTTTAAATTGTTTATATTAATACAAAATAAAAATAAAAATGTTAAACACCAAGCATATATATGACATCAGCATTTCTAATGTTTAACTTTAACATATTTTCAAAATTTTAATTCACATATATTTGAAATAAACTAAAATAGATTCATTATGGTGAATCTCTATTGTTAAACTAAAAGCTATTATATCAAAGATATGGTTGGTTGTGAGTTGCTGGGGATAAAATTGTCTCAATTCAATTTGAGACATCTTGCTTTTATATCAAGGATGTCTCAATTTAATTTGAGACATCTTCTGGTTTGAATAACTTACCATCCAACAAAAAAATCTTTTTGGATGAGCTCATGATGTGCTCATGAATTATTATAGTGAACAAATACATGATTTTCCATATTGAGAATGTGATTGAATCAGCATAGAAGCTATGAAGCATTGAGAAAGGTTAATTTTATTATAGTGAACAAATACATGATTTTCCATATTCAGAATGTGATTGAATCAGCATAGAAGCTATGAAGCATTGAGAAAGGTTAATTGTTTATAGATGAAAACATCTCAAGAAATTTGATTCAATTTCTTGATTCAGATCGGTTTAAAATGAATATATATATATATTTTTTTGTTAATTACATTTTATTTGTTATGTAACTGTTGCCACAAAAATTACCTGATTTGGTAATCTGAAAACCTACCTGAAACCTAATAATCGTTGATTTTTTTAAAGATGGCATAAGCATTTCAAGGTTAGGTTGTGACAATAAAGTTCGTTTTGTTTGAAGCTTTGCACCTCAGAATATTGGCATTATTTATCACACATAAACGTCATTTGTTACAAAGCTTCTTTCATTTTATCTCATTGAGTTGGTGCGTGTGCCCATCGGAGACAATTCCGAGGAGAGGTAGGAGACTACTCATTTCGTAACAACGATTATTATCTTAGTGCAGGAGGACTGAACCGCTTCTTAAAAACAAAAAGAGGTAGGAGCATGTGCTTATCTCATGAAAACGATTATTTTGTCTATAGGGTTCAGACGGAATAAATCTGCTATACAAAACAAGAAGAATTACAAAATTCCACCATACGTAAAATTTCACTGAAAGTGTCTGTCGACCTACCTTGACATTAACATGCTTGATTGATTGAGATTGAACAATAATGGGCTCCAATCTTGACCTATATTAGTATTTCTGCTTATGTATAGATGCAGGCGATTCCTATTTATTATTAAATCCTGACCTCTTCAACGATATACTCGTATGAGTGGGCATTATTGGTTGCCTTTTTGCATGATATAGGTGATAAGTTTCTCATCTTCTTAATGTTCTAATGTCCGGAGCTCATCAGATTAGGTTTCTGAGAAGATGAGAATTATCAACTGTATCATGAAAAACGGCTTGGCTTTCTGTTCTTGGACTGTAACGGGATATATGCAACGAGAGTCTGGAGATATGCTTGCTGGTATTTATTTCATTAAGCCCCCGCTCCTCCTTTCATTTCAACTTTGTTCAGGTTAATTGAATAGTATAAAAATATTAGGCAGTTCTTATAGTCTCGATCAAATCTATTTTAATTCAATATTTCAATAGTTCAATTCGGCTTCTGCGAATCTCGATCAAAACTATTTTAGCTAACAAATTAGCAGCTCAGGTCTTCAATAGGTCTGCCTGGGTCACATACGCTTTAAAATGGACGGCACTCGGTCCTAATTCTGCAGCGAATATCTTCGGGCGAGATACTCAACAACGAATTGAACTGTTTGTAATTTCATTGCAATATCTTGCTATTTTTGTATTGTCTTTGAATAATTAGAATTGTCACGGCTTTTAATGACATTATTCTCTCTGTATTTTCAGCGATGATCTTAACTTGCAGAAATCAATGGCAGAATGGTTGGCGTTTCAGAACAGAAGGGAATAAAATTCAGCTTAGCTTGTATTTTTATACCCAATTAGGATCTATGGGTCACTAAAAAACCAATAATTAAATTTCTGTGTTGGCTAGTTTTTATTTGGCTGTGTATAATCGAATTGGGTATATTTGATTGTAGGTTGTCAAACTTATCTTAATTTCATTGTCATCGTCCATAATCGATACCAGGTTAGTAATTATTTAAAAAATAAATAAATATAAATTATCATTTTTTTAAATTATTTGTATAATTATGTATCTCTTTATTTAAATATTTATTGCATCTCCATTAACCTGACGTGTTTTATATTTTAGTAAATGTTTCAATTTTAAATTCTATTCAAACTGCTTAAAAAATTTGAGTTGTAATTTTATTTTTTATGTATAAGATGTCTGATATAAAACTATTTATACATTATAAAAAGTTATATATTACCTATCTGAATATTTGATAAATTCAGAAATAAGAGTTTAAAATAAAATTATGTTCGTAATAATAAAGTCAATCTTGTAATAGTAAATCCAATTGTTTATGTTGTTTTGTGGATTTTAGGAAAGCTTTTGATATTTTCAAGTTGAGAACAGCCACAATAAGGTTGTATGAGACTATCATTGCCAAATTTAAGAGTACTTAGGGGTACATGACCTTAGTTGGAGTAGTCATCCTCCTCTATGTTGATGATATTGTTCTTATGGGACATTGTCCCTTTCATCTTGATAACCAATTAAGAATTCTTAAGGATTTCTGCTATAATATGGGTATGATTGTTAACATGGACAAAACTAAAGAACTATGATTATCAAGTCCAAGAAAGTCACTTATGCTAATTTTGTATATGACAATAGCAACTTGGAGGATGTGTCCACTTACAAATATCTTGGAATGTATATCCATCACAAGATCAACAGGAACTATAGCATTGAGAAAGGATTAACTGAGGGTGGAAAGCTTATTTTGGTCTAAAAAAAAATTGTAAAGCAACATGCATTGTGATAGGGGATAAAAATAAGTTCCTTCTTGAAACTCTTGTCACTCATGTTATCTTGTATGATTGTGAAGTTTGGGGTTGTTTGTAACATACCCAAAAATTTTATAAGCAAATTAAACTACTTTGGTTTTAACAATCATTATGACGATCAAGCAATAAAACACATACTTGAAACAAGGAAAATGACAAGTTGGAGAATCAGCTCCTCCCAACCATAGGAGAGAGCAACACCACTATTATCCCAACTCCACCCCCAAGCTGTATCACCACCATGCACTAGAACGCCAAGCAACACTTCCATGCAATACTCTCTCTCGGAGTCTGTAACAAGCAATAATGGACTTATGAAAGAGAGAAAAACTCAACCATAGTTTCTCCATGCACAACACGACGTCCCGTACTATCTCACTACACCAATATATATAGTTTTTCCTAGGTCTTGTGTCATCCCAATGAAATCTTCAATCAATCCTTCAATCCCTATGATTTAGGATCTTGTCTGGTAATTGATATTTTAGATTGGATTTGATTGGTAAAACATATCACTTGCTTCATTTACACATGTTCTATGTGCCATGGTGGTGTCCCCCCATTTAGCTGAATTCTCCAAGTGCCTTTTTCTTTTATTAAATAATAAAAATAAATAGTTTGTTGTGCAAAGTGTCACTTACACCTCTTGTTAGTGCTTGTATGAGTTTTTAAAATAAATCTTACAAAATAATTGTTTTTTTAAATAGTGTCACAAATAATAAATGAAAATAAAATAGTAAGGTTTTGGGAGTATCTCATTGTTGCATCTCTAGTGAATCCTGGAGAAATATTGAGCAAATCCAAAAGCATTTTATCACGTAAAACGTAAAAATTATAAGCAATACACCCTATCATATTCTCTTGATAGAAGTGTGTATCCCCCAATTGAAAGCATCACTATGACTAGGTACTTGATGTACAAGTATAGGATGAAAACCATGGGAGACTAGAGACTCCCTAAAATTGCTTTAAAATCAAGTCAAGAGCATCTTCAGTTCAAGAGATACTGGTATAAAGACACCATGGTTTTTTTAAATCTCAGGGGGTTCACTTTGTGAACATACATGAAATAGCCCATGCGTTCATAGAATATTAAAGAATACCCATAATTTCACTACATATAAAGGATTTCCTAAAAAAATTTATTGAACCTCCCTCCAATTACACCTTTCCAATTTAAAAAACCCCTATTTTCACTAGATATTCTATGTATCCACTTTTTCCACAATATGTTTAATATCCCCTTTTATTTTTTCCTCATTATGGTGACATGACACAAACCTTATAACCCCTAGAAACCTTGGAAGGTCAAATATGAAATCTTAGTGAGAGAAAAATTTTCAAGATAGGGAACAACCCCCTAAACACAAGTCAATGTAATGTCCCCATCTTGACCCTATTGCATTAAGATTGTAAATGATGTAAAAATTCTTATTTAATCATGGTGAGGAGCTCAAGGCCAAGGCCCCGCCATTGATTTAGCATTTTTATGTATCGGCAATTAAAATCGGTGCATATGGCTCCTGTGCTAGATAGGCACAATGTAAATAGAGACATCATGTAAATATGAAATTTATTGAAATACCCACAACTAGCTATGCAATGCAACAAAGAGATGGGGCATGATTCTACAAGGAGTAGGGAGGGATATTATTCAAACCCTTGAGCCCATGGTGTTAATCCATTTCATTGAAAAAACCCATAAATCCCAACTACCGATGTTTGGGTTATGCACCTAATCATTTAATTCTTCCAAGAGTTGGTTGAGGCATTTAATGCCTTGGGAGTGGAGAGGTATGGCAGTCAATTCCAAGTATGGACAAGCCACCAACCTGGAAAATTGTATTTGGTCTCCTTGGGCAAGAAAACACCCACGAAATGGTGCCCAAAGCCATTATGAACCCATAACCTTTGCCCTCTCACGCAGTTTGAGCTAGCTAGGCTTTCCCCATCACGTTTTTCACCATTTTTCCTACATTTTCGTGGGAGCTCATTTTTGTATTGTACAACAGCTGGGAGAGGAGGGCCACCATTTAGGACTGTGATGGAGGTCATTTTTGCCCCAAATGCCCATGGACGTTTTTCTAAAAACTTTTTCTGCTCTCCAAGGTTGTTCCCCATCTTCCATTTTTCGTTTTGGGCTTTTCCACATTTTTCTGAATTGGTAGAAGCCCCATTTTGGACATCCCACTAAAGAAACATTTTTCTCATGCCCAACAATTGTGGTTTTGCTATTATGTGCATCCCTGTTTTTGTTGTAACCTGTGAGCAAGAGATTTGGAGTGGTAGTGGACAGAATTGGCTTGATAAACCTAGTGGGGGGAAATAACCTCTCAAGAAGATCAAGAGGGCTGGCTACTCTTCTATGCACACCTTGGACACTCTAGATTAGAAAGTATGGCCTGAGGGACTGTGCATTGGTGAAGGGAATACTTCCTTGAGTGGGGTGTGTAGGAATTGTGGGTGCCAAGCTAGATAGATCTTGTAGAGGTATCAATGGCTCTGTTCTTGAGCTCACTAGCTTAGCAATTCTTCTTTTCCATTTCCTAGCAGCCTGATAAACCCAATTGTAGATTGGCTTGGCTCATTTTGGTGTATGTTTGGCTATGTGTGAGTCTGTTGTTCCCTGGTTCCTTGTAGAAATCATGCCCAGCTCAGGGGTGGTAGTTGCATCAAGAGATTGATAAGCACAACTGGCCTATGGTTGGGAGGAACGTTGCAGTTGCATAGCTGGTTTCTCAGGGACTACTTTGTTTCAAGATAAGTACTCTCATGTGCTAATTCTGTATTGTTTCAATGGATGAATGACATGAATATCTTGAATGTATGATGGATGTGTAATATAACTTAATTATGCCGTGTTTTCAAATATTTATGCATTTTCATATGTCCATCTTCTCTTTATTTGAATGTTTGTTTACTAAGTATGGGGCTAGATGTCTAGTATTTTCATTAGTGGTCTCTCCATAGGCTTGGTAGGATGGGAGGGACATTACAGTCAAATTCATTCACAATCACTTCAATCAAACTTAATTCAAAATCATTCCAATCAACTTCACATCACATTCAATCACGAATCATACCTATCCAACACCATTCTAACTCCAAACACAATTAGATTCACACTACTTTCACATAGATCATACTTAGTGAAACACTAATTTAAATTCACACGCACTCAAACTTACAAAAACTTAGGCATATAGTACCTATTAAAACCCACCAATACCCTATTCAACCCTCTAGATACATAATTATAAAACCCCTTAATATGTACATGCTTTTAATATATTAAAAATGCCCCTTAACCCTTATATACTAAACAATATATTGCTTTAATATTTTAGAGTACTAAATCCCTCAATATGAACTCACATGCTATAATATTGAATACTTAGAGAACCCCCCTGAGTTAAACCATTGAGGGATTGAAGAAAATTCCAATTTGCGAACTATCAAAAACATTAAAAATACTATCACTTCTAAGTTTAAAGAGAAAATGTTGGATGAGAAAAATTTAGAAGTTAAAAAAAAATTAAGATACTATAAGGAGGTCATTAACACTAATCTCGAATATCAAACATATCTCCCTATCTTAACCAGTTTGATGAAGAAAACCAATATATCCAAGATAAGAATGAACTCTCATGAGGTTCAGAGTGAAACAGGGTGCTTCAAAATGTCTAAAACACTATGGGTGGAAAGGATTTGTCATCTCTGTGAGACTTAGAATTGAGGATGAAAGTCTCTTTATGTTAGAGTACCCTCCATACACCCACATTCAGTCGTAGTTTCATAATCTTTGTTACAATACAAACCTCCATAATGTTCTAACATTTCAAAGTTATGGTGACCTAGGAGCGCTTCTTTCGAAGCTTTTTGAACATATGAAATAAAAGTTTACAACAATCCAAATATTTCAATTCTCTTATCTTAATCTCCGATAGACCAAGTTGATCTCACTGAAGGTTAATCATCATCATCATCATCAAGATTTCAAAAATTTCGATAATAATAAATTCATCTCATATTACTAAAATTTGAATTTTTTTTTACTATATTCACTTTTCATTTATAAATATTAAATTAATAAAAAATTATCAAAATTCATATAATTATATTTTTTATTTCTAATTATTTTCTTTTACATATATTCTTATTAATGATAACATTATGTTACACGGATAAGATCAAACTCTCTCTTCAACCTATTCACTTTGTCATCCACATATTTGTTATTATTAATTTACTATAAAATCCCATCAAAATATTTTTATCCTTTTATTACCATTTTTTATTTCACGGTTAATAAAATTGAAGTGTATATTTTTGTTATTCTTGAGTTTTTTTCCCACAGAAAAAATAAAAATCATACTCTTCTCATTCAAACGGAATTCGGAGAATAAATTCCATAGGTGTTGATGTACTAAATTTTTTTTTTTTCCCGAGATAAGTTCAGAAATTATACATTGTCCACATTTTGTAATAAAAAACAAAATTCTCACAAAAGACATGAGTTAGCCTGTCCAAAAGTCTAGTGTGTGCCATGTTGATTCTTGTAAACCATTTATGTCTGTAGTAATCTTGCACTTTCCTTCTTCCATTTTTATCACTTCTTTAGATAAATCATCTGCTCTCTTATTTTGTTCTCGGAAAACATGGGAGAAAATTACTTGACTGAAAGTAGCAACTATTGAATCCATATTGAACCCTATGTTTCGAAGCACAATGTTTTTGAAAATATTTTCCTTTCTCATATACTTTATCCAAAGCTCAGAATCCCCTGAGATCTTAAGAGATTCCACTTTTTCCTTGATTGCTATCATCATTAACGTTCTCAGGGCTAAACCTTCTGCTAGGTTGTTGGTACATGTTCCTCCATTCGCTTGAAAATATACGGAGTCTTTCTTGGATAGTTACAGGATTCCTCCCATCACGCATTTACAATTATCACAAATCTTCCATATCTCAAACCATGGTTCATGTATGCCCAGCTCTTCGTCGTACTCCAATTCTCAGCAAGGCTACTCCATCCTCCTCTGGCCGCGATCTCTGCTAAACACGTTATTCCCCTCTCTGAGAGAAAGTTTGTAAGCGCCAAGGAGAAATCTGTCAGCCCATTGACTCCCACTATGCTATCTTGTCCGATGATGATATCCCTTCCATCTCCCACTTCCCAAGCCAAATGGTCTCCAATGACTGGAAACACAGCTACTATAGCCTTCCAAAACAAAGAACGCCCCTGCTTGTCTTGCGAGGATCCCTAATTCACTCGAGAACTGACGAATTCCCCAAATATTTTTGTTTTTGGATCTCTTGCCACTTCCCAGATTTGGACGCAAACTTCCAAACCGATTTAGCTGTCAATGCTGATCCAAAAGAATGTAAATCCTTGATTCCCCACCCTCGCTCTTCTAGTATATTTATTATCACCAAATTATTTTCATATTGAGATATTTACATCTTTTCACTCAACTTGTGTTAAAAGTTGTTAAGGTTTCTATGTTACGAATTTTTATTTTATAATTATGTTGTGTGTAAATCTACAAATTAAAATCACTATTCTTTTAACTTATTTCATAGGATCACATTATTGTTGGTTGGTGAGAAGACAATTCAAGTATTCATAATTTTTTAATAATAAAACTAAAAATATTTAGAATTGCATAAGTAAAGTGTATTGGTTTAGTAAAAATTAAATAACTAACATGTATTATAACTGAAATATTAATTTTTGATAACAAATACTTAAGATTGTAAAAATATTCAATGTAGAATTAATCATTATACTTATTATAAATATCTTTTACAAGTGAGATTTTTAAATCATTAAAATATTTAATGAACCATATTATAAAATAAACACGAAAGTGAATAATAATAATAGAGTATGACTTTGAATTGGGGGAATGTTTCATTTAAGATAATGACCTCAAAGGAGATGTATAAGAATAAAAAACATATGCAGTGAGCTTTATAAGAATAAAAAAGATTTGCTTTGAGGTTAACTTCGAGATTTGAGGAGGAAGTAAAATTCCACTTTTATTGTTCTTGGAAAATATTGTTTTGGAAATGTAACGCATACTAGCATATTAAATATTAAATGATATATTAAAACTAATAAAAAATATATAATATTAAATAATATATTAATATTATTAAAGTTTTTAATAATAAATAATATATTAAATTCATAAATCATTGATTCTCTTTTAATATAAAATAATAAATAATTCCTTTCGTTATAAAATATGTAATATGTTAAAACCAGAATTCATAATGCATTTGATTGTATTTATCTAAAATTGGTAAATACTTCTCTTTCATTATGTAAAGTTGTGTACCGATACATTTTGTACTTTTACATTAATATTTCATAATAATTGATACATTATGTCTTTTTACATTAATATTTATATTATTATTAATATTTTTTATTTATTTATTTATTTTAATGTTGTTTATTTATTTTATTGTATTTTATATTTAAAATTTTAAAATTAATTATAAAAAATATTAATGAATTAATGAAGTTAATTATGATAAAATAATTATGAAAAGATGAAAAGTTTATTATGAACTTGAAAACCATTGAAACTTTTCTTGAAACTAAGTTATCTCTTATCTATATGGACGAGGTTGTATCATCTCTAGAGGATTATGGAGAAAGATAGAGTAAATCCAAAAGTATTTTATAACATATAATTTCAAAATTAAAGACAATACACCATATTATATTCTCCTCATAGAAGCAAGTCTCTTTCCTATTGAAAGCTCAGAGCTATGACTAGTTACCTAGTGTATAAGAACAAGATCAACATCACAGGAGGAAAGAGGCTTCCTAATATTGCTTCATACTCTAGACAAAACAATGTACTTACTTACGTAGAATAATGATACTACTAATAGTATTATTTTATCTAAATTTAAGGAGAAGATGTGGTGGCCCAGATGCGGGTGTCCTCTCGATAGTTGGATGGCATGCAAGCGAGGAACCTCGACCTGGGATCCCACGACGCGCCACCTCAATCAGCATGCATTAATCCCCCGATGGTCGAGGATGAAGTCTCATTCAAGTGAGATGCACCTACAACAATTAATTAATAAGAATATGCGAAATAGCATAAATGACAGAACTCAGAATCACTTTTATATTGATCACATGCCACTTCGAGGGGGCAAGCTCAATACAAATAACTTCATGATGCCTTCATAGGTCTCAACACACACTTATATACTAAGTATAGGTGCCAATACTATGGGTCAAAACCATGGGCCACTACAAACTATGGATCAACAATACTATGAGCGACTTACAAAGCATATGCGCCAACAACAATAACATAAACTATTGATCAACAAATACTATAGGACGACTTACAAAGCATATGTGTCCAACAACAATATACTAACAAAGTAAAGACATGGGTTCCTAACATCCCCTTTCCCTTAAAAAAAGCTTTGTCCTCAAAGCTTTAGATGTGGAAATTGTTGTTGAATCTGAAGGAGTGGTTCCCATGTAGCATCCTCTAGTTGCATGCCGTGCCATTGAATTAAGACCTCTGTGATAGAGCGAGAGCAAAGCTAACGAGTGCGCCGATTGAGGATGGCCTCCGGCTCCAAAAGGATGGATCCTTCATTATCCAGTTTGAGTAAAATCGTTTGTCCACTGATGTTGGTGCCAAGAACTTTCTTCAGACAAGAGTCATGAAAGACTGGATGAATGCGGGAAGAAGGAGGAAGTTCCAATTTATAAGCAACGGACCCAATCTTTTGAAGAATCTAATATGGCCCATAGAACTTTGGAGCGAGCTTATGACGCCCTTTGAGTTTCAGGGAGGACTGCTTGTATGGTTGGAGACGAAGAAAAACCATATCGCCAACTTGAAAAGTGCGCTCAGAACGGTGCTAATCAGCTTGTTGCTTCATGCCATTTCTTGCCATGTGAAGATTGTCCTACAAAATGCGAAGAATCTGATCGCAGTTTTGAAGGACTGTGTCAACTTCCTGAACTGGTGAACTGGTGGGGGTGTATGGAAGAAGAATTAGAGGTGCCTGACCATAGACTGCTTCATATGGGGTCATTTTAGAGGTAGTGTGGTAAGAGGTATTGTACCACCATTCAGCGAGAGGGAGCCACTTTTCCCACTGATGTTGTTGTTCAGAGGTGAAAGAACGAAGATAAGTTTCCAAGCATTTATTGATAATTTCAGTCTGACCATATGTTTATGGGTGATACCTTGAACTCATCTTCAGTTTGGTGCCAGTGTGGTGAAACAGTTCTGTCCAAAAATGACTGGTGAAAGTCGCATCACGATCCGAGACAATGGAAGAAGGGATGCCATGAGGATGAAAGATCTGGTCCAGGAAAATTTGAGTGACTGAGGAGGCTGTATAGGGATGGCTGAGAGCACAAAAATGACTATATTTGGAGAGGCGATCAACCACAACGAGAATCACTATCTTCCCTCCATATTTAGGGAGCCCTTCAATGAAATCCATAGAAATATCTGTCCAAATCCGTGTAGGTATGGGAAAGGGTTCGAGAAATCCTGGAAGGAGTGTTGTTTCACCCTTATTGCGCTGGCAGGTATTACATTCGGCCACCATCTGTTGAATTGTCCTTTTCATGCCCTGCCAAAAGAAGTTACGTCATGTCCGTTCATACATTTTGAGGAACCCAGAGTGCCCTGCCGATGGAGAAGCATGGAGTTCATAGAAGATAGCCTGTTGAAGATCTGTGCTCTAGGGAAGCACCAGACGACCCTTGTATCTCAGAGAAGCACCATCCCAAGAGTAATGTGGTACAACAGAAGGGTTGTTGGTCAAGCGTTGGATGATTTGAGATAAGGAAGAGTCATTCACATAACCTTGTTGAACAGATTGCAACCAATTTGGAACAAGCATAGAAATAGCTGAAAGAGAACCTTGGGCATCAAATGTGCGAGGAACAGCATCTGCCACAATATTGTCTTTACCCTTCTTCTAAGTGATCTCATAGTCATAACCGATGAGTTTGCTAACTCATTTTTGTTGTGTCGGGGAGGAGACACGCTGTTCCAAGAAATATTTCAGACTCTGGTGATCAGTCTTGATGCAAAAATGATTCCCTAATAGGTATGGGCGCCACTTCTGTACTGCATGCAAAATAGCCATCATTTCCTTCTCATAGGTAGAGGCAGCTAAATTCTTACCTGAAAGGGCTTTGCTGGTGAACGCAATGTGGTGTTCATCTTGAAGGAGAACAACACCAAGTCCATTGCCTCAAGCATCACTCTCAATAGTGAAGGGCTTGGAAAAATCGGGCATAGCTAGAACAGGTGTAGTACACATAGCTTGTTTTAGTTTGTCAAATGCACACTGAGCAACATGTGTCCATGTAAAAGCATCCTTTTTCAATAGAGCAGTTAATGGAGCTGCAATCTTCCCATAATCCTTGACAAACTTGCGGTAGTAGCCAGTCAACCCCAAAAAACCACGAAGGCTCTTGAGTGTCTGAGGATGCGGCCAATTGTTCATGGCATCAATTTTGGCAGGATCCATGTGAACCCCTTGTGCTGAAATAATGTGCCTGAGATACTCAACTTCCTTCTGTCCAAAAACACATTTAGACTGCTTGGCATGGAGATGATGGTCAGAGAAAAGTTGCATGACAAGACCCAGATGCTGGAGATGTTCATCCCATGTTTTACTGTAGATGAGGATATCATCAAAGAATACCAGAATGAATTTCCGCAAGTAGGGTCGAAATATTTTATTCATTAAGGCCTGGAATGTGGAAGGAGAATTAGTGAGGCCAAAGGGCATGACCAAAAACTCATAATGGCCATCATGTGTGCGGAAAGCTGTTTTAGGGATATCATCGTCATGTACCCGAATTTGATGATACCCAAAACGAAGATCCAACTTGGAGAAAAAATGAGCCCCATGAAGCTCATCAAGAAGCTCATCAACAATAGGAATTGGAAACTTATCCTTGATGGTGAGGTGATTAAGTGCTCGGAAGTCAATGCAGAGACGCCATGACCCATCTTTTTTTAAGACAAGAATAACTGGAGAAGAAAAGGAACTAGTGCCTAGGCGAATATTACCTTACTTCAATAAGTCCCGAACGAGCATTTCAATCTCCGTTTTTTGGTGAAATGGGTAGCAATAGGGCCTGATGTTGGGAGGAACGCTTCCAGGAAGGAGCTGAATACGATGGTCTTCTAGCCTGGAAGGTGGCAATCCCAATGGTTCAGCAAAGACACCTGTATATCGATCCATAATTTGTTGTAGATGCAAAGGAGTAGTGGAGACCGCTGAAGGTTGCATCTGAATGGAATGGAGCTGAGCGATGACACCATGTGAATTCTTCTTGAGGAGTTTTTCCATGCGATGTGAACTGATGATGTTGAGAGAACTTGGTTGTAATCCTGTCAATGTGTGTTTTTTGCCATTGAGGGAAAACTGCATCCAAAGTTCAGCAAAATCCCATAAGATAGGGCCAAGTGTGCATAGCCATTGAGCGCCCAAAACCACATCACATCCGCCTAAGGTCAAGGCAAACATGTCAGAGCGCAAGGTATAATCTCCCATAGAGGTATGCACATTCTGACACTTCCCTTTTCAAGGTAAGATGCCCCCATTAGCAACCATGACTTCAAAGTTGGAGCAAGGATGGATAAAACAATCAGATTGTTTGGCGATCTGAGGGTCAATGAAATTATGAGTGCTACCAGAATCAATGAGTATTGTAAGAGGAAGCTTCTTGAAGTAACCCCTCACCTGCATTGTTTGGGGGGTGGTGATTCCAGCTAAAGAATGGAGAGATATCTCTGGCTGGTCATCCTGAGACGGAGGGTTAATAGGCGGTTCCTGAATGTCAACCAGAGCATCAAGTGTTTCTGGATCTTCGTCACCAATTTCAGAGGCAGGCGGAGAATCCACATCCAAAAGATAGATCTTTTTCTGAACACATCTATGTCCCAGAGTGAATTTCTCATCACAATTATAGCAAAGCCCTTTTTCTCTGCGTGCTTGCATCTCTGTTTCAGACAAACGCTTGATAGGAGTTGGTCAAGGAGCCTGCGGTATAGGTGGTCGTTGAGAACCCATATTTCGGAAGGGAACAAAAGTGGGATTGGAGCGTTGTTGGGCTGCAATCTTGTCTTCTGCCAACTTAGCCAACCCTAGGGCTTCCATCATTGTGTTGGGACAGAAAATTTTGACCTCAGAGCGGATGGCATGCTTTAGACCACTGATAAAACAACTCCGGTAAAAGTCATCAGACAATCCTTCGGTGTGGTTGGCTAGGTTCTCAAATTCGGTTTGATACTCTCTCACAGTGCCAATTTGTCGACGTTTAGTGAGGGCTCCTGTGAAGTCATCAAAAGCACTAGGACCAAATTGTTGCAAAAGGAGCTGGCAAAAGTCTGGCCATTTTGGTTCTGCATGAGCCTTGATGTACTAACGGTACCATTGAAGAGCTTCCTGTTCCAAATGAAAGGATGCCAGTGGAACTTTGTTGACATCAAAAGTATTATGCAGACTGAAATACTGTTCTACACGATAGATCCATCCAGTTGGATCGGTACCATTGAAGCGAGGAAAATCAAGCTTCGGACCATGGAAATTGCTAGAAGAAGAGAACCCATTGTCTGATGAAGACTTGGACTACCGTTTGTTGTTCATAGTTGAATGTTCAAGATGAAGGCCGATAAATTTTTCATCAAGATCCTGGAGTTTGGCTTGGATGGATGCAAGTGCGTCCTCCATGGTTTTTGCTCCTGCACAGGTGACAACCATAACCAGGAGGTGATCGATCCAGTTGGATCGGTACCATTGAAGCAAGGAAAATCAAGCTTTGGACCATGGAAATTGCTCGAAGAAGAGAACCCATTGTCTGATGAAGACTCGGACTACCATTTGTTGTTCATAGCTGAATGTTCAAGATGGAGGCCGAGAAATTTTTCATTAAGATCTTGGAGTTTGGCTTGGATGGCTGCAAGTGCGTCCTCCATGGTTTTTGCTCCTGCACGGGTGACAACCATTTTTTTTTTCCCAGACTGGAGCAGCTACGGCTCAGAAGGGATCTGAAACGACGTCGAATGGATTGAAAACGGATGGATCTGGAATGGCTTGCAAAATGGATATGAACGACTGGATCTAAAACGACGCAGCAATGATCGACAATAGTTCAGCTAAAAATAGATATGGACCCCAGGTATGTGCGGCTTCCTAACAGTTCAGGGGTTTCACTCGGCCACCAATGTTGTCTGACGGCTTGCGTATTGGGGTAGTACCTCTCACTCTACGGCTCAGGTAAAATTGATAACCGCTTTGCCACAAACGACAGCTCTTGGTTTACCTCACAAGTGGGAACTAGTCAATCATGTAGGGGTCATTGCCCTTTTCGCTGGCAGGTCCTCTCAATGGGCTAGCTACTTCGGGGTTCCTGTGGTACTCCTCATAATGAGTTTTAGGGCTTATGCCCAAGTACTTCCCAAAGTAACTAAGCAGATAGGGATTATTCCCAAATCTGAACCTGCAATAGATGCAAAAAAAATTTGGCAGAAATTTCACCCAGCGAGCCCAAGAAAGTGCTCCGATACCAGATGAGATGCACCTGCAACAATTAATTAATAAGAATATGCGAAATAGCAGAAATGATAGAACTCAGAATCACTTTTATATTGATCACAGGCCACTTCGAGGGGGAAACCTCCTATGAGCAAGCTCAATACAAATAACTTCACGTTGCCTTCATAGGTCTCAACACACACTTATATACTAAGTCTAGGCGCCAATACTATGGGTCAAAACCATGGGCCACTACAAACTATGGATCAACAATACTACGAGCGACTTACAAAGCATATGCACCAACAACAATAACATAAACTATTGATCAACAAATACTACGGGACGACTTACAAAGCATATGCCTCCAACAACAATATACTAACAAAGTAAAGACATGGCTTCCTAACATTAAGCCATTTCAGCTTGAGGTTCCCTCAGTTGCTAGCGGTATGCAATTTTGGTACCTGGTTCATTTACTTCATCTCCTTGAAAGTGGATATGGTGTGTGTGGGAATTAGGAACCTCTATAGGGTCTGGTTAAGGGAGGATGAAGAGCGTCATCCATCCACCATTTCTCATCTCCCTATTTATAGGTGGTTGAATTGATCTGTTCTCTATGTGCTCTGCAATATTAGTCTGTGGTAGTTGGTTTTGTTGCACTCTGTGCTCTCAATGCTTCTCCCCTCGGTGATGTCTCAGAACCGGGGTAGGAACCAGCACAGCCCTACTCATGTGTATGAGGAAGGTTACGACACAACGGTCTTTATGCTGGTCCAAGTTGTCATTGATGACTGGGAAGCTCACTTAGTCTCAGAGCACCTAGCCTCTGGGAGAGGTGGAGGAAGAATCAATCATTACTAGCTTGTTAAAAATATGATGGGTACACTCATGGAGGATATGATAAGCAATTGGAGCTCTGCAAGGGAATCTCTGCTTTCTTTCAGAGCTAAGATCATTGATGTGGATGACCGACTTGCGATTTTGGATGCCACATTCTATTGGAACCACCTTGTTGTTGGACATCGTGGCCCAAACAACGTCAAGGTTGGGCAGTGCTACTGGTGAACAACTGATTGGAAAGAATGCACTCTAAGATGGGCACTTGACTTGACTTCAACTTCCTTCCCGACACCTTCCATTGTTGGACCTCTCTCCAACAAAAGATTTTGGATCCCTGTGGATCTTGAGCCAATGATTCCTCATAAAGCTTCAACTCTACCTCTCAAGCTGGCAGAGTCTGCTCCTGACGATGCCTTCTAGGGTGGTTTCCCTATTATGGAGGAAGTGCCACTTGAGTAGTTTGTCAATGAAGAACTCGACATCGGCTTCATCGCCCACTGATTTTCTCTTTTTTCTCCAGCTTTTATGTTATCAAATGTTTTGTATATTTTGCACAAGTTAGCTTTGTACAGTTTAAAGTGTGCTCATAAAACTCTAGTCTGGTTTCCCTCTCAGGGGCGGGATTTTTTTTCAGAACAAAATAATCATATTAGCATTTTTGATATGCTGGGATGGTGGCTTCACCACCTCAGACCACCTCAGGTGCCCACTAGCTATGTAATTTCTCTCCTTTTCTGATCAATACAATTTGCAGACTTATATAAAAAGGAGAAGATGTGGTGCGATAAAAAATTAGAAGATATGTAAACATTAAGATGAGGGAAAATTTTAAGAACCCCCCCTAAATTTCCATGTATAATAATTGTGCTAATCCCCATGCACGAGGTCTTCACTAGAAGGCAATATAATACCACGTTCATTCAGATTGCGGTATTAAATATTCATGAAAACCTAAAAATTATATTACTTATATATTAAGGGGAAAAGGGTTTTTTATTTACTGTAACAATACAAAAATACTTTGGAGTCTTTTTTATATGGGCAGGCTCACAAATATCCGCCAAATGGAGATGGAGGGATCACGGCCGGATGAGAAATTGGGTTGAGGTAAGGCTCGAGCTTACCAATACGTAGGGAAATTGCGTCTTGAGGCATGATTGAGGCTAGGAGGTTTCATGGTGAAGTGGTTTTCTAGTCGATCATAGTCAAGAGATAGTGGTCATTGATAGCCAATTGTTACCAATAGCACTCAGCAAGTTGTTACCAATAGCCTTGGGAGGCTCTAATCCTTTAGGGCCTGTTATAGGCCCTCGATAGGCCTTGGGGAATTGAATACCCAACCACTCATGCCTATTACATGATTTGGGAGGTTGAGTCAGCCTCCTAGATCTTCTTACAGGCCCTGGGAGCTTGGATACCTAGCCCACAATAGGCTTAGTCAGCAATTGGGGAACTGCAACGTGCAATATAAATGTTGTACTATGTGCATTGGCTCTAGTGACATACAAGAAGTGATCTCCTATCTCTTCATTAGACCATTAGATGTTGCAAATCATAATGATACGTGGTTGAGTAATTGCATTGTGAGTGAAGTAATGTGCATCCACAATATACATCGAAAGAAGCAAGGTGCATTGTAGAATGCATGTGGGGGCATAAGAGGGGTATCATATCAATATACAAGGTAGAAATATAAAGGGGTATAAAATATGTTAATGAACAAATTGATACATACAATATCTAGTGAAAATAGGGGTTTTTTTAAATTGGGAAGGCATATTGGGAGGGAGTTAAAAAAATGATTTTGGAAGGTATTTTCCAATATTTAGTGAAATTAGGGGTATTATTTCATATGCCACGAACGAACGTGCTATGATAGTGGTTTATTTAGTGAAGCCCCCGTGTCCCCATGATACATAGGAAAATATAAAGGCTATTTTATCAATTAAATAATACGTATATATAATTTTTTGGAAAATGTCACACCAAATTATATAATCTTGTAAAATCTTGGCGAATCTTTTATTGAATTATAAAATCTTGTAAAAACTTGGTGAATCTTTCACTAAATTATAAAACTTTGTAAAGTATTGGCGAATATTTTATTAAATTATAAAACGTTATGAAGACTTGGCGAATATTTCAATAATGCATATAAACCACATATAATAATAAAACAACATATTCTATAAACTATAATCTCCTAGAAAAAGAGTCATTATCTAGTACTTGTTGAATTAAGATAAATTTTATTTGATTTCTTGCCTATTCACATAGGATTTCTTCAATCAATTCCATTATAATACAATTACATAAAACTAGGTTTGGCTAAAATCCATGTTTTTCCATTCTCCTAAGTAACCAAAAGATCAACCTACAACCACTTATACTATGAAACGAGAGCTTTATATTATGAACGAGAACTCTACACATAAAAACGATGCTTTTTGCAAAAAAAACACCAAAAACACCCCCCAAATAGAAAAGTGTGGATACCCGTATACACTTTTTTGGGGGGGGGGGTAAGCATCCATACTATTGTTTACAAAAACTTTAAAATCAACCCCTAAATTGGAAAAAGTTTTTTTTTTCTTCAAGAGATAAATTACAACTTTTTTGAAACTTGCATATTAAACAAACAAAAAAAATCATAAATAATTTCACCACTCCAACCATACAAAAACAAAGAAATTATAATGCGATTCAAAATGAAATAATATATTAAACCATACAAGAACAAATGATTCATATAAATATTCAAAAACTCATTCAGAGTTTCAATTACAAACATCATACTAATAAAAAAACATCTAAAAACTACCCCAACCCATAAACTAAACTATATATTAAAAATTTAGTTTAGGATGATAAAGAAATTCATGGCATTGATAAGTCACTACTTTGATTTTTTTTAAACTCCATTCCAGTCTCCAAACTACTTCTCCGCTAGGCTTTAAGTTGACAAAGAAATTTCCATAGTTAAAAAGACTAACACCCCGTGAGAGCAAAGCAAGGTTTTCAACGTTATAATTTAAACTTGGCTTCCTGGCCTTTGAAATGAAATGAGCTGCCATATACTATTACTCAACTTCAATAAGATTACCTAGGTCTAAACAATTTTATAAAATACTATGTTATGAAACTTTATAATAATACTAGGTCTAAATAATAATATTTGAGTTGCCTAATCACAATAAACAATTTTATGAAACTTTTTTGAGTTGCCTAGGTCTAATGTAATATAGCCACATGTTTTTTAGTGTGCTTCTTTAGAATGTTTTTGTACATTAGTTATTCAATAGTCACCATTCTATATTATGCATATGTGATCCAATAATCCTTGAATATTCTTGGTATTCATGAGACTTCATCATTGTCATATCATCTCAATAGTCCATGATCCATATTTAAACATTAATATGGAGAATCATTTTTCATTGTTGGTTAATGACAAGGGGAAGTGTATTGTATTAGATATAGTATTTCTTTATTAAGTAGTAATACAAATTTTATGTTGCTCCATGGATGTTTTCCTAATTTATGGTTTTACCATGTAAAACTTAGTGTCTTGAGCTTTGATATATATGATTTATTTCTAGGTGGCATTCATTCTTCAATTTCTCATGTGTGATTTCTCTACATTAGATGCAAGCATAATCAAAGTTTCATTAAATAATTATAGGGAGAAGTTGACATCAAGTGGAGGATCATCCTAATCATTGAGAGTTGGCCCCTAACCTATACTAGTAAACTATGCTTTCACAACTATCAAGTCTCATCCATCATCACCCAATTTAAAGTTTTCTTAATATCATTATTGTAAGTGGAAATACAATAAAAGTAATGCTATGTTACATAAGAGGAGGAGGGAAATCATGTATCCTTTCCCTCCACTCCCTAATAACCCTACCATCACAATTACATGGTTAGCTTGAATATCTATATACATTGTGTGAGCAAAGAAAATATGGCTATGGAAGTAAAATGTGTCTCAAACCATGAAAAACAGCTCAAATGTTCCTTACTATTAAATAAAACTTCATTCTACTTCATTCATATGAAAAGAAAAGATTCAACACAAATCATTTTCCATGAAGGATGAAATTGTAAACATAAGGTAATTTGTCTCCTAGAAGAGTCACTCTCTTAGAAATAGACATGGATAAAATCCAACTACAAAATTACTCGACCTAATTCTAAGTAGGATTGGCAAGGGGATACAACCAAAAAATGTGTTTTAGTGTTCTAAGTGAACCACATTGTGGGAAAAAAGGTCTATGAACTGCTAAGTGAGTAAGTTTCTTGTGAGCAAGTAGGAATCCCATTACTAAATTTCACATAAAAAAAAATGCTTTTAGCGCCTGGCGTTGGTTTCCATATGAAATGACGCATGAAAAATCATGTATTTAATTTAACATCAAGCTTCTAAAGTTTATTCAAACAATTATACAATGTTAACTTTGAACAAAACCATGTACACTAGTAAATAGGGTTATATTTCGTAAATCTCTTAATATGATTCCATTTCCAATCCTCCCATTAAAATTGATGCACTAATAAGCCTAGTTTGATCATAAGTGAGTCAAAAATCAAATTTTAAACTTTGTCTTGAATAATCTTATGATATTTCTTAATTTAAACTTGATTTTATAAACCTAACACCAACATAGATATATCTTAAACCTAGAAGGTAAATATGACCATCGAAGGTAAATGTGTCTCAAACCATAAAAAAACATCTTACATGTTCCTTATTATTAAATAAAACTTCATTCTACTTCATTGACATATGAGAAGAAGGAATTCAACACAAATCATTTTTCATTTTCTAAGCATAAGGTAATTTGTCTCCTAAGTGAGTCACTCTCTAAGAAATAGATGTGGACAAATCCCAAGTACAAATCATTTTCCATTTTATAAGCCTAAAATAATTTGTATTCCAAGGTAACTTGTCTTCTAGGAGAGTCACTCTATAAGAAATAGATGTGGATAAAGGCCAACTACAAAATGACTCAACCTAATTCTAAGTAGAATTGGTAGGAAAACAAAACTAGAGAAGGTGTTTTAGTATTCTAAGCCAACCACATTGTGGGCAACAAGGTCTTTGAACTACTAAGTAAGTTTCTTCTCAATGGGTGGGACTCCCATTACCAAATGCTATACAATGAAAGTGTGTTTAGGGCCAACATTAGTTTCCATATGAACTAAAGAATGAATAACCATGTTTTTAGTTTAGAATTAAGCTTTTAAAGCTTATTCAAACAATTATACAATGCTGACTTTTAACAAAACCATTTATAATGATAAGTAGGGTTACATTTGAAAAATCTCTTAATATTATTATGTTTCCAATCCTCCAATTAAGCTCATTGCAATAATAGGCCTAGTTTGATTATAAGTGAGTTAATAAACAAATTTTGAATGTTAACAATTTGAATACTTTTATGATATGTAAGTTAATAATCAAATTTTCAAGGTTAGCCGCTAGAATAATTTTATGATTTTTCTCAATATGAAATTGATTTTATACACCTAACACCTTGATTTTATACACCTAACACCAGCATAAATCCATGTTAAATTTGGATCTGAATTTAAATAAAAAATAAAAATGCCCATCAACTGAGAGGAATAAAAGGGCCCTACTTTCTGGAAGGTCACATGGCAGCGAAAGGGTGGCCTATTATCAGGCAAGTCGACACTGGTGGTTTTACTTGCTAACATTTTTGCTCCTAATATGCCTGCATATTTCTTATGATCCATGTAGCACCCTAAGGAAGCAGCTTTACCGATAGAGGTTTTATCCATGCTAGGTTACCATAATATATATATCCAATTTGAATTAATGATAGTGGAACTGCTTCAACATAAACTGATTATGCGGCAAGAACAACTACTTCTGATGGCTCTAAAAATGGAAAGGATACTGGAACGGGAGCTCTGTAATTTTTGTCATAGCATCGATAAGTATGGTGGAACAAGAGGGAGGGATTATCCAAAATTCCGATGGAAAACAAATTCATATGCATGGGTATTAGGACTGGAATGAATAATTGCAGAGAAGTGTTTGTCCTTTTCCAAAGGGTTAAAAACTTTGAGACACTTGAAAATTCCACAGGTTCTGGTTCTTGGTGATTCCATCACAGTCATCTACCATGTGCATTCAAGAGGGATCACTAAAGATCATCGACTAAATTTTTTGATCTCAAGTCCTTACCATATATCCGACGTGGGCTTAATTATCAGTGATTTAAGCTTTACAAATTCCTGATTCTCGTTTTTTTAGTGTTGACAAGAGAATTTATTAACAGAAACATAAATTTCCTGAACTAACATTCCCTGCAATTAATTCCTAACTTTTGATGTGGCGCAGTACACAGCCTCGTATCAACTTCAGTGGGAAACACTCTTCTTAAGCACGAATTTACTGGACAAATTCTTGTCTAAAGGGACTTTTGCAAATGATACTCATATACAGGTACTGGGTATCGCCTGCATGACACTTGCAATCAAAATTGAAGAGAATCAACCTACGAATTGGTATAAATTTAAAAAGATACTTTATTTCAAGTTCTATTTACGGTATTAAAATGCATTTAGATCATTGCCCCCTCCTAACTTTATTCTTGTTTTGGTATGTGAGGTGGCTACTTCTTTAAATTGATAGCCTTATTGTAGTCTTAACATCTTCATAGATATTCATCACAAAATAAAGCAGCACAATATTTCCATAGATATTCATGTTGATGTATATGAAACTTCGGAATGTATTTCATATATGTATATTGTACTCTTATAGATATGGTATTATTCCTCTATATGGAATTGTTTGTATTCCTATAGAGATGTTATTATTCCTCTATACGGAAGTGTCGTCATTTATATTGTAAGTGTCGTAACTTATACTTGATGGATTATTAGACCACCTTGTTGGGGTCGGCCTTGTATAGGTCATGTGGGTCAAAGGGTTATTAGACCACCCTATTGGGTGTCGGCCCAGTCAGCATTGTGTTATGTGGTTAAGTTGAGGCCGACCTAGTAAAGGTTATTAGTCAAGTCAAGTCAAGTATAAATAGAGTGCGGGAGGCACTCTATTTTTTCATTCTATTCTCACACACACTCTTTGGAGAGTTGCGCACTTGTGGAGGATGAGAAGCTGCTACTAGGAGATGTCTATCTCTTATGCTTGGGTTGTATCATTGCTCTATCTATCTCTGAGGAAGTTATTGGGGTTTTTCACCTTTATAGTTTTCCCCAAGTAAACTCTATGTCTCTTGTGTGCTTGCATTATTGTGTCCATGATTGATATGGTGTAGATATGTTGTACATGTTGTTCTCTCAGTTAAGATCCTAGATCATATTGAAGTAAATTCTAAAAAACCAGCATGGTATCAGAGCTAGCCTGAAAGAAGGCATGGTATGGCATGTATGACACTTGTTGCACTTGCGATGCTAGGGCTTGATATAGAAAAAACTAGGCATCGTCGCACTTTTGCTATAAATCCATTTAGGAGAAGTTTTCGGATCTGAAACTTTTACAGATAGAAAATAAAATCCCCATGTACCTTGTGTCCAAAGGAAAAATTCTAATTCACTGTGCTTTCTCAGGTAACTTTTTCAGAGGCCGAAAATGAACCAGTAACACGTGGCACACTGTACAAGTTCACTCTCCGGTTTTATCCCATAAACAGGTCACGTTGCGACACTTGGCATAACTCTCTCTCAGAGAATCCATTTGAGGTCAGATTTGTGGGGTTGGAAAGATGACAGGTCAGGATACCACATGAAATATTTTCAGGACCTGTGGATCGGAAAGTTTGGAGTTACACCAGAAACAATCAGGTGCATATTTCTGTCAAAACAGAATTGGATTTTGAGCACCTTCATTCATGGCTCCGGGAATTAGGGTTTCGGAGAAAGTTGGTATTTTTGTAATCGGAGACCATGGCTGAATGCTACTCATAAAAATAGAAATTTAGAGACCAAGATCAAATTTTTTGGTTGGGTAGAAGGTCGGGCTTGATCAAACCCTAGTTCAGGACTTTGATTGGAAAGGTGGAAAATTAGGGCTTTTGCAAAAGTTGGAATTTTTGAAGTCTGTGACCACGGATGGAAGCTCCTCAGAAAAATCAAAGTTTTGAGATTTGGATCAAACCTTTTGGTTGGGAAGAAGGGTGGGCTTTATCAAACCCTAGTTCGGGATCCTGTTTAGAAGATCCAGAAGTCTCAAAGGCAATTTTGAGCGGTGAAACTTTGTAGTTTTCAAATTCTGAGTATACCAGGTTGATTAGCTCATCAAGGTGCATCTTTCTATCCTTTCAGAAGTTTGAAATTCAAAGTTTGAATTTTTAGGATTTCCTTGACAAACCCCATATCATCTCCATATCCAGTTTCTGCAAATCAAGTGGATTGGGTTAATCCTAGAAGAAAATGGATTGGTCACCTGCATAAGTGAAGAAGTTCCTGTTTCAGAGGGAGATGAGGCTAAGGCCTTACATAAGAAGATTACAAGCAATCTCGACAGGTATGACTTATAGGTATGTTTCGAATTCTGTTCATGGTTAAGTTTATGATATGTTTGTCCTCATATCATTACAGTTAGTACAATCATGATTAATTACTAGACTTGTCGTATCACCTTAATAAAATTATTAATACATGATAGAAGATATTCATTGATTAAGGTTTTGACACTTATGATTGTACTAATGCATTGTGATGTTGTATGAGGTTTATATTGTTCGCTAACATGAAAGGTACACCAAGAAAGACAAATCATGTTCTACTTCAAGAACATATGATCATGGTGACATGAAGACAAAGATTCATCCATTGTCATGGATCACATAGAATATCTACTTACGAGGTATGTATAACTTGGTTCTACAATGGTTAACTTATGAGACATGCAGTTTACTAGCACAAGTCATTGAAGAGAACCAGAAGACATCATGCAGGTATGTTAGACATAACTAGCTAACATAGAAATCCAGGTATGTTTTTCCTATATCAAGTTAGAATATTACCTTGTGTTAGGATACCTTATATAAGTATACTTGGTATGATTGGTTATGTTTATTCATAAAGTTAGAAATGTAAGAAATCAAGGATTTATGCATATTATGTATCTTATCTTGATTGATGATTTGACTAACCAGAAGTGTCCTATGGTCTAATATGAATATGCATGAGTAAGAGAAGTCTTCCTTAAAACATTGAATGCTAATGCTTATTATCTGTGTTTGAAATGATCATGACTATACATGTTTAAGATTATTGTATTATTGAGAATGTATGATTATGTATAAAATCTCAAGGATATCACAATAATGATACTTGTAAGCATGCATAGTGATCGAGGATGGATATAAGTTCAAGGACAAGTAATCTAGGAAGCAAAGATCAAGAGGGAGCACACTCTAGTAGTTTATGCAAGGATGTAGATATTCAGAGGGAGTCGACCACTTCTCACAATCCACATCAGAATGGAGTTGCAAAGATTCGGAGGGAGTCCACCCAACAACCAAACAAAGATAAGTATTTGAATTGTCATTTCTTACATATTTGTTTGTTTAAATAATGTTGTTCACTGATGTATATGCTTATGTTCCTAGACTTAGGTTGTGTATTATGCATATTAGAATAATTGCATTAATGAACAGTATAGTAATCATATGCATGTGATGGGTAAGTGGCCTATGGCACTGTTCAACATTCCATCGCTACTTATCTAGAATGAAACCTCTTTACTGACATGTTGGGAGTAGTACAAACTCTTAACAATGTTCTAGTAGAGATTGGAAGGCATCTAAAAAGTTACGGGATATCGATGAATGTTGTATTGAAGCATTGGCTAAAATAATTGCATGATTGTATGACATATTTCTTTATGTGTAAGAATTTGTTCTGAAAACTATGAGATGTTTCTAATCATGCAATTTAACTTGCTTTGTAGGAAAGATCATATAACTTCACCTACAAAAGAAGGACTACAACATTTGTTCCAGCAACAAAGATATCTATTGAAGATATTGAAGTTCCCAGGATCTGGGATGAAGTAATGGAAGAATGCCATTACCAGTCAATCATGAAGATGTTTGGGATGCAGTCCCAAGACCTGAAGAGAAGTCTGTAGTGACTTCCAAGTGGATCTACAAGATCAAGCATGCTGCAGATGGAAGCATAAAGAAATACAAAGAAAGATTTGTAGCTCGTGGAAAGAAGGAATAGACTATGAAGAAACTTTTGCTCCTGTAACCAGGTACACTTCCATCAGATCAATACTTGCTTTGGCTGCAGTGATGAAATGGAAGATACACCAGATGGATGTCAAGACAGCCTTCTTGAATAGTGTAGTCGAAGAGGAAGTGTATGTGGAGTAGCCACTTGGTTTTGAGACACATGACAGAAAGTCATATGTATGCAGGTTGAAGAAAGCCTTGTATGGCTTGAAGCAATCTCCTAGGACTTGGTATGGTAGGATAGATAGCTTTCTATCTAGTTTGGGCTTTACCAAGAGAAAAGTGGATTCCAACCTTTACTGCAAGGTTGAGGAAGGCAATCCAGTCATACTACTTTGGTATGTGGATGACCTGTTTGTTACAGGTGATGATAGATTGATTGCTGACACCAAGAGGAAGATTGCTGTCGAGTTCGAGATGAAGGACTTAGGGATGATGCACTATTTTCTAGGAATGGAGGTGTGGCAGAGTGCAAATGGAATCTTCCTTGGACAAGGGAAGTATGCAGTAGAGATCTTGAAGAGGTTCGAGATGATGGACTGCAAGGCCATGGCCACACCTATGGCATCAAACCTGAAGCTTCTGTTTGATGCTTCATCTGATCTGGTTGATGTCATTGTATACTGTCAGATGATTGGGTCCTTGATGTACCTGACGAACACGAGACCAGATATCTGCTTTACAGTGAACACATTGAGCCAGTTCCTGACAGATCCTAGAGGTATTCACCTGGTTGCTGTAAAGCATATTCTGAGGTACCTAAAGGGTACGGTTGACTATGGGCTCAAGTATGATGCGAATAAAAAGTTTAACCTACAGGGTTATGTTGATTTAGATTGGGTAGGCAGTGCTATAGATAGGAAGAGCACTTCTGGGTGTTGTTTCAGTATGGGATCAGGTGTGATCTTTTGGTTTAGCAGGAAGCAGTCCTGCGTAGCACTGAGTACAGATGAAGTAGAGTATGTTGCAGCTTGTTCGGCTAGTTGTGAGGTAGTATGGCTTCGAAAGCTACTGTCTAAGTTATTTGATCTCCCACTGGAGGCTACTAGTATCTCTTGTGACAACCAGAGTTGTGTGAAGCTGTTTGAGAACTCGGTGTTCCCCAACAGGTCAAAACACATTAAGATCAAATATCACTATATCAGGGATATGGTGCAGAGGGGAGCAGTGAAGCTCCTGTATGTTGCGACAGATGAGCAGATTGCATATGTACTGACGAAACCACTAGCTCGAGTGAAGTTCGAGAACCTCAGAGAGAGGCTTAGTGTTTTTCAGATTGACGACACTTTGAGGAAGCAGTGATGGACAAATTTGCTGAAGCCATTCCAAGCATGGTGAGAGGACGATCCTTCCATGGCTATGAATGTAAGCATTGGATGATGAGCATCAGGACGATGCTCCAGTTACTGCTCTCCATATGCATCATGTTGGATGCTGGATATGATCAGTTGGATCATTTATATGTATGTATGCACCATGTTGGATGCTGGATATGATCAATTGGATCATTTATATGTATGTATGCATCATGTTGGATGTTGGATATGATCAGTTGGATCATTTATATGTATGTATGCATCATGTTGGATGTTGGATAAGATCAGTTGGATCATGCGTATGTATTTGTATATGTATCAGGTGGATACATTGTATGATTAGGTAGATCATGTATGTTGATATGTATCAGGTATGATTAGGTGGATCATGTATTTGTATATGTATCATGTGGATACATTGTATGATCAGGTAGATCATGTATGATGATATGTATCAGGAAGATACTGTGTATGCATCAAGTGGATGCATTGTATGATCAGGATGATCATGGATGATGAGCTTCAGGATGTTGCTCCAGATGACATGCGTTAGGACGATGCAGTGATGATGATCAGGATTATCATGTGTACATCAGGATGATGTATGGTGAGTATCAGGTTGATACTCTGTGGCCATGGATAGGTTGTGCAGATAAGCATATAATAGCGCCCTGGGAGGTTTGTAGATTCTCTTGCTAGGTTTTTCCACTATCATATAATAGCTCCCTGGGAGATCTGGCAAATGCTCTTTCAAGGTTTTTATTTAGGAGGACATATAATAGCGCCCTGGGAAGTTTGCAGATTCTCCTGTTAGGTTTTGCCACTGGCATATAATAGCTCCCTGAGAGATATAGCAAATGCTCTTTCGAGGTTTTGTCCTATGGAATATAATAGTGCCTTGGGAGATCCGATAGGTTGCGATGTGTTCCCATAATAAATTTTGGGATGCTCTTTCGAGGTTTTTCCATGACCACATATAATAACGCCCTGGAAGATCCGATAGATTGAGTTGTGTGCTCGTAATCAGTCTTGGGATTCTCTTTCGAGGTTTTGTGGTGGGGTCACATGTAATAGCTCCCTGGGAGATCTGATAGGTTGGGATGTGTGCCCGTAATAAGTCCTGGGATGCTCTTGCGAGGTTTTGTGACGCACGTAATAAGTCCCAAAGATTCCATAGTATGGCTAGTGATGATGAAGACCTGCAGGTGGTGGGCCTACATCCAGTATGAAAAAGGACCGGCTCTGTAGAAATTTTTATGACGAGTAGATTCAGAGATTGATTCAGATAGTAGCAGCAATGATGATGATGATGATTCGAGGACGATGATTTGCTGATGATGATCCAGAGAAGAAGACTTGTGCTAGCAGAGCTATGTCGAGAAATACCTTCCTAGTTAAGAGGGAGTGTTGATGTATATGTAACTTCGGAATGTATTTCATATATGTATATTGTACTCCTATAGAGATGGTATTATTCCTCTAGACATAAGTGTTTGTATTCCTGTAGAGATGTTATTATTCCTCTATACGGAAGTGTCGTCATTTATATTGTAAGTGTCATAACTTATACGTGATGGGTTATTAGACAACCTTGTTGGGGTCGGCCCTGTATAAGTCATGTGGGTCAAAGGGTTACTAGACCACCCTATTGGGGGTCAGCCATGTGGGTCAAAGGGTTATTAGACCACCCTTTTGGGTGTCGGCCCAGTCAGCATTGTGTTATGTGGTTAAGGTGAGGCCGACCTAGTAAAGGTTATTAGGCAAGTCAAGTCAAGTATAAATAGAGTGCGGGAGGCACTCTATTTTATCATTCTATTGTCACACACACTCTTTGGAGAGTGGTGCACTTGTGGAGGAGGAGAAGCTGATGCTAAGAGATGTATATCTCTTATGCTTGGGTTGTATCATTGCTCTATCTATCTCTAAGGAAGTTATTGGTGTTTTTCACCTTTATGGTTTTCCCCAAGTAAACTCTATGTCTCTTGTGTGATTGCATTATTGTGTCCATGATGGATATGATGTAGATATGCTGTACAATATGCTGTACATGATGTTCTCTTAGTTAAGATCCTAGATCAGATGGAAGTAAATTATGAAAAACTAACAATTCACCGCCCGACTATATTCATTTTTTCTATTTGTGGATGCCATGTGGTCTTCCATCTCTAACATGGTAATTCATTTTTTGTTTATGATTTATCTCTGGCATTACTGTCATCATTGGTGGTCTGCCAATGTGGATTGAGCATTTTTCATTTGCTTGTAGATAGTCTGTGTTTTTTTATTATTCCTCCTTGCTTGCAAGTTTGTAGAGGCATGTCTATCTAGGGTTTGTTTCTTTCTTCGATCTGCCTCTTCCACATGTGCATAGTGAGGGTTTTGGAGAGTTTTATTGTCCATGGGGGTCCACTTTCCTCTGCAGTGTTGCTACAAGTGTTCATTTTCAGGTGTTTCTTCTTCAGCATACTGCAAGTGCAGCATCATTGCCTACGCCTAGAGAGCCTTCTAGTCTGCCTGGTGCATGGACCACCATCCATTGCTATGAGCTACCTCCTTTCTCAGATTAGGGTTTTAGACAAGTGTTTCTCCTTTCTATTGCTTCCAATTGCAACTCCATTTGTCAATATATAGGGACGAAATCCGTCCCATTCTCCCCCTCTGCCAGGATTTATGGAATAATTTCTATAAAAAAAATTCTATAGAAAGAAAATCCACTCGCTATATTTGGATTTACATATTAAATAGTATTTTTAAAATAAATAGTGGACAAATATTATGGAATAATTTCTATAAAAAAATTCTATAGAAAGAAAATCCACTCACGATATTTGGATTTGCATATTAAATAGTATTTTTTAAATAAATAGTGGACGAATATTTTAAAATTTAGAAAAAAATTTCCATAAAAAAATTCACCCATTGAATTTTCCAAACCTCCTTAATTTCACCAATGGGCTAAGATTCGCCCATAAAATTATCCATGACGGTTGCTGGTGGGACAGGGTTGAGCCCGTGACATGGGCAATCAAATTGGGGTTAATAGGTGGGCGAATTTTCCCTCAACAACTGCCATTTCTATACATTTGGGTGAATTGACCCTCGACAACTACCATTTCTATAAATTTGGGCGAATTAGAGTGAGCTAGTTATCTTACTGGGAGAAGGGAGCTTGAAATCGTATCAAAGAGGGGCGAAATGGTTCAATTTAGTGTCCCCTTTATATATTTTATGGGGCTAATGTGCCATTTAGTAAAAATAAATAAATAAAAATTGGGCTAATCATAGTAAATGCTGGTTTAATTAAAAAATAGCCCGCTAAAAAATTAAAACCCCTAAATTTAGCCCATGGGCTAAGATTAGCCCCTAAAATTTTCCCTGATTAAGATATTATAAAGAATTGATCAACCCTAATCTAAAAGATCAAAAGTATCTCTATATTTTAACTAGCTTAAAGAATAAAACCATCATTGCTAAAATAAAAACAAGCTAGCATGATATCTATAGTTAATGTCCTGCATACACCCTCATTATAAGTCATTCCTAACATTTTAACTCATCACAACTATGATGATTTAAGAATGTTTCTCTTAAATATTTTCAAACATAGAAATAAAACTTTAAAAAAAAAACGACTCCTTTCCATTTTAAGGTTCTATAGAATATATAATTTAATAACTATCATTATGGTTCTATATGATATCCATGAATAAATAACTATCATTATCTTAATCATTATCAAATAAAATAATTTAATCTAAAACTAAAATAAAATATTTATCTATTCTTAAGAAAAATATCATTTTCAAAAAAATATAGAAAATAAATCAAATACCATCCCAAAAAAATATTAAAAAACAAATATATTACAAATTTTAAAATTTGTCCATTAATTGTAGTTTGGGTAGTTGGAACAGATTTTTTTTTTTGAAAATAACATAAGTGTTCCAATTATCCATACTCCTCCTTTCAAAGTTCTATGAAATGAATTAATCTTTAAAAACGGTCTAGCTTAAATTTAATTAAATTAATATGTCTATGTTAAACTCAAAGTTGGAATAGTATATTTCAAGTGACTTTAAATTCACTCACGGGAACACCCTTTTAAGATTTTATAGAGCCCTATAGGCTCAAATTGATATGTGGACGAATAAAGCACTTAATAATTTGAGAAATTAATTTAAGGTATTGAATATTTTCTTATGGTTTAAAGAAATGAAAATTTAATTTGTATTTTTTATTAAGTATTTTAATAAGACGCAAACTACATTTTGAGTTACTCAAAAGCATAATGTAAAAATTAAATTAAATTAAGTATATCTTCGCATGGCACAACGTGCATGTACTCGCCAATCACACAGAATGATTGTTTGATGCATTTTACAGGAGTTGTTTTATCAGTGGTCTTAAGGATGAAATATGGTCAGAGGTTAAAATGTTCTGTCCCAACACAATGATGGAAGTCCTAGGTTTGGCTAAGTTGGAAAAAAACAAGCTTGCATCCCAACAACGCTCCAAACCCATTGTTGTTCTCTTCCGAAATATGGGTTCTCAACGACCTCCCATCCCGCCAACTCCTCGACCAACTCCTATCAGGCATTTGTCTGAAACTGAGATGCAGGCACGCCGAGAAAAAGGGCTTTGTTATAATTGTGATGAGAAATTCACTCGGGGACATAGATGTGTTCAACAAAAGTTCTATCTCTTGGATGTGGATTCTCTGCTTGCCTCTGAACTTGGTGAAGAAGCTCCAGATAGAGTAGATGATCAGGTCGACATTCAACACCCGCCTGTTGACACCCCATCTCAGGATGACCCACCTGCAATCTCTCTCCATGCTATAACCAGTGTCACAACCCCACAAACAATGCTAGTCAGGGGATACTTCAAGAAGTTCCCTCTTACCATACTCATTAATTCTGGTAGCACTCATAACTTCATTTACCCTCGGATTGCCAAACAGGCTGATCGTTTTGTCCATCCTTGCTCCAACTTTGAAGTCATGGTTGCCAATGGGAGCACCTTACCTTGCAAGAGGAAGTGTCACAATGTGTGTATCTCTATTGAATATTATAACCTGCGCTCTGACATGTTTTCCTTGTCCTTAGGCGGATGTGATGTGGTTTTGGGCGTTCAATGGTTACGCACACTTGACCCCATCTTATGGCATTTTGCTGAACTTTGGATCCAGTTTTCAGTCAATGGGGCACAACACAAATTAATGGGCTTACAACCAGGGTCTCTCCGCATCATCAGTTCACATCGTTTGGAAAAAATCCTTAAGAAGAATTCACATGGTGTCATCGCTCAACTCCATTCCATTCAGATGCACCCATCAACGGTCTCCACTACTTCCTTGGATAGATATGTAGGTATCTTTGCTGAACCAATGAGCTTGCCGCCTTTAAGAGACCTTTCTGGTAAGAATTTAGTCACATCTACCTCTCAACAAGAAATGATGGATATTTTTCATGCAGTATAGAAGTGGCAGCCATACCTATTAATGAATTATTTATGCATCAAGACTGATCTCGAGAGTCTGGAAAATTTTCTAGAACAATGGGTCTCCTCCTCAACACACCTGAAATGGGTTATCCAACTCATGGGTTATCCCTATGCGATCACTTACAAGAAGGGTAAGAACAATATGGTGGTAGATGCTCCTTCTCGCACAATTGATGACCTAGTTTCTCTTATAGCTCTTTCTGTGCTTGTTCCAAATTGGTTGCAATATGTTCAACAGGGCTATCCCTTCTATGAACTCCATGCTTCTTCATTAGCAGGGCACTCTGGGTTCTTCAGAATGTATGACCGGGAATAATGTACCTTCTTTTGGCAGGGACTGAAAATGAAAATTCAACAGATGGTGGCTGACTGTGATACTTTCCAGGTCAACAAGGGTGAAATGACACTCCTTTTGGGATTGCTCAAACCCTTGCCCATCCCTACATAGGTTTGGCCAACTATTTCTATGGATTTCCTATAAGTGCTCTGGTGGTACAATACCACATCTCAAAGGACACCATATGAAGCAGTCTATGGACAGACACTTCCAGTTCTTCTTCCATAAACCCTTAGCAACTCCCCAATTCAGGAAATTGATTTGGTCCTTCGAAACCGCGATCAGATTCTTCTCATTCTGCAGGACAATCTTCACATGGCCAGAATTCGACTGAAACAACAAGGCAATCAGCACCATTCTGAGTGCACTTTCTACGCAGCTGATAGGGTTCTTCTTCATCTACAGCCTTCCAAGCAATCGTCCTTGACACTCCAAAGGCGTCAGTGGCCCGAAATGCAACCCGAGGATGCTACCAAGGAACCACTCCTTCAGATTCTGCAGCAATTTCTCCAACCAAAGCTTTGAGGACAAAGATTTTTCTAAGGGAGAGGGGATGTTAGGAACCTATGTCAACCCTTCTCTTTACTATGTTGGTATATTGTTATTGGACGCATATGCTTTGTAAGTCATCCCATAGTATTTGTTGATCCATAGTTTATATTAGCCCATAGTATTGACCCATAGTATTGGATGCATATGCTTTGCAAGTCGTCTTGTAGTATTATATGTCCCATGGTTTTGACTCATAGTATTGGGCATAGACTAGGTATATAAGTGTGTGTTGAGGTCATTGAAGGCACCGTGAATTTAATTGTATTGAGCTTGCTCAAAGGAGGTTGCCCCCTCGACACAGAAGTGATTCTGAGTTTTGTTATTTCTGATATCTCGTGTATTTGCATTAATTAATTATTGCAGGTTCTTCACACATTCACTCCTAGCCAATTCACAAGGCCAATATTGGAGGAATTCCTAATGCTCAACCCCTAGTAGGATAGTAGGTGCAACAACTAAGGGCTAATCTTCCCACCCCTTCACACGATGTCTAGAAGAGGTCCCTACCCCACTCTGATCCATTCACCCCTATCCAAGTCACATGGTTAATAATGGGGGAATACCTGCTCGAGGAATCAACACTACTCATCAAGGGCTAGTCTCCCCACCCCATCACAGGGTGCCTTGGAGCTGATACTAAACTGCCTCTGGGCCATTCACCCCTAGCCAAGTAACATGGCTAATATTTGGGAAATTTTTGCCCAATGCTACAAACATTTGTCTTCAAGATCATCACATATCCCTCTGTATCTAACCATCATGCTCACTCTGCATATGAGGATCATGCTTGCTCTACATCCAAGCATTGTGCTCCCTCCGCATTCAAGCATCTTCCTCCCTCTGCATCTTAACATCCTGCCTGCTCTGCATCCGAGCATCTTTCTCCCTCTGCCTCTGAGCATCTCACTCCCTTGGGACCTGAAGCTAGCTCCCCTTGACAATCATCAATCCTAGAGTACAAGAATCCTTTCGTTAATCATCAATCGTGGAGTATGTATAACATCTATGAATATGGGATGTCTTCCCATTTATCACAAAGCCTTGAGATTTCTCCCTCTTTGTCATGGAAGCAATCTTTCCTACCTTTTATGTATTTTGACTCCTATTGCGTCTTGGCACATTTCCTTGAATCAAAAGATACTAAAACAAATCTTTTGGGCTCTCGTACAAGGGAAAATGACCCAATTACAATAATGATCTAACTAATGAATAAGAACAAATTGTTGGATTCCCATATCAAGGAAAATGGTCCAATTACAATGATGACTAACTAATGAATAAGAAATTCTGTTGGACTCCTATACCAAGGAAAATGGTCCAACTTACAATGATGACTAACTTATAAATAAGAAATTATGTTGGACTCCCATACCACGGAAAATGGTCCAACTTACAACAATAGGAAATCAAAAGAAATATTATGTTGGCATCTCTTCAGGTTTTTCCTTTCTCGGTAAGGCTCCTCGTCAACATGGGTTGTTGATGCATAGTGCTACTCTCTCTTTTTTTTAGGACAATATGAAGCATAGTGACCAAACTTGTCACACTTGTAACACTGGATGTGTAAAATGTCCTTCTTTGTTGGTCCTTGATCTGAATTATTTTTTCTGAAAGTTCCTTTTCTCTTTGCCTTTTCTTGGATGAGTTGCAAGAGCTATAGTAATTTTTTTGTCTTGAGGTTGTTCTAGGTTATTTCTTGACAACATTATGGTTTCTTTTTGAACAAAGTCCAAAAAAAGACTATCAAATTTGGGTAGTGTGTCTCGACCACATATGCTTTGAATAAATTATTCCCATGAGGAGCGAAATCCATTAAGAGATATTGTGACAAGTTCTTCATCATCAATGACATCCCCAATAGCATGTAGTTGTTCTTTGAGTTGAGATATTTTCATAAGATAATCAGCTATAGAATTTGATTTGGTCATCTAATTGGTGTTGCGGAGTTGATTCTTCCGAGCCAAAACTACCACATAAAATGACGGTGATAAATTCTTTTGTCCATAGGTTTTCTCGCCACCCAATAGGTGGTAGGAATAGCTATAGAGACTTTGAATACAATGGAAAAAAACCTCTAGTATATTTTTCTCATCCACAACCTTCAACATGGTTGTGGTTACATCAGAGATACAATAAAATAATCAAACCTCAGAAATTTTTTTATTGTTCTCTTCTTCTCTACCCTGCACTTGTCTATAAGAATAGCTAATTTGAGCAAAAATTGAATGCCCAAATAAATGAAAAATCACTTCTATTTATATTCATCTAATAGTTAACTTTTCCATATTTTTTATAATCAACTTACACATTTAATATAAAATAATAATAAAATATTATTATTTCTTTAAACCCACTTGAAAATAAGACCTCCAATGCTACAAACAGCAACACAATACATTGGCAAGGACGAGATCTACAAAGTTGAATGAATCTTTATCTAAAGCATTCTCACCTCTCTTAAATATTTTTCCTTTTAGTTTATAGACTTTCTTAACGTGGTGGCATATTCTCATTTGTGTTTATGTGGGTTGAGGGATACTTTTTATGGCAAGGTGCATTGTGTAGATGGGTGAGATATCTCATTTTGATTAAAAAATGAATTAACAATATTATCCAGAATTAAAATAATAAAAAATCATTAATTTAAATAAATATAAATACAATTATTTATTAAAGATATTGTAACGTATTTTTTATATGTTGATTGGATATAATATTTTATAAAAGTAAAAATAAAGTAGTGGTAATTTTGTTTTTGTTTTTTGTAGTTAATAAATTTGTAATAATTTAAAAGTATCTGTGTAAAGGTGTATATATAACTACTATAATGGTTATAAATTAAATCAGAAAAAATGACATCATTAAAATTGAAAAATGAAAATGATGAATATTGTTATAATAAATAAACCAATATACATCAATCTTAACTCCAAATCAAGCATTCAAAGGGATAAAATTATCAAATTATCTATAATGCACACTTTTTTGTAATGTAAAATTTAAGAAAAGATTTAGACCTCTCAAGATTTTATTTCTTATGTGACCTTAAGATGGATTTATACCAATTAACTTCAATCTAACTCATCTCAAAATATTTAAAAGTAATTCTTTATTATTTTGTTGGGTTTTTATGATATTTGTATTTTTCATTGATGTGAGACAAATAATATTACACATATTAGTTAACTTCACACCAAACCATAAAAATCTGACAAAAATATTACTCAATCAAATATAATTTGAATCTCATACATTATTTTAATCAAAATATTAAAAATAAAAACATAAAAAGTATTTTTTAATTCTTTATTATTTTGTTGTTTTTTATAATATTTATATTTTTAAATGATGTTACACAAATAATATCACTCATACTAGTTAACTTCACACCCAAACCATAATAATATGACACAAATTCATTCAATCAAATGTAGTTTTAATCTCGTACATTGTTTTGATGTCATGCATCTCAATGTAACTATCTTAAATTTAATATTTCTTAAGACAAACTTGTATTATTGTTATGTAATTTTAATTTTTGTTATTTACGTTCAATTTAAAAAAGGATCAAATTATTCTTTACTATCATATTCACAATTTTCCCATTTAACATCATGTCATTTAAAAATATTATTTTAAATTAGTAACCTTAAAATGTATATACTTTTATAGGATTCCTTTTATTCTGTTAACGTATTATTCTTTGTTAGCTTCTGAATATATTAGAGATGTCGAATGTGAAAATACATTTTTTACAATCAATAACACAATATAAAATTAGAAAATAGTAAATTGAAGCGGCAGATATATATAGTGCATCATAAATTAAATAACATTTAATATTGAACAAAGGTGATTGAAGAACTTTAACATTATTTCTTTTGTCTTTTGCTACAAAAGAAAGTAATGCAGACGATTTAACATTTTTTAACTAAAAATAACAATAAAAAAACCTTAGCCATACCTAAATTATCCTAATGAAAACAACGCAATTATAACAGGTACAAAAGAAAGTAATGCAGATGATTTAACATTTTTTAACTAAAAAGATAATAATAATAAACCTTAACCATACCTAAATTATCCGAATGAAAACAACGCAATTATAACCGATATATTAAATATAGTGAAACCTTATCAATATAATACCAGCTAAATGAATGCGGTTTTAAAATTAAACCTATTCCTGTAAACGTGATTTAAGATGCATGAATTTGGAAAATCAGATAACACAAAATTTATGACAGGGATCGTTATTGAGCACATAAATAGCAATACAAAGTATCTAGAACATCTGTCATTCTTTTCCACAAATGAATTTAATCTCTGAAAATAACGACTGAATCTTGCCATTAAACGCTGTGACAAATCTAATTAAACAAAGACAGTACAAACACGGCAAGATATTACAAACAAGTCAATTCCTTGCTGAAATCAAACTGAAAGTGGAGGCTGAACTAGATAATTGTCAGCTCTCAACATTTTGACGTGATAAAGATGAGATAATTGTCAGCATGGAAAAGGGCAACAAATATGCATTAGGTAAAGATCGGAGTCGGTGATTGTTCTATCTTAATCAGTCACGTCAAGGTGGGTCGACCTGATTTAGATCTTATGTACAGTCGATTTTTGTTTTTAAGACTTTTGTTTGCATGTGCAAGAAGTTTTTATAATGTGAAAAAAATAATTCCAATCAATCAAAATTTTAACCTTTAACATTAGGATTAGTATGATAAGTATATAGTAATTTTAATTTTGAATGGGATTAAATTTTTTAGAGGGATTTTAGATTTTAGATTTGATCTTTTTATTAAGTGATGGATTTATATTGGTTTATAAATTTTGAGTAAAGATTGATGGATTTATATTGGTTTCTAAAATTTGAATGAAGATTGATAGATTTATATTGGTTTATAAATTTTAAGTAAAGATTGATTTATATTGGTTTATTTTATTATAATAATGATTTATTATTTAAGATTTTTTTTAAATAAAATTAATTTATGTTTATTATTATTTTTATTTTTAATCATAACATTTTTTTCTAATTTAATTTGATAATGTTATATTATTAGTATATAGGTGTAAATATAAGTAATTATTACAAATTCATTGCTTAAAAATAACAATTAGAAAGTATAAATAAAAGTACCAATAAAATTTACAAGTTATTGTTGATTGTTGTTGTTGTTGTTATGTTTGTATATATCATCATTATTATTATATTAGATAACAAAATAAATATTACAATATATTTACATCTATAATTGATTAAAAATAACAACTAGAAGTTATAAATAAAAGTATCAATAAAACTTACAAGTTATGATAGTAGTTGTTGTTGTTGTTGTTGTTGTTGTTGTTGTTGTTGTTATTATTAAAAAATAAATATTACAATATATTTAATCTATAGGTGTTTATATCATAGAATTTGAGACTGACTACTATTTATGCAAGTTTCCTAGATTAAAGGAGAATAAACATCCTCCAAAATTCCAAATAAATTAAGTGGTTGCACTAATTAATATTAACTTTTAAATTATAAATGATAACATTTTTTTCTAATTTAATTTGATAATGGTACATCATTAATATATAGTTGTAAATGCACACAATTATTACAAATTCATTGATTAAAAATAGCAACTAGAAAGTATAAATAAAAGTACTAATAAAATTTACAAGATATTATGTTTGTGTATTATTATTATATTAGATAACAAAATAATTATTAAAATATATTTACATTTATAGGTGTATATCTTAGAATTGGGAACGGATTGCTTTTTATGCTTTTCCTAAATTAAAGAAAGATGAACATCGTCCAAAATTCCAAATAAGTTAAATGACTTTGCTAATTAATATTAACATTTAAATTATAATATAATTATATTTATAATTATCTATATATAAATTTATATTATTTTATTATTTTAATTTTTTGAGTTAACATGCATTATACATGTCATACATCTCATCCACTTGATTAAAACATAAAAACATAATATTTAAAAAAAATGATTTACACCTTTGATATTTGAAGAAATAATACTACTTTATAAAGGTTTAAGAATATCCTTTTACCTTTTTTTAATGCGAAAGTTTAAAATAATTAAAATAAAATTATTTAAATCTAGATTTGTAAAGTATAAATATATATGTTTTTTTATTATTTAAGAGAAAAAATTAATACAACATATGGAATGATACAAAATTATTTACATTTTAAATTATTATATTTATTAAATTTTTTAAATGTTATATATATATATATATATGAAATTGGGTTTAAAAAAACTTTGTTTCTAATTAAATGTAACAATTCCAAAAATCCAAATTAATCCAAATGGTGAATTTTAAAATTTTCATAACATACAAATTAAAATCGGCCAACCTTTCATTTATAAAAGACGATTAATTAAAAAGAAATAATCAACAAGCATAATGTCCTACAATTACTATTCTTGTAAGCATTGCCTACTTACGCAAGTCCAACCCTATACAAGTCAATCTATTTATCATCTTAAGGAATAATTATAATTTGCTTAATACTAGTAAATTGCTTTAATAACATTGATAACTATATGAGTCAAGCCGTTTAGTTTTACCTTGGTCATCTTCATTAAATTTTTAAATATAGGTTAACGTGATTTGTGCACATAACTCCTTAAATACAGTTATGAACAATATAAACAACCATAAACTATCTTTGCTGAAGAATCATTTAACAAACGTACACTTATACATGAACAACAAAACATCAAAATCACACATATGAGACATGAACAACAAAGCATCCGAATCACACATTCACACATATGAGAGGGACAAATATAGGTGGTTCACCCACATCTTCAGGCTACGTCCACAAGAAGGTTGCATTGTTTTTATTCATTAAGAAGAGGGGTACATTATGCTACGACACAATTGTCGCAATACTTAGTTCCTTCAAGTATTCTTTATAGGAAGCCTTTTCAAGAACACCTTATACTAACATCAAAAGTTACCATAGAGATCTATTTAACATGTTCTTTCTGTTAGAAATAGTAATTACTTTAGTTAACTTAGCTTTTACATTCAGTTCCTATTTAGATGTTCAGTTAATAAATGCAACAACATGCTTTGCACGCATGGAAAAGCTAAGTTAGAGCTTTTAGGGTTTTCCATAAATGTTTAAATACACATTAGATTATTGTTTGTATTACATCACTTGATCTCTATTTATGAATAAAGATTGAAGAGCTGTAGCTCATTCCGCATTATCTTTGTTTTATTTCTGCCTCCAACCTTCAGTTTGGTATCAGAGCATAGGAGAAGATCAAATTGGTGGCATCAATTTCCGGAGAAGCCAAAGCCGTAGCTTTGAAGAATTTGTAAGTTTTTTTTGAAGAATTTTCATAGAAGTTTTTTGGAGAAATTATTAAAAAAAAAAAAAAAAATTGGAGTACCGCGCCCTCCCTATAGTCCACAGAGCAGTACTTTAGGAACTATCGCGCCCATAGTATAGTCTAAAGCACGGTAGTTTGGGGAGATACGAGGTAAAAAATGCAGTTTTCACCGCGGCCTCTCCCTAGGACAAAGAGCGGTAATTGAAACAAGACCACATTTTTGGTCAAAGTGCAAAAATGATTTTACTTCATGTAATTGTTTTTTTGACTTTCACGTAGTTATTGAGTAAGAATTTTTTCTTTTTACAAATGAAGAAGATATTTTTTCAAATCTTGTTTAAGAGGGAGATATTAGTTTGAAAAAAAAAAGGAACGAGATTATTTTGAAAAAGCCAGTGAAGGACACCGCAGTGTCTATGGCTTCTAGCAGCAATCAATCTCAGATTCTCCTCTTACATGGAAAAAGGACTATGATGTTTGGGCCACGAGGATGGTGGTTTATCTCAGATCAGAAGATGCATGGGAATATGTCGTGTATGGCTATTCCGAACCTATAGATGATGCAGCTTTTCAAGCCCTTTCAAATGTAGAGAAGGATGTCCTGCGAGTGCAGTGGAAGAAGGATGCAAAGGCACTGCATCTCATAATGAATGCTTTGGATAACAACGTATTCTCAAAGATATCAAAATCTTTACATGCCAAAGCAGCATGGGATACCTTGGCGACAAGTTATCAAGGTGCTGGTAAGGTTCAAACAACAACACTCCAAAACCTAAGAAGAGACTTTGAAGATCTGAAGATGAAAGACTCAGACTTTGTAGACTCTTTCATGACCAAAGTCATGGGGATTGTTAATCAGTTGAATATCTATGGTGAAAAGATTGGAGATGGGTGGTTGAAAGGGTTCTAAGATCCCTACCCCACAAATTTGAGTCAAAAGTTTCAGCCATTGAAGAAGCAAAAGATCTCAGTACTCTCTCTATAGACGAGTTGATCGGATCTTTAGTTTCATTCGAATCCAGTCTCAACACGAATGAATAATCCTCTCAAGAGAATGCTTTCAAAGCACATGTCTCATTCTCAAGAGGCAGAGGAAGAGGCAGAGGCAGAGGAGCATCAAGAGGACGAGGCACAAATGGACAAATTAATGGCAATGGAGATCAAGATCACCATCATAACCATGAAGGCAGAAACTGCGACAAAAAAAGTCAGATAAATCTAATATTCAGTGTTATTATTGCAATAAATTTGGGCATTATGGTCATGAATGCAAAAAGAAAAACGTTGATCAAGCAAATCATAATGCTAATGTGACTAATACCTCTGAGGATAAAGATGATATGTTATTTCTTACATGTCATGCTGCACACGAAAGCCCAAAGGGATTTTGGCTTTTAGATAGTGGTTACAGTAATCATATGACAAGTGACAAAGGTCTAATTGCAGACCTAGATGAATCAGTGAGGACAGATGTCAAAGTTGACATAGATGAGGTAGTTCCAGTTCTTGGCAAAGGAGTGGTCAACATTATGACCAAAGAAGGCCAACAAAAGACAATCTTAGATGTCTATTATGATCCAGGATTGAAGCATAATCTGCTCAGCATTGGGCAACTCACTGAAAAGAAGTACAAGCTTGTCTTTGATAAATTAGACTGTGAAATTTATGACAAACCCCCAGATCGATAGTTGATCATCAAAATACAAGTGAATAGGAACAGGATGTATCCACTAGTCATGAATTGCAGCAACAAGGTAACCTCTTTTGCTCAAAAAGCCACTTGCATGGATGATTATTGGTTATGGAATTTAAGATATGGACATCTTCACTTTGGTGGTCTCAAGTTTCTGCACCAGAAAGAGATGGTAAAGGGATTGCCCCCTATGAAGGAGCCAGAAAGCAGTTGTGAGTGTTGCATCATTACAAAGCAGCACAGTGATAGCTTTCCTAAAGATATGTCTCAAAGGGCACATGCACCTTTAGAACTTATTCATACTGATCTAGTTAGACCAATGCAAACTCAATCGATTGGTGGAAGCTATTATTTCCTTACATTTATTGATAATTTTAGTAGAAAAACATGGGTTTATTTCCTTCGTCAGAAGTCTGAAACTTTTGGCAAGTTCAAGGAATTTAGGGCTTTGGTTGAAAAACAGAGTGGTTATCAACTCAAAGTATTGAGATCTGATGGAGGTGGAGAGTATGAATTAAAGGAATTTCATGATTACTGCAAGCATCATGGAATCAAGAGGCAATTCACTACAAGATATACTCCTCAGCAGAATGGTATTGCAGAACGCAAGAACAGAACCATCATGAATATGGCAAGGAGCATGCTGAAAGGAAGAAATGTGTCCCATGAATTTTGGGGAGACGCAGTGGCTTGTGCTGTTCATGTGATGAACATATCTCCCACCAAAATTGTGAAGAACAGAGTACCAGAGAAAGCATGGTTAGGTATGACTTGTAATGTTTCTCATTTCAGAGTATTTGGTTGTGTTGCTTATGCTCATGTTCCTAAACAGCTAAGAAAAAAGCTAGACGACAGGAGTGAGAAATGTATATTTCTTGGATACGGTGAACAAACTAAAGCCTACAAGCTGTGTAACCCTATTACCAAAAAGGTTATCCTCAACAGAGATGTTTTGTTCAAGGAGGAAGAGTCATGGAATGTAACCATAGACAAGGGTGTGGGAGTTGCAATACCCAAACCAGAAGATGGATAAGATGAGGAGCTAATTGGACAACAAGATCCAGTAGCATCTTCACTAGTAGAAAATACTTCAGAAAGAACACCTAGAAACTCAGTTCGAGGTGAAGCATCAAGTCCGTAATCAGGTAATGAATCTGATCACAGTAATAAAAAGACTAGAAGATTGACAGATATTTATGATGAATTGGATGCAAATACCAATTATGTTTTTATTGCTAGTGAACCTGTGTTTTATGAAGAGGCTGTAAAACAAGAGCATTGGGTAAATGCTATGGACGAAGAGATAGATTCCATTGAGAGAAATGATACATGGGATCTAGTTGACCTGCCAAAGAATAAGAAACCCATTGGTGTGAAGTGGGTTTATAAAACCAAACTCAATGAAAAAGGTGAGATTGATAGGTACAAGGCAAGGTTAGTAGCAAAAGGATTCTCGCAACAACCAGGAATTGATTTCGGAGAAACTTTTGCACTAGTGGCAAGATTGGACACTGTAAGAGTTGTCATAGCAATTGCAACACAGAATAAATGGAAAGTGTATCAGATGGATGTCAAGTCGGCATTCTTGAATGGAATTCTTGAAGAATAAATTTATGTGGAGCAGCCACATGGGTATGAAATAAAAGAACATGAAGACAAAGTTTACAACTTGAAGAAATCTCTATATGGGCTCAAGCAAGCTCCAAGAGCTTGGTACAGCAGAATTGATTCTTATCTGATCAAAAATGGTTTTAGCAGAAGCAGCAACGAACCAACACTTTACACAAAGGTAAATCAACAATGACAAATTTTAATAGTTTATTTGTATGTTGATGATATGATTTTAATAGGTGACCTCTTAGTAGATGAGTTTAAGGAAGCTATGAAGAAAGAGTTTGAGATGACAGACCTTGGATTGATGGGGTTCTTTCTTGGCCTAGAAGTAGAACAGTCAGAAAAGGGCATATTTATCTCTCAAAATAAATATGCCAATGAAGTTCCTAAGCGATTCAGAATGCTTAATTGCAAAACAACACCTACACCAGTGGCAACAGGTACTAGTTGAGCAAAGAAGATTGCAGTCCCAATGTAGATACAACATTGTATAAGAGACTTGTAGGAAGTCTCATGTACCTCACAGCTACTAGACCTGATATTATGTTTGCTGTCAGCTTGATTTCAAGGTTCATGGAGTCTCCTAAAGACTTGCATTGGCAAGTTGGAAAAAGGATCTTACGATATGTTGCAGGGACTTCAAGCTATGGAATTTTATACTCAAGCACCGAGTATAATGTTTTGACAGGTTTCACTGACAGTGATTTTGCAGGATGTTTGGATGACAGGAAGAGCACTTCTAGTCATGTTTTTCATCTTGGATCAGGGGTGATTTCATGGGCATCCAAGAAGCAACCCATTGTGACACTTTCATTGGCAGAAGTAGAGTGTGTAGCAGTGACATCAGTAGCATGTCAAGCAGTCTGGTTATGCATAGTTTTAGAAGGTCTTCAACAGAAACAAGAAAGACCAACTACAGTTTATTGTGACAACAATTCAGCAATCGCTCTATCCAGGAACCATGTTTTTCACTAGAAAAGCAAGCACACTGATACCAGATATCACTTCATAAGAGAACTTGTGAACAATGGTGAAGTTTGTGTTGAACATTGTAAATCGATTGACCAATTGGCTGACATCTTCACAAAGCCATTGGCAAAAGATATTTTTGAAATTCATAGAAATAATTTATGCATTGTAAAAGCTACATTAGTCAGCAGTAGTAATTAAGAGGGAGTGTTAGAAATAGTAATTACTTCAGTTAACTTAGCTTTTACATTCAGTTCCTATTTAGACGTTCAGCTAATAAATGCAATAGCATGCTTTGCATGCATGCAAAAGCTAAGTTAGAGCTTTTAGGGTTTTCCATAAGTGTTTAAATACACATTAGATTATTGTTTGTATTACATCACTTGATCTCTATTTATGAATAAATATTGAAGAGCCATAACTCATTCTATATTATCTTTGTTTTATTTCTGCCTCCAACCTTTACTTTCTAGAAAACTTATACCAATATATGGCAAAGGTCCACATAATTTTATTTTAGTATTTAGAAAATTAGCCATGTCTATTGCACACATATTCTTCAAGGGGTGGCTCCCTTCTCACCGGTCATACTTACTTCTTACTCACAACTTTAGGGATTAGGTCTGCTGCATAGGCAACATATTCGCTCATAGGTGTAAGGGCGTATCTAAAAGACAACAACCTGTGGGCAGCCGACAAGGTATAAAATCAAAATGTCTAATCGATGGTAATAACCTCAAATGGTCAAACCTTTTAAAATACTATTTTGGATAGCACAAAAATATAATTCCGTATATAATTACGTAAGCCAAAAAGGGAAGAAATCAATATATAATCCGATCTTTTATTTTCCCTTTGATGAACCCAAGAGTCTTACCTCTCCAGAAGTTTTATTATTATTATTGTAAATGTCAAGCGTTTTTAAACACCAGATAAGCTAAGGCAGTTGAAGTGTTTTAGCTTCCCCGTTACCTTCTATATATGTCCGACTGTACAAGGAGCAATTCATTGGAGAACAGAGGAGAGGAGGTACAACTCGCTTCTTCTGTAGCTCATTCCCTTCCATATGCAGTCGTCCAATAACCCAACAGCTTTTTGATGGTAGGTAAGCCTACATCAGAGATAAGTTTTCAACTAGTATAAGAGTGGAATTAAAACATGGCAGTATAACTCCTATACAGGGATCTACAAAAATTTGTGGCCACTTGGCAGAGGTCCATACGTAAAAGCTTTCAACGACTAATCGCGCTTCCCATCCTATCCATTTTCCAACTAAAATTAAAAACCGAGAATTGTGATCCTAAAGGATCGATGGCAGCGTAACTACAAAGATACAAGGTGTCTCTATCTGCAGTAGTATTTTTATCAGAGATCTCATATGGATCTCCTTAGCTAACAAATGAATGTTAACAATCACTAAAAATTTTAAACTAAAGGATAAAATATGGAAATATGCGGTTGAGTCCCAGATCCTTGCACAAAACTTCAAGGGCGTTCAGTAATACAAATAGAAAGAGAAAACTCTTGCAGCATTGAAAACGATGGAGAAACCCAACCAAATTACAGCATTACTAATTGACAGGGAAATCGTTTTCTCGAATAATGCACATACATTATTCTAACTCCGGAAATCTAAATCGTTGTTCACCTCGACGTTTCACCATAGATCGAATTGCAATTATAAACACGCATTTGCATATAACAACATACTCTGGTTGCCACAGCGATTTATCACTCATCAGGAAATAAATACAAGGAAAACCCTAAATGTTTTACCCACACAGATCCTATATCATACATGTAAAAACTATGATCACAAGATCTAAACAAGGATCTGCCCAACGTTTTGAGAACAAAACAGTAAATGATGATCCACCGATCATAGAGTAGCACGCATCCACACATAACGAATATAAACGAAGCAAAATTTAAACAAGGATCCACCCAACGTTTTGAGAACAAAAAGTAAATAATGATCCACAGATCATAGAGCAACATGCATCCACATAGAACGAATATAAACCAAGCACGATTTCCCCCTCAGATTTGGATGCATAATGCACACACATAAAATAACTCCACGCATAAAGAGAATCCACATATACTAAAAGCAGGGGTTGGGTTTTTGCATTACCTCATGTCATCAGGCATAAGAGGGAAATCGCAAGCATACATTCCAGCGTCGGGATCGTATTACCTCATGTGATCTCAGGCGATTTGGCGAAGTGTTTCCCAAAGGGATTATGCACTGAATCTAACCGGTTGGGATCGACTCATATCAACGCCATCCTTCCCAACCCTCTCCACACCCGTAAGAACAGGATACCATGCAATGTTCAGCAGAACCTTCAGTTCCATAACCTCTGCATATTTTCTCCGGTTCATTCCTTTCCTGAAACAGCGTAGCTTCTTCTTTTCTTCTCGTCATGCATATTTTGCAGCCGCTCTGAGGCAGTTTGACCCTATTCCTACTACAGAGTCTACGTCTGCTCCAAGGCAGCGTGACTCCATGCAAAGTGAATCAATGCAGGAGTTAATAACCAGGGATCCACTAGCCATCCCATCCCCAATGAAATATTTCTCAGACAATTATACCACCTCTATCTAATAATAAGCAAGGTTCGGCTAGCTTTAAATCCATCAACCAGGTTACAGGGATCTATTCTTGCTATCACGAAATAGATCCATAAGGGTCTGCGCCCAAGTACCCCCCTCTTAGCGCCGCGATCTTCTTTTTAAAAGGATTTCATTTTAGGTGCGTTGGAGAGTCCGCCAGGATTATGGTGGCTCCCTCTTTCTGCCAAGTGGAAGCTCAAAGGCTTCACTTGCAAGTTTTATTAATAATAACTATCTCCCAATCTCCAATAGTGTACACCCGCGTTCCATGCTGAAGTAAATACATCATGGTGGGGAAACGTGTGGGCAAAATGATAGACGGTTGAGCAACACCTCGATCCATTTTTCCGAAGGTAGAATAACCAAAGGTATTTATGGTAATCGAAGACTTATTACCCTTATAATACATATATATACGTAATGTATTGTGTATAAATATGTGCTCCATAGTTCGAGTTTTCCTTACTCCTATATAAGTCTATATATATAGATATACAATGACTTAAAGTAACCCCATTTTCCATTTAGCAAATATATATATTATATATATTTATTTATAACATATTTAAGGTTATAAGAATATAACTTCTTTCTTATATATATATATATTCATTTTCTCCACAAGGTTTTAAGGTAGTAGTACTAGTAGGCATGCAAAATCATACTTTAATACTTAGTGTGGTAACTTTAGATTTTCATGGCTTTTAACTTCTCTTTTTAACTTCTCCTCTTAAAGGATTCATAACTAACCTGTAAGTTTGATGACTTATATAATATTACAATTATTTATCAACTTTTCATACATATATATATATAAGACACACACATACACATACACACATATATATAATATCAGTTCGGTTTATTTCTTTAGGTTCTACAGATGTGTGTTCTTTAAGAATTTAAAGTGAACATCACTAGATCCTCACTCTCAAAATGTCTATGACCCCCAAACAGAACTTCTCACGGCTTCCTGGTCCTCTTTACCTTTCTTCATGGAGGATTTCGTTATTTATCGTCTTAGTAGCATCGCCACTTTTAGTCTCCTAAGTTTATGAGTTAAATCACATAAGTTACAAGGTTTTACTGGCGGGGCCTTGTCCTTGAGCTCCTCACTAGTAAACAAGTACAATAAAATAATTGTATTTACAAAATATTAGAGTAAAAAAGGAGGGATGTTACATCCTCCTCCCCTGAAGAATAACACTGTCCTCAGTGTTCATACTTCTTAGCAATTCGTCCTCTCTTATGTCGTCTTTCCTTTAGTATTCTTGATCCTCTTTGAACCATTGCGATTTTTTTTACAAATCGTTATGGTTGGTACTAGAATTTCGTAACGTGCACATTGTTCATCCTAAACAAGATCTTCCAACATTATTCAATATAACATATTTACACTTCACAAAACTTCAAATAGTAAATGTTTACCATTTATCATTCATCCTCATTATCAAGGAATTTTTTTTTTTTTTTTGCTCACTCAAGCATTCATAACATTCACACAAAGAGACATCCCATAGTCTAGTTACAAGAAAATCATTAATATTTTTTATGTTATAAAAAAATATTTCCACAATACTTTGTTAATCATCAAACTCTCCCACGAGTATGGAACCTCAACAACCCTCTACTAAACATAGAATTCTCCCTCGAATCAATTCTTGTGGACTTACAGGCTACACTTTTGAGATTACTCTCCTTTTTTATTGCTAGTCAAAAAGTTTTCCTCCTCAAGACATCAAACAACATCCTGTCTCCAGATGTCAATCTTTGTGCCTACGTCTTTTCCATTGATACCACAAAACTCTTTCATAATTCCCCTCAAGCCTTCTTGCTTGAGTCCAAGAATTTCTTTTCCACCCAACCTCGTGCTTGAGTCTAGGAAAATTTGCTTTAGAAAAGCAGAGTTGGGTCAAATTTTTCCACCTCAAGCTTCCTCCTTGAGTGTGGGAATATTCTTTTCCCCTCAAACCTTCTTGTTTGAGTCTAGGAAATGACAATCATTTATTATTTCTTGTAGTTTTGGTTAACCATGACATGGAACATAATAGCAACATAATGTTAACATCAAATAGGTTCATCTATTTAAACTTATTAGTTCCAACTCATGCTTTTATCATATCCCTTCATGAGTCATTGATCTTACCATATGCTTACCATGTATTCTATATTGCGTCCATGTCTTTCCATAAGTTCCATAGAATATGACCATTTGTGAGTGTCGTAACACCTGCTATGATACCATATGTAACAACTCCAAAAATCCAAACTAGTTTTATGGTGGATTTTAAAATTTTCGCAACATAAAAATTAAAATCTATCAACCTTTCATTTATAAAAGACGATTAATTAAAAAGAAATAATCAAGAAGCATAAGGTCCTACAATTACGCTATCAATGCAAAATTAATAACACATTAATGATATCACAAAGGGGCAATGCCATCGTTGCACAATGCAGAAGCAATACGTTGTATGCAACCAGTGAGACATTGCCCACTTATGCTACCATTAACCCTTCATATGCATAATAGCAACAATTGTGATAGATCTAAAGGGGTTATTTCCCCTTTCTTTATCAAGAGTTCCAATATTAATGTAATTCTAATCATTCGAGGCCCGGTTCTTCAAAACATCAAATGGGTCCTTCAAAATACCAAACCACAAACACTGGTAAAAAAGAAGGAAGCGACTTGCATTTACTTATCACCACCAAAAAGACAAAAACATAAAGCATAGAGTATTTATAAATGGGATTCAATCCATGGAGCAAACAATACCTCATCGCTCAAATAGAGCAAACATATACACATATTAACAATCATAAAGTGGAGAGGAGCCATTCCTCTCTTCGAGGCCTCTCCACCACCTCTATTTGATTAAACAAAAGCAATATATATATATATATATATATTTTGATACATTTGAATGGATTCAAGGTAATAATAATAGAGTAGTGACGGTACTATGTGAGGCCGCACCTCATTAACCCAGTAGCAAGCCAATTAACCTTAGTTGAATTAACTAATCATTAATTAGTTGAATTAGTTAATAATTAATTAGTTGAATCGCTAACAATTAAATTACAACTTCAAAATTAGTTATTCTATTTGAAATTTCTTATCTGAGCAATTAAATTTTAATATTAAAATTTAGTTCATTTTTAAAATTTTAAAATTGTAATTATATTTAAGTATTTAGTTAATTTGACCTTATCCTAATTATGTCTAATATTCCTTAAGTTTAAAGTTCTATGTAAATTTCCATATTGAATCCTGCTACTATGAGCATTTCATTGACAAAGATTTCAACTATTTGTTAGTTCTTGTTCTTTTTAGATAGGCCATTTCCTTGAGCAACAACTATATTTTGTGTGTCCAAATAGGGAATGAATTTTCATGTTTAGAATCTTGAAGTTTGTGAGTCAACATAAGCTATTGATAGATAACATGTTTATGAATTTGCATGTCCCTCTACAGTTCAAACGTTATGTGAATAACGGAAAGGGGATGTGGTTTTTGGTCAAAGGGTTTGTTTAAATAGACCACAAAGGTAGCACTCGAAAAGAAGAGGACACTAACTCCTAGTTTTATGGAAACAATTTCCAATGATGTATTAGTAGCTTGGATTGGTACACCAAGGTATCCATTGTTTGAGGAAATGATTATGTGTGAGCGGTTTGTTGAACTACCAATTTAGACAGGTTTCCCAATACAAGTTGTAAATGAAGTGTTTGCAGAGATGTTCTCCCTAAACATGCCTAAAATATTAGCATGGGAGATAAGCAAGTGTTTGAAAAAATATTTTCCATTGAGGGGTTTTGGTGTAAGCATGTTAGTCAAGTATTTATGAAATAATAGACTACAACTTGTTTTATGAAATGCTTATTTTTCATTCTATGGACGTCACATTGAGTCCAAGGAATTATTTAAAATTATGGGTAGGTCTAATCGATGTGTTATGTAGACTCAGTGTGGGTTTTAAAGTAGAAATTGGAGATCATATAAGGGATTCATTTGTCTCATAAATATTTCTTCTATGGGAGAAAACACTTTTACAATAAAAAAAACCCTTTTATGACTATATCATATGTAATGATCAATGTTCATTTTGGTGTAGAGATTGCATGGAAGAATGGTAAGTTTATAGGTTCTTTCAACTTCTAATCCTATGTATTTTTTTATGTAATAAAAAAACATCTAAAATTCCAAATGGTTCAAAGTGGTCTACTATTTCTAGTGTCGATATGGTGGATCATGTTGATGAGGTGTCATGGTGGAGATCATTTTATTGAAGGTAGCCCATTTACATTCAGTATTTACATTCAGTATATAGATATGTATTTATGTCATGGAGAAAAAGTGGTTGCATACATATTTAACTAGTATAGACCTCTTACATCAAATTTATTTGAGTGTATACACATGACCTAGAAAAAGTATTGTTAGACCTTTATGTGCTCCATTGGATTTGTTTATTTTTTAAGTTCTATAATAATATTGATTATCAACAAGTTTTTTAGGACGGTCCGTCATTTTGGAAAAGCACGAGGCTTTTTACAACCCCTTCATTTATTGAATTTGATCACACCTCTATGTCAATAACTAGAATGCAAGTTTCATTTAATATTTCCAAATTTTCATTACATTTGTAGAATTTATCAATTACTAAGAATATTGGGAATGCATTGAGAAGTTACAAAAAAATCATATTTTAGAGAGTTGTAATAAGTTTATGCAGATATATGTATTGAGATAGACCTTAGTAAAGGTGTTTTTGAGAAAATTATTCTCACATGGAAGAATTTTAAATACACACAAGTATTAAATTATGAGAATACAACATTCAACTACAAAATATGTCATCTTCAAGTGAATTTGCAAGCTACTCAATATGACCTACGAAGTAGTGGATGTATTTTATATAAATATGGTGGTCTTTTCTTTATTATTATTATTATGTCCAACATTTAGTAGTGTAGCCATTGGAAACTGAATGAGAGCTCAAAAACTAAATAAAAGCATTGTAAAATCGACATTCATCATTCTAACTATCGGTGGGGGTAAATATGAATTTTTTGTTTCTAAAGTTTTCCCAAAGGCCATTATTCGAATTCATATCCAATTTAAGCCACCCATGGGCAACATAAACTAAGAAATACATGTGCAACTGCATGAATATAAAAAACAACATAATTAAATCTATATTGACACACGCATCATGCATTTAAGCTAGTTTATCCATTATACGCGATAAATACAATAGGTTTTCATTCATAGACACACATAATACTTATCTATAATAAAAGAAGATCCAAGCAATCAGTCATATAAGAGTGATTTTCCACTGAACCATAGGTATCAATTACTGATAACAACCCCAATTCGGGTTATGAGGCCACCAGGGTGAAGCAATCTCCTATAGGCTTCTCTCTCTTAGCCCGAAATCCATTTTCTCTCATTCTTAGCCAAAATGCTCACCAATGAGGAATTATAGGAATCTCCCTTAGCAATCCCATCCATGCCACTCTCTTTACTTCCCCACACAATACAGGGAACACATTTCCCTTCACTATACCATAGTCCCTTGAAAAATCCAACCCTTAAATTGCTTACCAATGTGTGCAAAATGAGTCCAACATATTGGATGCTATTTGAGAACCTCGTGTAACATCAATCACAGCTTCTCAAGAATCCATGGGAAACAAATACATAGTGAATCAAGGATCCTATATTTCCTATCCTCTACTCTCACCTACAACCATCTTCTTCACTTTAATATCAAAACTTTCCTCTCCACAATGCTAACTTCTACTTAATTTCATAGTTTGGTTATGGGCTATGGAGACCACAACGTCCATAGCTCTATGTCGTGTAAGAATATTCATGCAAAATTGGTGATAGACTGCAAAGGAGATGAGAGTATTGGTAAAATGATAGATGTAATTACTTCTAACCATAGTGGGAAGGACTCTTACAATTGTCATAGAAGTATATTCATCCCATGATTCCATAACAATATGAGAAAACATTTCCCACCATCCTCACACATTGATTTAATAATTCAAAAGGACATAATTAGATCAATTAAGTCACATGGAAGAAACCATATGAGTTACAAGGTTCACACTTCAAAAAAGAGGATTTAATATCCCATAAGCCCCCCTTTTCCTCTTCTCTTCCGATGCAATCATAGCCCCTCTAGTGCTCTTTACATAACCATATTGGATCATTTATAATATTTTTCGATATAATATCTACATTTACTTTGAGTCATCATAACAACCTAACACATGGATACTATATAATTATTTACATAATACATGCCTAGCCATTCACTAGTCAGGCCATGGCCTTGGGAATCGTACTAGGAAACCATACTAGCATGTTTTCTTCCTTTTACATATAATTTGATTTTTAATTTATTCCAAGGGTAAAAAATTGGAGGTATTACAAGAACCTAATTTGTTTGACTCATTCAATTCCAAGCGAAGTGATTTTAAAATAAATATAATGAGAGAAGAGATAAATATTTTTTTTGGTCCAAAGGTTTCGTGTATCCTAAGTTTTCTTGAGAGTTTAAGTGTTTGTTTATTATGCTAGCAATAACAATAGGTATTACGAAAGAAATTTTTTGGACATTGATCTACACCTACCATGATATGTACTTTTTAGTAGCTCAAATATCTATAGCTATTGAAAGTTGACCTACACCTATTAGAAGGATTGCTCCTCAGTAGGTTTTTGCTCCTACAAATGATAAATTGTTGGATTCTTGTGCCTCCACCTCCACATTTTTTCTTTAATATTTGTAGTCAAATTGAGAGAATTAACTTTCAGACCTTCAATTTATTGTGTTGGGTACTGAAATATGTTGTGTACTTCAACAACTTGATTCTCAATGGATGATAAGGATCAAGAATGTGTACCCCAATAATAATGCCACATGAAAAATGAATGCATTTCCATCTCAACCAACAACCCTAGAGAGAAATGCAGAACCCTTGATGAAATTTCTAGCTTATCCATTGACATCAAAAAGGAATTGTTCCTCCCTTGAATAAATTATCATCTTACCCAACAACCCTAGAGAGAAGTGTGCCTCCATCGAGGGTACACCCTTCTATACAATTTGAACTATTTATTATTATTGTTGACAAAGTATTTAGAGGCATTATTAATTATACATTAGTGCCCTTTTTTTAGTAAGTTAGTTGCATTTGGCATTCCTTTTATATCCTTGAGTAGCATACATGATTAGTTTAGGATTTTGACTTGGAGACTTTGTGAGCATATAGAAAGGCCTCTAGGATTCATTAATAAACTAAGAAAGTATTAGCTTCACTTCTCCAACTCCTGTATTTCTTGTGCCTTATATATTCTATTAGATTAGGTACAATTTTGTTTGGTAATTTGTTTCTATCTCTTGAATCTATTTCGGGATGGTATTTTTTAGATTATATATTTAGTTATTGCTCTTGTTGATTTCAGTTTCTTATCATTAATATATGAGGAAAAAGGTCTTGTCCTATTAGGTTGATCTATAGACTACCCTCCAACCCTATTCTCCTCGACAACATAAGACGTATTGGTTTCTAGGCTATTTTGAGACCACCCTTGTAACCCACCTAGAACTAATGACATTTTATGTTTTGGAAAAACATTATCTTAAAATTTATTGTAAAGTTTTATGTTGTTAACCAAGGATGGTCAAAGATGATTGTAATTGAATATTTTATTATTTAATAAATAAAAGAAGAGACACCTATCCAAAGAGGACTGTTGAAGAGTGTTCACTGACCCACTAGGAGGAATGATCTGGTGTAGAAGGAAAAAAATGGAAAATGGCAACAACAACATTCACTTTCTAGCTGATGCACGAGGCATCTTCCCTAAAATTGTTGTCATGTTCCCAAGAAAGAAGGAACTGAGCAGGTGGCTCATTTAATTCAAAAACTGACCCAAATACCTAGGAAAGCATATATCCATCGAATGAGTAGGAGGCTCAAACATTAGAACCTTGTGGATTTGGTGCATACTGAAAAGTTAAGCACGCAAGAGGGTATTCGATGAGGGGAAGCTAAAGTGAGATTGTTGGAAGTTTGTGTACAAGTTTGATTGCTGACGTAAAGAGAGAACATAACAATCTTCTACACAGTATCTTCGTCTTGGTGGTTTAGTGAATAGGCTTGGGGGTCCTGAAGCAAGTAATCTTGGTTGTTTCAGGAGACGGTTGGGAGGAATGGTCTTCTTTGGATGTTTGTCCACTTTGAAAGTTAACAGGTTCTTCATTGTTCTGGTTATTTATATTTACTTAGTTTTATGAATATTTCTGTAAATTATATGAGAGCAGAATGTTTCTAGAATTGTTATGATGTTTTCGAAATGATGTAGGAATGTGTTACTTGCTTATAAACTATAAGTTAAGTATAGTAGAAATGATTATTAAGGTTTAAACAACAGAATAGTAGAACTAGGTTTTAGAAGCAATAAAATTTTAATTACTATATATACAGTATAAATATAAGTGATAGTATAGTCAAGTACAGGAAATTGCAAACGAAACCAACAATGGTAAAATCACATACATATAGCTATTACAAGTATACATATATATACATATACATAAATAATAACTAGCATCAAATACCATGGATTACATTCTGAATGTAGAATCTCTCCCTTAATCGCATTTTAACTAACAAGTATAATGTCTTACACTATAAGTACATAAATAAACAAATAATATAGAGTTTGAATAATCAAAACACAGAACAATTCTCAAATTAATTTATAACTATATTTTCTTAGTTTCTTGTTTACCTGTGCATAAAGGAAAGAGAAACCAATATCCTTTTCTATACAATATTGTATGTACAGTAGTATATAAGTCAAATGGTCAAGTTATACACATAGTATTTTTAACACAGTGTTAATATATATATATATATAATTATATATACGGTAAATATTACAAATTTTATTATCAGAACATCATTAGAGTCGAAGGCTTATGTATACATATATACATAAGTATTAAAATTAAATAGAATGAAAGAGGGTCGAATACCGACTGTATTCATTTTTACAACAAGTTAAAAATGAATAATAACATTTTTAGTATATAGGCCCAAGAGCCGAAATGCTTTTACCCAAAATATTTAACAAATATTTTATTTCTTTCTAAACATTGGAACTTCAACATGATCAATACAGATAGGAGTAAGATGAGAACTCATAATCATAATAGAACTCAACCCTGGAGATCAAGACAGTCGGATGAATACATACGAACTTAAAGCAGAGTGTACATTTATGCACATTTCCACAGCTAGGGCATCACCCAATTATTAATAGCCTGTTCTCTTTAAACTCATACATAAACATAAATAATCACCACTAAACAAACAAAGCTTTTGGAAAATGAATCATTTCTTTTCTTTATAATAGAGTATATATATATTCTCATCAGGGCTTTGGCCAAAAATGATAAATGAATCCTCATTATAATTAAAAAAAAAAACAACATAACTTAAATTAAAAACTCGATAAATAGATGTAGGGTTAAAATTCTTTAAAACAACTGAATTGAAATCCTGAAGGAAACAACCCCGATAAATGCACTTAATAGAATGTGATTTCTCTCCCTTGTAATGCATATTGGCCATGATTTTTACCCAAACACTGTATCTCTTTATAGTCATAAAATCTGGGCGAAACCTCGACTATGGGCATGGAGCCCAGAAATGCTTACAAAACAACAATGTTGCACAGATTGCCATTATTGCATCCCAATCAAACAAACTAACTCTAAACAGTCCTAAGATGGAAGCAAACAACTACATAACTTTGTACAATGCGAAAGATGGCAACTCCCCATCATTTTTCTGCTTGGTAAGCTAAAAATGTAACCAGACCCACATTAACATGGGAAACTTGAATAGGGTGTTCCAGGGAGGCTTGTGGCTTACCAAGGTTGCTCCAGCCACTCAAGCCTTCCACTACATTTTTAATGTTCTAACTCACAACCAGGGAACTTCCTAATAGAACAAAATCCTCTTGTCAACACAATATAAAACATGGCATTAAAGATTGAATACATTTTGATAAATTAAATAAAAGAATTTGAAAACAAAACCAAGAAATGGTGTAGAACTGTTGCCTCTACGAGCATTGTTACCATGACCATGAGCTATCTCTGCTTTGGAAGATCCTCCATGGACCATGATGAAACCAATAGTCAACTCTGCGTAGAGTTCTCCACAACCATGGCGGCCGAGAGCCAAGCTCTCCTCCATGAAATAAAAATGACTGAGCCATGTGAAAGAGAGGGTTAGGGTTTTTCCACCAACTTGGAGCCCAAACCCCAAGGCCTTCATGTGGTCTCTTTTAAAACCTCCAAGTTTCCATCCATTGCAGTTTCAATTCTTATGCACTTTCTATATTCCATGCATACATTTTAAACCTCAACTTAATTCCATCGAACTCCTAGCTAGATTTCCCACTTTTCCTATAGTGGAAGCCATGGATTAATACATTTCTATGATATGTTAAAACTCTTAGATAGGGTATCAAATCACCTTAGTATTTTATTTCAACCTCCAACCCAAATTTTGATAAATTGGACCCTTACCTAGAACATGAACATCATATCAATATGCATTAGATTTCACGAAAGCTAATTAAGCCCAGCGTCATCACAAGAGCACGCCTTCAAGCAAAATAAACATAATAAGAAATCCATCATAATAACTATGGAAACTGGTATACAATAGTATTAGGATGTATGAAGTTAATAAATAAACATCGAATTTTAATGCATGAGATAAATAAGTAAAACTTGTACTGCACAAAGTTAATGAGAAATAAGTACAAATGTGCACCCTGATCGATTTCAAATATGAAGTAAATCTTAAGCAAAACTGTAGAGCTTACTAGTAATAATAGCTTATACAAAAAAAAAATTATTTATGGATTTTTGAGTTGTTACATGTGGTATCGGAGCACGGTTGCAAACACAAGGCCTGAAAATTGGCTCAACTCACGCATTCCATATTAAACAGGAAGAAAAAAAAAGTTTATTGACTTATGTTTAAATTGTTTCTGTACAAAAATATAAATTTCTATTTTTCAGGAAAGGGAAGCAATAGAGGCATATACCGAAGATGGAACACATCACAGTCATGAACATGAAAATGTTAATAGTGATAATATATGGGTGGAACTGAATAATGAAAGAAATAATAACTCAACTAAATTACTCCAAACTGTGAGAGATTTAAAAGTTGAAATACAAAATGTTAAGGAAGATAACGAAAGAATTCTTAGGGCACAAGAAGAATTAAATCATGTATTGCTGAGTAAATTACATAATAAAGAGAAGGATAAAGGGAAAGAACTTGAATCTGAATCTAAAACTTTATCTTTCAAGCGTAAAGGTAAAAAGTTAAAATTTTCTGATAATGAAAGTAATTCCTCCACAAAAATTAATGTTAAGTCACATAGAGAGAAATATAAATATTCCAGTGAAAGTAGTGAGAGTGAAAACAACCCTAAAAAGAGAAAATATAAACCTTATGAAGAAATTTCAGGAGAGTTTAGAAAGATAAAACCACCAATGTTTAATGGTGAGGTAGAAAAAGTAGAAGAAGCCGAGGCATGACTGTCTGGGATGAAAAAGTATTTTTAAATTTATAATTACTGAGATAGGATGAAGGCTAAAATGACTATTTATAACTTAACTGGAAAAGCTGATATTTTGTGGCAAGACATAAAAATAGTGAAAAATATTAAGGAAAAGTATGTAACTTGGAGGACCTTTAAGAAAGACTTTAAGAGAAAAATTTCGTCTGAACAATATTACGAAGAAAGGGCTAAGGAAATTTATGATCTAAAGCTAGGTTTAATGACTATGAAGGAACTAAGTAGTAAATTTTTAAGTTTATTACGATACGTACCTTATATCATTGATGAAAAGCCCAAGATAAAGAGGTTCCTAAGTTTCTTACCTCTTACCTTTAAGGACAGAACTGAATATGATAATCCTAAGACCCTTGAGGAAGCTATGAGTAAGGCTAATTTTTGTTTTGAACAAAGCTGAAATAAAAGAGAAGGTGCACCTAACTGGAAAGATAATAGATCAAATAAATTTGAACAAAGAAGAAAGAGTTTTAAGTTAAACATAAATTTTGGAAATAATGCCCGAAATTATCCTAAAAATAATTATCAAGGGACAAACTTTAAGGTTAACACACAACATAATTTTTCAGCAGTAAAGAATAGAGACATACCTAATACTTATGTTAAAAAAATTGAACAAAGAGAACCTGTAAAATGATGGGAATGTGAAGGACCTCATTATGCAACAAATTGTCCTAGAAATATTAGCAATGTGCACACAATACAGGAAGAAGAAACTATTGGTGACATAGCAAACTAGATCCCCATAGTTAATGCAGCACTGGAGAATCGATAGGCTAATCACCATATATCTATGGTGGAGATAGAAGGTATGATAAAGAAAAAATCAATTTCTATTTTGATAGATCCAAGTGCTAGTTTAAGCTATGTGTCACCTAGTATAGAAGAAAGTTGTAGTTTGAAATTGAATAGGGTGATTCCATGAAGATGGATAACTATTTTGGCCAAATATGATGATGAAAAACACAAATTTTACCCATGTATTAAATTGAAGCCCTTGAAACTCATATTTGCCACATGAATTTTGACATGCAATTAAAAAACGAAATGTAGAGAATTATGTTGACTTTCCAATGATATTTTTTTTGAAATATACCAATGTCATTTATCATGTCAAATTTTCATTTAATGAAACATGTGTACTTAAAAATTTGAAGAGCAATTAACAAGTAGTTTGTGTGTGTGCAAAATAATTTAATGTTTAAGTATTAATTTTTAAAAATGGAATATGTGAACATGATCTAGACAAAATGCACTAGTGCTTACATATTTTTCTTTTAATTTTTCTCGAAAAAATATATTTATTATTATTTTTCGAAACTGACCAATGAATATTTTAGTCACATTTTGCACACATGTGTGTGTGCACCAAATCTTTTTATTGATTACATAATTTGCAAAAATAAAAATACCCTTTTGAAGAGGACGCGCTTATCTAGTGCTTGTGTATTTTTTCAAATTGTTTGGATGCATATTTTGAATGTTGTTGATTTATCTTTGAGCTCAATCAAAGTTGTCGGCATGGTTTTTTAGGGAAAGTTTTAGTAGAAATTTAAAAACAAAATACATATGAAGATAGAAATTCGTAAATTTTATATATATGGATAGAGGATTCATTGATGAATCCAATGGTATCAAGTCTGCCCATTAATGTGCATTTAATGACAAGGTTTAAGCCTCTGGAAGGCAGACAAAACTTTGTTTCTATAGTTAAAAGGGCTCCCAGGCTATTTTTAAGGCCCCCGATTGAGGTATTTAAAATACCTCGATCGAGGGTTAAATAGGACCTCAATCGAGAGTTTTACCTAGACCTCGATCGAGGTATTTTCAAGCCCTCGATCGATGTATTTTCTCAATCGAGGGCCTTAAATGGGCGTTTTATTTTTTTGAAAAGTTAGATCTAGCTTTTCAAAATCTAGATCAAGGTCTTGTTTCAACCCTCAATCGAGGTCTTTTAAATCCCTCAATCGAGGTCTTTTAAAACTCTCGATCGAGTGCTTTAAAAGACCTCGATCGAGGGTCCTTAACACAAAGTTTTGGCACTTTGCTCGCCAAAACTCATGAACCAGCTTCATGGATAAATCCAATAAGTTTGAAAAGTCTTGGATGGTACAGTTAGCTATAGGAACTAAAAGAAAGGTAGTTATCTATGTTAAAGAGTGTGAAATGTTTATGAGTCAATTCAAAACTCAAGTGAAATTGAATGCGTTACCTCTAGGATCATATGATGTTTTAATAGGTATGGATTGGCTGGAAAAACACAGATTAGTTTTAAATTGTTTTGAGAAAATATTTACATGCTTAAATGAAAAAGGAGAAACTGTCATAGTGAAAGGAATTCCTAGGAAAGTTTCTGTTAGACATATTTCAGCATTACAAATGAACAAGTCTGTACATAAAGGTTGTAAAGTTTTTTATGTACATCTAATGAATGATGAACACATGAATAAAGAAGATAAATTAAAATTTGAAGATATACCAATCTTAAAATAATTTTCAGATGTATTCCCGGAAGAGATTCCAGGATTACCTCTGAAAAGAGAATTGGATTTTACTATTGAGTTGGTACCTGGAGTTGTACCAAATTCAAAGGCACCTTACCAGATGAATATCTAAGAACTTAATGAATTAAAACTACAATTGAAGGAGTTAATAGATAAAAATTATGTAAGAACGAGTGTTTCCCGTTGGGGAACACCTGTCATATTTGTTAAAAAGAAAGACGGTACCTTACGCTTGTGTATAGATTATCGTTAGTTAAACAAGATGACAATTAAAAACAGCCATCCATTAGCCTGCATAGATGATCCATTTGATCAAGTACGTTGGGAAAATATATTCTTAAAAGTATACTTGAGATAATGATATCATCAAGTTAGAATTAAGGATGAATACATATTTAAAACTGTATTTAGAACCCATTACGGGAATTATGAGTTTGTAGTTATGCCTTTTGGGCTAACGAATGCTCCAACAATTTTTATGTGTTTAATGAACAATGTCTTAAGTAAATATTTGGATAAATTCATAATTGTTTTTATCGATGACATACTGATTTATTCAAAAACAAAGGAAGAATATGATGAACATTTGTAGATAAAACTACAAGTTCTAAGAGAACATAAATTATACGCTAAATTTAGTAAATGCAAATTTTTTAAAGATAAGATACAATATTTAGGTCATGTGATATCCAAGGAAGGAATATCAGTTGACCCGGATAAAATAAGAGCGATTAATGACTGACCTGTCCCTAAGGAGGTAACAGATGTGCGATCATTCATGGGAATTACAAGTTATTATCAAAAATTCATAGAAGGACTTTCGAGGATTGCGAATCCTATAACATCCTTACAGAAAAGGGGAAAGAGTTTTGTATGGGATTTAAAATTTGAAGAAAGATTTAAAAATTTAAAAGAATTATTAACTACTGCACCTATCTTAAAAATAAGAGATCCAAACAAATATTTCATTGTATGCACTAATGCATGCAATGAAGGCTTAGGTGGAGTTTTAACTCAAGAAAGTTATGTCATAGCATATGAATCAAGAAAGTTAAAAATACATGAAAAGAATTATGTTATGTCTAATCGGTAGAAGATTTCTATTAATGACTAATAATATAAGTTTAAAATATTTCTTTGATCAACAAAATCTAAACGCTAGGCAAGCAAGATGGTTAGCTTTCCTTAGCGAATATGATTTTGAAATCAAACATACAAAAGGGAAGGAGAATAAAGTGGCTGATGCTTTAAACAAAAATCCAAAAATGAATTTTATAGCCGTTGTTAGCAACTACAAAACAGATTTGAATGATAAGTTTGAAGATGGAGTAAAAATAGATAAAAATTATTAGAATTCAAGAGAAAAATTTGCAGAAAATTAATCTGAAAATATAAAAACAGATTTCAGTTTGAATGAAAAAGGTTTAATGCAGTATAAAAACAGATTATATGTACCTAATGTACCAGAAATTAAATTATTGATCTTAAATGAAGTACATAAGAGTCCTTACTTAGGACATACTGGTTACAAAAAAATGATAACAATGCTAAGAAAATATTATTTTTGGCCCAACATGAAGAATGAAGTAGATGAATATTAATCTAGATGTATTGAATGTCAATAGGTTAAAGTTGAGCATAAACACCTAGCGGGTCTATTGCATCCATTACCAATCCTAGATTGGAAATGAGAAATTATCATTATTGATTTTATAACAAGACTACTGCCTAAAAATCAAAAGCAAAAAGATTATGTTATGGTAGTCGTAGATAAAATTAGCAAGGCAACTCACTTTATACTTGTTAAATCTACTTATAAGACTCCTAATATTGCTGATGTCTTTATGAAACAAGTTTTTCGTTTGCATGGAATTCCTAAGGTAATTTCTGGTAGAGATTCTAAGTTTACTGGTAATTTCTGGAACTCATTGTTTAAAGGTTTGGACACTAAATTAAATTTCAGTACAGCTTATCATCCACAAACGAATGGACAAAATGAAAGAGTAAATCAATTTTTAGAAGATATATGCTCAGGATGTATGCCAGGGATCAACCAAAAAAATGGAAAGAATATTTGCACTTAGTTGAGTTTGCTTATAACAATCATTATCAAGCTTCAGCTAAACTTAGTCATTTTGAAATATTGTATGGTCAAAAGTGTAACACTCCCATTACATGGAGTAATCCAGTCGATAGATTAATGTTAGGACCATAATTGTTGAAAGAAATGGAATTAATGGTGAAACAGGTACAAAGCAATCTAACAATTGCACAAGATAGATAGAAGAATCATGGAGACCTTAAAAGAACTCGGAAATAATTCCAAGTATGTGAGCATGTCGTTGTCAAGGTAAAACCTAGAAAAAGATCCTTTAAGTTGCGGAGTTGTGCTCAATTAACACCCAGGTATTGTGGACCATTTGAGATATTGTCAAGAGTTGGACCAATGGCTTACCAATAAACTTTGCCACCTAATATCAAAGTACATAGCGTATTTCATATTTCTATATTACAAAATATGGACATGATGCTACTCATGTAATTGATTGGAATGTTATCTAGGTAGAACCAGAAGGAGATTTTCAGGTGGAACTGGATTGTATCCTCGACAGTAGAGAAATTTTTCTCCAGAATCGCACAATTGGATAGGTAAAGGTGCAATGGAAGTACCTTAGTCCAAATGAAGCAACCTAGGAATTGGAGAGTCATATCTAGTAAACATATCCAATTTTGTTCCAGGAAGACTCAGAAGATACTTAAGCAACATCGAGGACGATGTTTAACTTAAGAGGGGGTGTTTGTAACCCACCTAGAACTAAAGACATTTTATGTTTTGGAAAAACATTATCTCAAAAGTTATTTTAGAGTTTTATGTTGTTGACCAAGGGTGGTCAAAGATGACTGGTGGATGACTGTAATTGAATATTTATTATTTAATAAATAAAAGAAAATACACCTATCCAAAGAGGACTATTGAAGAGTGTTCATTGACCCACTAGGAGGAATGATCTGGTGTAGAAGGAAAAAATGACAAATGGCAACAGCAACATTCAATTTCTAGCTGATGCAGGAGGCATCTTCCCTAAAATTGTGGTCATGTTCCCAAGAAAGGAGAAACTAAGCAGGTGGCTCATTTAATTCAAAAACTGACCCAAATACATAGGCAAGCATATATTCATCGAATGAGCACGAGGCTCAAACATTAGAACCTTGTGGATTTGTCGCATACTGAAAAGTTAAGCACACAAGAGGGTATTCAATGAAGGGAAGCTAAAGTGAGATTGCTGGAAGTTTGTATGCAAGTTTGATTGTTGAGTTACAGAAAGAACATAACAAGCTTCTACATAGTATCTTCATCCTGGTGGTTCACTGAAAAGGCTCGGGGGTCCTGAAGCAAGTAATTTTGGTTGTTTCAGGAGACGGTTGGGATGAGCGGTCTTCTTTGGATGTTTGTCCACTTCGAAAGTTAACAGGTTCTTGAACAGGGTGTTCCAGGAAGGCCCGTGGCTTAGCAAGGTTGCTCCAGCCACTGAAGCCTTCCACTACATCTTTCTAGGCTCTAACTCGCGACCAGGGAACTTCCTAACATAATGAAATCCTCTTGTCAACACAATATAAAACATGGCATTAAATATTGAATACATTTTGATAAATTAAATAAAAGAATTTAAAAACCAAACCAAGAAATGGTGCAGAACTGTTAGCGCTGTGAGCATTGTTACCATGACCACGAGCTATCTCTACTTTGGAAGCTCCTCCATGGACCACGACGAAACCAATAGTCAACTTTACGTGGAGTTCTCCATAGCCATGGGGGTCGAGAGCCAAGCTCTCCTCCACAAAATACAAATGAGCAAAAGAAAAATGACTCAGCCATGCGAAGGAGAGGGTTAGGGTTTTGCCACCAACATGGAGCCCAAACCCCAATGCCTTCACATGGTCTCCTTTAAAACCTCCAAGCTGTCATCCACTATAGCTTCAATTCTTACCCACTTTCTATAGTCCATGCATACATTTTAAACCTCGACTTAATGCCATCAAACTCCTAGCTAGATTTCCCACTTTTCCTATAGTGGAAGCCATGGATTAATACATTTCTATGATATGTTAAAACTCTTAGCTAGGGTATCAAATCACCTTAGTATTTTATTTCAATCTCCAACCCAACTTTCGATAAATTGGACCCGTACGTGGAACATGAACATCATATCAATATGCATTAGCATTCACGAAAGCTAAGTAAGCCCAACGTCATCACAAGAGCACTCCTTCAAGGAAAATAAACATAATAAGCAATCCATCATAAGAACTATGGAAATTGATATACAATAGTATTAGGATGTATGAAGTTAATAAATACACATCGACTTTTAATGCATGAGATAAATAAGTAAAACTTGTACTACACAAAATTAATGACAAATAAGTACAAGGAGTGCACCCCGGCAAATTTCAAATATGAAGTAAATCTTCCACAAAACTATAGAGCTTAGTAGTAATAATAGCTTATACAATTTTATTTATTTATTTATGAATTTTTAAGTTGTTACAACCTTCCACCCTAGAAACCCCAATACAATTTCTTCATCATCATCATCATAAAATATGAGAAATTTAATGTCATGCATTATTATGATGCCATTCCCCACCCCCATCAACCTCTCTGCATCAACCGCTCTCAATAGATCTTGTTTATAGAAAAACCCATCTTTTTACCGAAATCTATCTCCTCTGAAAGATTTTTTAGACGACACACCCACACCAAGCTTTTCTTTTTTCACTCTCCCGTTTCATTGGGATTTTTGGAAAGACTGTTCATTATATTTCAATAAAACAGGCATTAGTAAACATTATTTGAAATTCAAAACATATTCCTATAGAATTTCACTTTCTTTGATTTTCTTCCTAGTCATGGAGGAGGCTGGCGACAAGCATAGAGAGAGGCCCAACTGCTGCATACATGGACCTGCATATTGTAACTTTTAAGTTTTTCATAATCGACCTTTCTCGACCGACAAAATCGAGTTACAGGGAGATTGATTGGTGTGGGAAAGGGTGACCACTGAAGATGATTTCACAACGATTTAGAGAACAGAAGGCTAGCTTCATGATGATAAGTTGAAGTCGAAATTTTTTATATTTTTTAAGATTTTAATATTTTAAATTTTCTAACATAGGAAAATCTATACATAAGCAAATCTTACTGTAACGTGGATTTTCTTATTGGAATGTGGATTTTTGAAAACATTTTGTATATTTAAGGGTTTAAATGCAAAAGATTCGTTTAACTTTTAATTTCTTGTTTAAATGAAATATTTTATTTTTTTAGGTTGTAAATTATTTCTATTATTTAAAAAAAAATGTAGAGTATTTTTTTTATAAATTTAAATAAAATTTAGATCAAAATATTTCTTTTAATAAATTTCAATTACATTTTCAAAATACTAGTTAAATTAAAATTAGATTCAATTTTAGCTAATTAATGAATTAAAAATTATTTACATATTAACATTTAATTACAGCACCACCAATTTATATAACAATCTTAATAGAATATGTACATATAAATATTTAATGATGACTTTAATTCTATCTATATCATTTTAGATAACAATAATTTTATTTATTTTAAAATTCTATCTATTTCAAAATTGTTTTATTTGTTTATTTATTTTGCAAATGATTCACAATCAAGTCATTACCTTTAATAATGAGCACAATGTTAATTAAAATGTAAATAGTATGGTAGTGTAAAAATCACATAAACTAGATGTAGGAAATTATACTCATAATTTACTAAGAAGTTAAATAATGAAAACAAGTTTTTCATGTCATGAGAGGCTAAATTTGAAGGATGAACATTCAGTAGCCTTCGGATATATTAATATTTTTGTACGATGAATAATGAATTATTGTTATGAAAAATATTTATTTGTAAAATAATATTAATATTTTTTTTTGAAATATTGTTTTTTAATGAATTAAAATCAAATAATTCAAAATGATCAACTTTATGTATAATAACATTGTGGTATTAATATTAATGTTATAATGTTAACATGATAGATATAATTAAAAAATTAGGATAAGCAAATGCTTTAATAATTATAATTGGATTTTGTTATTATAAAAAAATATTTTTGTTCTTATTAATAGTGAAATTTCTAATTAAAAAATTATATATATATATATATATATATATATATATATATATTTGTGCTTTAATATTTTGATCCTCATCAGAATTGGGGTGCCTCCTTTGATCATTAAGTGGATAATGGCCTGTATTTCCTCCACGAATATCTCTGTGCTTGTAAATGGTAGTCCGTCTGATTTTTTCAGTGGGATCAGACAAGGGTGTCCCCTATCTCCTCTTCTATTCATTTTGGTCATGGACGGTTTCAGCAGATTGGTTAATCAAGCTTTAATGAGAGGGCAGATAAAAGGTATTAAGATAGCAAAGGATTGTGTGATTACACACATACTGTTTGCTGATGATGTTTTAGTGGCTGGTGTGGACTCTGTTGAGGAGTGGTCTATGTACAATGAAATCATTCAGACTTTCTGTAGTGCATTGGGTATGAAAGTCAGTTCTGCTAAATCCAACTTTTATCATTCATCTTTAAATGATGGGCATCTTAGTGACATACTTTTGATCCTGCCATTTAACTGCTGTCACTTGGATCAAGGTTTTAAATATCTGGGTTTTTATCTCAAGCCGAACAATTATCAAATCAAGGATTGGTATTGGCTGTTGAGAAAAATTGAGGCACGTATGGCACATTGGTCTTACAGGTTATTGTCCGTAGGTGGTAAGCTCATTTTAGTGAAGTCTATGCTCTCTAGTATACCTGTTTATTGCTTTTCATTGCTTGAAGTACCATCATCCATCATCAAGACCATCAAAAAATATTTCTATAGCTTTCTTTGGTTTGGGTCTGCAAATAGTGAAAAGATTCCTATGGTTGCTGCAGACACTATTTGTAGACCTTATAGATTTGGTGGTTGGGGTATTAAAGATCTGAGGATCTTCAACATTGCTCTCAGACTAAAAAGTCTTTGGAGAAGTCTTTTTGGAAAAACACTTTGGTCTAGTCTTATTTATGGCAAATATATAAAATTGGATGTTTTCTGCTGGATTAGAAATCCTAAATTAGGAAGTTGGAACTTCTCTCCTATGTGGAGGGGTTTTATGAAGATCTTTCATTGGATAAAAAATGATCTTATATGGCGGGTGGGGACAGGAGAATTGATACGTGTTGGGATAGATCCCATCATTGGAATGGAAGATAATTATATTCTGCCTCCTTCTATCTCTCGATATCTTCAGATCTTAGGGTTGTCTACCTTGGAAAAAATTTATCTTCTCAGAAATGGGGATGAGAATAATGCTAAGTGGATGTCTACAAGAGACCTTGGCCTATCTGGCTATTTAGCTCGTTCATGGGATGCTTACATCACGAACATAAATTCCGCAGGTGTCAAATTGAACCAAGACACAGACCATCTTGTTTGGGGCGGAAATCCTGCTTCTGGTTATGTTATAGCTCATACTGCCTACTTCAGAATTGTTCAAGACAAGCTCATCTATCCTCAGGATTGGTGGTATAAGAGGCTTTGGCACTGGTCTATTCCGCTAAAACTGAAATGTTTTAGTTGGTTATTATTGTAAGATAAATTGAAGACTTGGGAAAATCTATGTAAATGGGGTTGGATTGGACCTATTTTATGTGTTCTTTGTAAAAATGAAGCTGAAACTAAACAACATCTCTTTGTCAAATGCAGTTTCTCTATTAAGACTTGGGATGTGGTTTCTTCTAGTTTGAATATTACACAGTGCTGGGATGTGGGAGACTTTAACAAGTGCTTATTAAATTGGTTCAGACACTGTAAGCATCATTTTTATATTTCTATATGTATCTCTTGGGCAACTTGGTATTCTAGAAATCGTGCCATCTTTCGGAACGTCACTCCTGATACTTTGCAATGTAGCATGACTGCTTTAAATATGTTTGCTTCATGTAAGGAAGATGAGCATAAGTTGATGACTGACAAAATTAGTTTATTTAATTTCAAAGTGGATCATCCTGTTCTCTTCTTCGATGGAGCTTCACAATTTGGTTTATGTGCAGTTGGGGGTGTCATATATCTAAACGAGTCTCATTATTATTATGTTAGACTCAATTGTGGTACAGGATCAAACATGAAAGCGGAGTTAATGGCTCTCTAGTGCATCCTTAAAGTTGCTAATATCTTTGGTTTGGTTAATATCAAGGTATATGGTGACTCCAGGGTTACCATTAAATGGGCTGCGGGTGAATTCAAGCTTAATGTTAGAAATTTGAGACACTGGGCTCTCCGGACTCACTTTGAAATTTCAAAGCATCAGAATATCATATTCGAGCATATCTTTAGAGAACATAACTCACTTGCAGACAAGCTTTCAAAACAAGCATTATCTGGTTTGGAAGGGCAGCTGATTTGGGAGGAATGGTGTGACAACTGTATCCTAGACTGTGGCTCCACTTATTTTTTTGACTGATTCGAGTTGGTGTATATCTCTGTGACTTTTATGATCCGTTGGGTTCAAGTTTTTGCATTTTGCTTATATGTAGTGATGTTTGTAGCTTTCGTGCCATAAAGGTGGCTTGTGATCGATGAAGAGATCCTGAGCTTTTTGCTGTGCAGACCTTATTGTACTTGATTCGACAGCTGAATCATGAACTTCATTGTACTATTTGATTCATTTTTTAATATCAATAGTAGTTTTTTCACTGGAAAAAAATATGGCCGTATTGGTAGTTGTTGTATGGAAATTCGAACCAAGTTAAAAATAGGTTGAACATTCGAAATGATACGGGTTTGGTACAGTCAACCATTTATTTACCATTGCTTTTATATCATCTACTTACTAATACTAACTTACTTGTACATGACTACATGTAGTTTTTTATTTAAGTTTTCTTTTATATGAATTGTTATTTTAATTTTTACTTTTATGTTTTACTTTTTAGTATTTAGGTAGCTCCTTTGTTGTTATTTTTCTGAAGTCATTTTCCATAAAAGTAGATTTGTGTAAATTTTTAAGTCATTTTGTATTTATTATGTAGTTTTTATTTTAAATTTTATTTTTATGATTTTACTATTTATTTAATAATTCTCTTAGGATTGGTGAAGGAATGGAGATGATGACATCATAAACATTGTTATATTATATGGTATGCCATGTATAGAATTTGAATTTGAGATATGTTTCAAGTTGTTTTCAATGAATAATGAATGATATGTTAAAATTTGGAATGATTTATATATAATTTTATTTTATATTAAATTAAAATTGCATGTTTTTTGTATTTATAAGATGTCTACTCCCGTATTTTAATCGTACTTGATTTTTTCGTTATGTATTTTTTCTATATCGTTTCTGAATCATATTCGAATCCATACTCGAATCTTGCTACTATGATATATATATATATACCCAGAATTATTGTTTACAAATTACATTACTATAATTTTAAATAATCATTAAGATAAACCAACAATGAGATACTTACTTGAAATAAAGGAAATTGGTACTTGGAAAATCTAGCTAAATGAGGGCACACCACCATGGCATAGAGAAAATCTATAAGCAAGGAATATATATATATATATATATATATGCATTTTTATTAAAAGATAACTAACATACACTATATATACATCATAATGGCACAACCTTACTAAATATGGCATGGTTTTGCTATATTTTTGCACCATTTGTTATTTTGTGGTGATTTTCACATTATCTCCCGTTTTGTATCACTATTTGAAAATTGAAGATTTTCTAAATCTTTCACAAATAATGGTGATAATATGAGACAAAAATTAGTTTTTGTTAATAATAGAAAGGGATCTAAAGAGAGTTATTATTCTCATCTAAAGACTCGAAGATAAATTTATTGATGAACTCTTGGGAAAAAATGTATCCATGAACTTCGTAAAAAAAAATTATTGATGAACTCCGAGGTTCAAAACATGTTATATGTTATTGGGTGTGCAAGACAACAATGGGGTGTGCAAGAACACACTCATGTGGGAATGTATGCGTGTCCTTATGAACACACTGCATTATTTTTTTATACCAGTTTGGTGCCTCCGTTCTCACACACAATTTGACATAAAGTTTTCCAATTAATCTTGCACCACAAGAATGCACATGCACTTGTGTGTGATTTCCAAAATGCATGCACATTTTTTTTAATATAAAAATACATATTTTAGTAATTTTGTCATAACTTTGTATCTTGACATCATTTATTGGAGTTCTTTAGCTTCATTGAAAGGTATTAAGAGATATACATGTTTATGGTCATAATTTTATGCTTATAAATAAATAATTTTGGATTTTGAAAATAAATAGAAAATGAATGTTCGGGCCATGATCAATACCTCAAACCACCACATTGTCCCTCTAATGAGAAATTTGACATTAAATAGTAATTCGGGTGCTCTTAGGATTCCTTTTACATGCGTGATACATTTGGAGGAAAACAAGGTATTTATGCTCCAAATGAAACATATGTGGCTGATGTCCCATGAACAAGGCTTCAAACCATCACATAGGCCCCCTACGGGTGATGTTTGGCCTCTAGGTGAAGTATGCTTGTTCCTAAAATTCATTGGATAGTAGTGATGTAGTTTAATGCCTTAACAATGTAGATGGGAGGAAAATAAGGCCCTTATGCCCTATATGAAGTGTCTAGGGACCAACGACCATGAACAAGGCCTCAAACCATACAACATACACTATATAGGATATCATTACCCTTAAAGTGGGATATGGGTGGAAATATGAGGCTTGCGTATTAGGGATGGGTTATGGACCATGGTTGGGGAATAAATTTAAGGAATTATTCCCTAACATAATATTATTGAGGTAATGGGTGATGATTAAGTATATGAACTATAGCATGCACCCTTTAAAGTGGATTTTTTGGGATGAAAGTTGCATATGGGAAAAATCAAGAGTTTTTTCATAGTGGGATGTTTCTCCATGTGTTGACCAAATTCATGGGAGGAAGGAAAGGGTCTTACATGATAAATCGATATTTAAGTATCATTAATCATGAACATGACCCAAAACCATAAAATAAGCATATTAAACGATATATTTGGTCTCTAGGTGGAATATGGATACCATTAGGAACTTTTGTGTACTAGATATTCACGCCTTAAGGATTTGGTCATCATACATGGTTGATATTTTAAAACTCTCCTAGATATTCAATTGGAACAATTCTTCACAACAAATCTTAATTTTTTTTTCAAACTCTTAGATATGTAGTGTTTATTAAAGACTTAAGATTCATTGTGTTAGATTAATTACATAGAACAATAAAATACACATAAAGGAAAGGAAAATAGCTAGATCGAAATAACACTCACACATGCCCACAAATAGCACAAGATATACCTTGGGAAATCCCACTATGGGGAGATACCCTTCAAAAAGTGGAAACCATGCCTTTCTCTTTTATTCTAAAATATGTAATGCAAATACAAATAAAATAGTATTCTTTATGGATTTACCTATGACATTGTGGCTTGTATGACTACTACAAGATCTCATACGTCCTTTGTTATGCCCTAATATTCACTCCATGTCTCTTACTCAACTATGGAACAATACAATAATACAATAAGAATGAAACCCATTCTTATCTTGTTGGACCAATATCTAAAAATTTCATGATAGCCATCCATAGTTAGTTTTAGGGTTCTTCCATGTCTCAATTCCCAATTAGGGTAACGGTTTTGAACCTTATACAATGTTCTTGAAGTTCTGCATGTGACTAGCTCCACATGCATGGGTAATGAGAACTAAAGTGGAATTGACTAGGTACCTTGGTGGTCAACATGATAGGTCAACTTATTGGAGGCATAACTTCATCATACAAAATCCATTAGAGGTGATATTTGCATCATTGGAAATCTATTGGAGTGTAGAACAAGAATGAGGGTTTAAGAAACATGTGCATAAAATTTTGACCCAAAACAACATCGTTTAATTCAACAAATGGGCCTCAAAAGGTTCTGGACCCCAAATTTGCAAAGTAAGACCTGTAGTGCCCTGGTTTTCAGCAGAGCACTCGGTAGAATTTCTGAGTTAATTTTCTATGTATTAATCTTTATTCAGGTGTAAGAAAGTGAATTTCAATCTAATCTATATTTCTGTTAAATGAAGCTTAGTTTCTATCTTGTCCTTATTGTCCATAAATGTGTAATTTAAAATAAACTAACATATTACTATTTTCTTTCCAACAATTTGTTCCAGCATATGAGTATGTTCACAGTAAATAATAGTAAATAGAAAAGTATTTGCAGGTTTCAGAGTAAGTCTCGGCATAATAATCAAATTACATGAATAACAAGAAAATTACCTGATGTTGATGCTAGTCGATCGTCGGTTGTAACAGGTTAGGATTTTGTTCTCATAGACAGCCAAAATGATGTTTCCACCCTACCGATCAGCTATTATCTTGCTGACCCTAGGAAATCAACGGATTTCCTAGCCCCCGAGCCCACAAACTGATAATCCTGAGAGCAGAATTCCATTGGTTTCTTTTCATCATTCCATGGTAATAATTTGCTGAGTTAACCCCCTCCTCAGACTTTCTTTGAGTTTCCCACCTCCTCAAAGCTCCGAGTTAACCCCCTCCTCGGCATTCCTCCTTTTTTTTTTTTCACAAAAATACTAAGTGTCCCTCTCCTCCAAAACTCCCCTTTATAGAAAATCCTTTTTCCTCCATAAATTCATAACTCCTTTTCACTCCACCGCCCCCAAAATCCTCTCTCGAGCCCCTCAAACATTAATTCCTTTCCTTTTGTATTTAATGTTATTAATGTTATTAATACAATATTATATAAATAGTTGACCCTATTACGTCTAACTTGGAAATGGAAATAACCACACTTTAATCATTTATTAATCAATATTTAACCTTTACCTATTTTGCCATTGTTATACATGAATGGTAATATTATTAAAATAACATTAATTAAATAATAATATTTAGTTAAATTGCCACAAAGTAACCGTAAATGGTGAATTTAATAAAAGTGTCTTTTAAACTATTTATTTATCACAATGTTTACCAACAAGTAATACATAGCTTTAATTGATTTGTTTACACACCTTAGATAACTTTATATTTATTATCCGAGTTCGAGCAATGCATGATTAGCATAATTACTTACGACAACTAATACATTTATTCAACATGTTAAGTGTTTATTTATCGATACTAATGTACAGGTGCAAGGTGTGCATGCGTGGCCAGCGTATGCACATATCATAACTGTACTATAGACAAACCCCATCCCGCCTATGCATACTTGCTAACTATTAGTAGTATTTACCCTCATGCAGAAGAACAAGCATAATATATATACGGTACAATTACTTTAACATCCTCAGTTATTTAATAGTTACGTCTTTACGATTTCACATCATTACCTTTATCTTTATATTAGTTTAATCAATCATGTACAAGGAAGGGTACCTACTACCACTAACTCAGAATCAAGGAATACCCAACCCTCAACAGTACTATCATATCCTCCCATCCTAACCTACTGCCACATCCTCCCTGTCCTTCCTCTGCTAGTATAAAAGTGGATGTCGGACTCAACGACCTGACCACATAGAACTTGAGAGCGATAGCGTCGGCTAAACAGAAAGCGGACCTATCCTCTCCTAGCAGGCATCCGACCATCGTTATCACACATACATGGGGAGCGTGTCTCAGCACGGCCCTCCCACGACCTCGGGTATCATAGGAACATAGGGTGGGCAACACATCCATCCCTCTCAACATACCGGGCCTACGCCCTTATCAATTCATACTTTGCTGCTATCAGGATTATCAGTTTGTGTTATCGTAGCATCATTCTTGGCTGCCAAGGTTTACTGTACGAACATGTTCTTTTGCCAATGTGTCAGATCAAGTAACTGGCTATCCCATAGCCCTCGTGTCCTGTAGGTTAGTATTTCGCAAATACACATTTTATAACAAGTATTTCCATTTGATCACCCATTGATCCATATCATCAGCATCATTTTATTTCACGTCACCATTGCATCACAGATATGCATGGAATATAACAGTTCTATCAATTTCATCATAGGAGGCATCCACGTGCAACACCATATATTTCACATTTCATCAGTGGAAACGCTTAAACATATATTTTCATCATAAAAACAATGAACCTCATGCTAATCATAACTTAATAACTGCATGAATATAGTAACATCATAACCATGGTATCAGCATGAAAATAGTAACATTCTAAACATAGTAGCAACATATCATCATGTCTAACATACCAAATTATAGTTCACTCTGTCTAGCTGAGTCCAACAGATAATAAGCAAATAAAATGAAAGGTGTCTAACTCGTAAACACCTGGTCAAATATGGGGCATTACATACACCCACCCTTCAGGAAACTTCGTCCCAAAGTTATGGTCATAATAATGCAGGAAAAATCTTGACTCATAGTCTATGCAATTCCGCAAATGGAGGGTCCTGGCTATACATGTCCTACTTAGCTTTTAATCTTGACCAAATATGCCGATATTATCTTTTAATTTTACTTCTCTTATCTCGTGATATGTGTTCTAATATTTAAAGAACATTTTAGATTAATCCTTTTGTTGGACCTCAATGTTACGGCTAGAATGCCTCAATGTTATAATCATGTTCTATCCACCTTAGTATCCTATTTCATACCCTTTTCAATATTCTTTAAGTTACATCGTCCAGATAAGTTTATCCATCACAAAACGGAGTTTACCGAAGCTTTTATTGATCCAACTAGGCGTGGAATAGTCAACAATTTAAATTGGGGTCATTTGAACTCAAAATTCGTATTCACTCAATCGTGCAACTACCAAGGACTCCTAAGGTTTGCATACCTCTTTTAGGGAATAAGATTCACGTCCTCAAAATCCTAAGGTCAGATATTATTGGTTTCGTATCGAAAAAAAAAAAAAAAAAAAAAAAAAAAAATAACGAAAGTATTGTAACATCGTTATACTAGGGGAACTATCATCGTTTACAAGGTTTTCATGGCTATTCCTTATCGAAACACAATTGTCACCATGTTTATTTATTATTCTTATTTTCAAACTAATATAATCTATGGAGAAAACCATCCCTGCTTCAATTTCTTAAGAATTTCACAACTAATTTTGTTCCCATCCTTACTATCACAAAGGTAATTACTAGCATTTACCCAGGTATTCCATTGTACTTGTACAGCACCATTCTTCCTACCCACACAAGCAACCTTTAAGCGCCTTGTAAAGACCTAAGTCCGATCCTACAAGTCGAACGAATATGTCATTACTTAATACGTTCATTCCTATTAGAACTTCATAATGACCGCTTTAATTGAGTTAAGTTGATAACTGTGTTGAGATTCTTGTGGCTCTTTTCTTATTAACCGAGATCATCACTATATTAGGTATGATTAATCCAAAAATTTTCTCAAAAATCTTATTGCACCATTACCCCAATATTTAACTTATTTATTCTAAAGTCATGTACCCCCTTAAGAGAATAGTCTTTTATTAAGCTTTGTATGCAATCTTCCTATTTAAGTACAGGGTGTTTTTCCCGAATGTGATTCAAAAGGATACCTAGCCCTTGTGTCGAGCAAATTTATTTCCATCCAATATCTTACCTATATAAGGTATTCTCACTAATCTATCTAACATTTATCTATATTCTTAAATGAAAATTTTATTTGTAAATAGGACTATGAGAGATTCACGAGTTTTACCTCAATTTGTACCTTGTACTAAGTTACCTATACACATGTATTGACGTTTGTGTAATTTGTTGTGGGGAAGCAGCAGCTCCAACACCATTCTATGTTTATCTTACCACATCCCCTTTATTTCTACTTTAAATGTTTTTTGACTTTAAGCATTTTTGCAAAATTTTATGGTGTAGTAAAACACACTAAGAGCTATGGTTTAAAAATAATATAATTGTTTGACCACGTTAAAACGCATATACTTCGAACTAACAAAAGGCGTTGTCATTTTAATGATATAGCAAGTTTCCTAATATGCATTTTTAAAACAGACACTCATTACTAATGTTGGGTATTTCTAAAATATGTGCGCGATTTTGTTTATGCCTATTTGGAAAAAGGTAGTAGTCTATGTGGTAGTTTGAATGGAATTGAGACTGTTGTAAAGAGGATGCATGCATATTCCTACATGAGTGCATTCTCCAATTCCCTTTTTCCCACATTTTCGACCATGAAATCCATCCAATACCCTAGTCTCTATTTTCACGTAAGCTTGGAAGTTTAATAATGACCAAATTGTGATCAATCCTTTTATTATGAAAACAACACAATTGAGCCATAAGATGGACATTAACATAAATGTGATCGTGGTCTCTACTTTTGTTGTGACTAGTTAGGACGATAAGTTGTGAGACATTTAATCTTATTGTGAGATGTATTTGTTAAATCAATTGTGACCAATATTGATGTTTATGCATTGCATCAATATTATTGAATTTAATGTCGATGTAACAAAGTTGTTCTCAAATAATAGGAATAACATCCTTATTATATGAATTTATGAAATAATGTGAATAACATCCCTAATATAAGAATTTATAAATTAAATGTGTTGTGTTAATCTCATGTGAAAAGATTCTCTTTTACTATTAGCTTTTCCACTTGTATAGTAAATAATGGTGAAATATTTAAATCTTTTTATTATTAAGGTTATTTATAAGTTTATGATTATGGGTATAATAATTTATAAATTAAATGTGAAACTAATTTATGACGAAATTTCATTTGAATAGTTCATAATACTTAATTAAAATGACAACCATAAAAATTTAGATAAAATAAAAATATTTACCATGGGGTATATGAATATGAAGTTACATGAAAACCTATATATGTGGATTTGTTCTTTATATATATATATATATATATATATATATATATATATATATTTTCTTTATTCATATTGTTATCAGTTTATTCATTTTTATTTTTTTTTCCAATATGTTTTTTTTTTTTTTTACCTGATTCTATAACTGTATTTGTATTATTTTCGACATATTTTATATATATTTTATATTTCTTTCTTCTTCTCCCTTTTTTTTGATCTTGCATTTTTTTTTTTTTGAGCTTATCTTTCCTTCTTTTCTTAGATATTCTTCCTTTTTTTTGTAACCAAACTTATGTTATAACACTATATAAATATATGTATGAAATCTAATTAAGTTTAAATAAAATATCAATAGCACTATGTAATTATATACGAAACTTAAATATAAATATATACGAATTTAAATTTAAATAAAATAACACTAGCTTTATATATATATATATATATATATATTTTCCTCTTTTTATATTAACTTTTAATTCTTAAATTAAATTAAATTAATTAAATTAAAGTATAAATTAAATTAAATTAAATTAATAACAAAATAAATTAAATTAAATTAAATTAATTAGATTAAATTAATTAATTAAAAGACATTAAACTAAATTAATTAAATTAAATTAATATATATAAACAAAACACTAAATAAAATTAAATTAATATAAAAAAACATTAAATTTAATTAATAAAGCTTAATTAATATTAAAAAGACATTAATTAAATTTTTTTTTTTACAACACGTCTTACGTGAACTTGTGCTGGTATAACTATGGGGTATGAAAAGAATCCTCCCCGGGAGAGCTCAAGGCGTAGAGTTAGATGGAGTGCGTGGCCCCTATTTCGACTTGGCCTTCAGTTTCCCGGTCAGCACTTGGTGTTGAGCGCTTGCTGGGCCAAATACGAATGCCAAACAAACTTTTATTGCTCCCACAGATTAGCGCGTTTGACTTCGGATCAAAAGGTCGTTTCGTTTGGAGGTTCGCAAGGGCCATAGATGAAGATCGACGGCTCTCATTCCACTACGCGTCAGCAACATGCTCGAACGATAGCGAGGTTTGGTGGTCGCGGTAAAGAAACCGCCATGACACGCGTCGATCCCTCGCTCATCCGCATACGAAAAGGTGGTTTTGTAAACCCCTCATGGGCAACGCGGAAACCGCCTTGCCGTCAACTTCTCTATTTAAGGAGGAGGACTAGGTTTATTTGGCATTGTTGGGCTGCTCCCCGCGTGAAGAGATCGCGGTGCAGAGCGCTAGGGTTGGGGCCAGTTGCAGGAAGGAAGGTGAGGCTGTTGCACAGGAATGGAGATGTATACCCAGCGTCTCACCTGGTTGGAAGGAGAGGCGGTAGGATGAACTCTACGCTCGGGTGCATTGACGCGCGGTGGCCCCCCATTCGACCTGGCAGAGTGTCGTGGAATGAAGAAGCCTAGCAATTTCTCAGTGGGAGACAGTTCTGTCAGATTCTAGACGGCATGGGTATCATCGTTTAAACCAAAGGTATATATAGGAAACAGTGAAAACCCTAGCGGGCGGGTCAAAACAGCGCGAGTTCCATTTAATTGCACATGAAGCTTATGAGAAATGTTAGAATTCAAAGACTGTAGGGTTGAATTTGAAGTACCTCATTGATTTATTTTGCTCAGTTAAAAGAGATAGACAGTTTCCGAAGATTGATTTACTTATCAAGAAAGTAAATCAATAATGCAACAATGCAACGGCAATAATGCAACAGGGCTATGCTCAATGCATAGGGCTATGCACAGGGCAGCAGACGCCAACTCCGGAGGCGGCAAGCATCTTAAGTCATGCCATAAAGCTTGTCGCCATGGGTACGGCTGAACAATTCCTCTACACGTCGCGGTGACGTGTTGGGCAGCCCCTACTGACCATCAGCGCCAGGCTTGCTAGGCTGCGACTTCAAGGTTTAGGGGATGGTGCCGAAGCCACCGGCAGTAAAATGACGAGATTAGAAGACTCATAGTTGTCCTTTTAAAGGTTAAGAAGGAGAATCCAGTTCTCGTAGGGGAGAAAGAGCCCGAAGCTATAACAAAATACTTGTGCAGAGAATAGAAAAAGGCGAAACCCCCAGCGCAGCTTCAGATCCTTCATACTGACACCGATATGTCCGCTTTCTGTTCAGGAAACAAGGATAAAGACCGCATTGCCATGAAGTTTAGAGAATTGGACCAGATGGTGGAAAGGCGTTTGTTAATCGTGGGTGAATTAAAGCGGCTTGTAGAGCATCGCAAGGCAGGAAGAGCATTGATAGGGTCCACCACTACGTTGGAAATCTTAAAGCTCCTCGACTGGAAATTAGTTAATTGCACAGTATAAAATTTATACCGATCATTCCGGTTAGGTATAGTTCTCAATTACCCCAGCTACTTAAAATCGATTTATTATAGTTTCGCTAAGCTTTAGTTGAGTCAGTATTCGTGATCTGATCCTGGACGGTACTTGCAACTGTATACAACGACGTGTTCTGCGAAGATTCGGTATATTTTTTTTTTCATTCAAGGGCTCAGTTGGGGATATTTAGTAAATTCAATATCTGTAATAGTTGGTTAGTTCAGAACAGTTTTCAGTAAGAGAATATCGTATGAGTTAAAACAGTTATAGTTAAACAGTCTGATTTATCGAGGATTTTAACTCTGATTTTGCTAGGGTTTCATTGCTTGTTCCGGTGACTTTCTTGTTTTACATGACAAAGTCGGGGAAAATAGCTTAGTATATGGGCATTAACTTACTTTATATATAGAATTGTTCAGACCTTAACATCCTAATATGAGCGTAGAAATATTCCTACCTTGTATACGATATTTGAATATTTAAAATGGTTGGGTGTTACCTACACTCTGTTATTTTGTTATGTGTTCAGTTGTTCTTGCATTTATGGGCTGCTGCTCCATTTCAGGTTTACCTTAATCATCTCAATGCTCATCGGGAAAATTTAAAGTCAGATTTATTCGAGCGTTGTAGGCTTGAACCTAAAGTTTCTTTCTTTTGGTCTTGAATTAATATCTTGTATTTATGTGCCGGCGTGGTAAAGTCCATTTGGGTTGGAGGTTTGCGAGAGTCGTACAGGAAGATCGATAGCTCCCTAACCGTCCCGCGTTGCCAACTTGCACGCGAGATAAGGATGGTTGGTGGTCGCGGAGAAAAACCACCATCACACATGTCATTCCTTTATGCATCCGCATATTAAAAAGCGGTATGGCAAACCGCTCAAGGGATGATGCGGAAACCACCTCACGTGCCATCAAAAGTATTCCCCATTTAGGGAAGAAAATGAGGTTTCATTTTATTTTATATAAATATACAATTTTTTTAGAAATTCAATTGTGAATAAATAAATACGGCAATAAAATATCTACATCATATTTTATTATATTGTTATACTTATTTATTTATTGTAAATATATATATATATATATATATTTTTTCATTAATATTCGATCACCACATTGCTATTTATTTACGTAAACTTACAACGTCGAATTTTGTTCTAACCTGTATTTAAATATTGTTCCTTTATAATAATAGACTAAAATTATTTTACGCTTTAAAATTACACTTAGAAATTACTCAATGATTATTTGTAATATTTAAAATATTACATTAAACATAAAATAATAAATTCCCATCAATCTAACTATATTATAAAATTCCTAAATATGATTCATAAGATATGTCGGTCTTTTAGGCTATACTTGCCTGCATTTTACGTACGCACATTTTCATTATTTGAAAACCTATATTTTTTTTTTTTTCCATAAGTAGACATTTATTAACCTAGTTTTCTGTCATATTGCAGGAAGAATATGCTCATCCGCCATAGATTTGGAGCATGGGAGTCCGTTTACCTTACCGGAAGCCTCCTAGCTTTTCTCCCAACTTTATGTTCAATTCTCGGGGTGGAGGATGCTAGGTTTACACAAACTTTCAAAATTTTATAGATATATATATTCAAGTTCTGTTTCTGTTAAGCTTTATAAATAATAGAAAAGGGCTATTCGAGTTATCTACCCTTTTGTTGCGGACATCCCGTTGTTTGTTATTTTCTAGTAAATTTCACTATTATTCCAGGAGTAGTTGAGTCCTAAGGTCTCAGGGTTTGAGCCTCGGCTCTGATACCATCTGTAGTGCCCTGGTTTTCAGCAGAGCACTCGGTAGAATTTCTGAGTTAATTTTCTATGTATTAATCTTTATTCAGGTGTAAGAAAGTGAATTTCAATCTAATCTCTATTTCTGTTAAATGAAGCTTAGTTTCTATCTTGTCCTTATTGTCCATACATGTGTAATTTAAAATAAACTAACATATTACTATTTTCTTTCCAACAATTTGTTCCAGCATATGAGTATGTTCACAGTAAATAACAGTAAATAGAAAAGTATTTGCAGGTTTCAGAGTAAGTCTCGGCATAATAATCAAATTACATGAATAACAAGAAAATTACCTGATGCTGATGCTAGTCGATCGTCGGTTGTAGCAGGTTAGGATTTTGTTCTCATAGACAGCCAAAACGATGTTTCCACCCTACCGATCAGCTATTATCTTGCTGACCCTAGGAAATCAACGGATTTCCTAGCCCCCGAGCCCACAAACTGATAATCCTGAGAGCAGAATTCCATTGGTTTCTTTTCATCATTCCATGGTAATAATTTGCTGAGTTAACCCCCTCCTCAGACTTTCTTTGAGTTTCCCACCTCCTCAAAGCTCCGAGTTAACCCCCTCCTCGGCATTCCTCCTTTTTTTTTTTTCACAAAAATACTAAGTGTCCCTCTCCTCCAAAACTCCCCTTTATAGAAAATCCTTTTTCCTCCATAAATTCATAACTCCTTTTCACTCCACCGCCCCCAAAATCCTCTCTCGAGCCCCTCAAACATTAATTCCTTTCCTTTTGTATTTAATGTTATTAATAAAATATTATATAAATAGTTGACCCTATTACGTCTAACTTGGAAATGGAAATAACCACACTTTAATCATTTATTAATCAATATTTAACCTTTACCTATTTTGCCATTGTTATACATGAATGGTAATATTATTAAAATAACATTAATTAAATAATAATATTTAGTTAAATTGCCACAAAGTAACCGTAAATGGTGAATTTAATAAAAGTGTCTTTTAAACTATTTATTTATCACAATGTTTACCAACAAGTAATACATAACTTTAATTGATTTGTTTACACACCTTAGATAACTTTATATTCATTATCCGAGTTCGAGCAATGCATGATTAGCATAATTACTTATGACAACTAATACATTTATTCAACATGTTAAGTGTTTATTTATCGATACTAATGTACAGGTGCAAGGTGTGCATGCGTGGCCATCGTATGCACAGATCATAACTGTACTATAGACAAACCCCATCCCGCCTATGCATACTTGCTAACTATTAGTAGTATTTACCCTCATGCAGAAGAACAAGCATAATATATATACGGTACAATTACTTTAACATCCTCAGTTATTTAACAGTTACGTCTTTACGATTTCACATCATTACCTTTATCTTTATATTAGTTTAATCAATCATGTACAAGGAAGGGTACCTACTACCACTAACTCAGAATCAAGGAATACCCAACCCTCAACAGTACTATCATATCCTCCCATCCTAACCTACTGCCACATCCTCCCTGTCCTTCCTCTGCTAGTATAAAAGTGGATGTCGGACTCAACGACCTGACCACATAGAACTTGAGAGCGATAGCGTCGGCTAAACAGAAAGCGGACCTATCCTCTCCTAGCAGGCATCCGACCATCGTCATCACACATACATGGGGAGCGTGTCTCAGCACGGCCCTCCCACGACCTCGGGTATCATAGGAACATAGGGTGGGCAACACATCCATCCCTCTCAACATACCGGGCCTACGCCCTTATCAATTCATACTTTGCTGCTATCGGGATTATAAGTTTGTGTTATCGTAGCATCATTCTTGGCTGCCAAGGTTTACTGTATGAACATGTTCTTTTGCCAATGTGTCAGATCAAGTAACTGGCTATCCCATAGCCCTCGTGTCCTGTAGGTTAGTATTTCGCAAATACACATTTTATAACAAGTATTTCCATTTGATCACCCATTGATCCATATCATCAGCATCATTTTATTTCACGTCACCATTGCATCACAGATATGCATGGAATATAACAGTTCTATCAATTTCATCATAGGAGGCATCCACGTGCAACACCATATATTTCACATTTCATCAGTGGAAACGCTTAAACATATATTTTCATCATAAAAACAATGAACCTCATGCTAATCATAACTTAATAACTGCATGAATATAGTAACATCATAACCATGGTATCAGCATGAAAATAGTAACATTCTAAACATAGTAGCAACATATCATCATGTCTAACATACCAAATTATAGTTCACTCTGTCTAGCTGAGTCCAACAGATAATAAGCAAATAAAATGAAAGGTGTCTAACTCGTAAACACCTGGTCAAATATGGGGCATTACAAGACCTACCCCTAAATGGGGCCCTACAATCCAATTGATATAATCATTCCACCCATAAAGTAAAAAAATAGATGAAATCTAATCATTTGAACCATTTGTTATCACACCTACCCATTTTGGGAGTTTTTTGGTCACCAAAATATTTTACTAAATGATGTGGAGAAAATTTTCCTCCACCATTTCCCTAGAGTTCCATTTAGCCTTGCCTAATAGTTGTCCTTTCAACCCAACCTGTCAAATTTCATACTATCTTCTTCTATATTTTATCGATTTCTTCTAGAAAACTGCATCTCTATTAAATATGCTTGAGCTTCTATTGCTAATTATTCTACATAAAGTAATATCTGCTTAGGATTGTGGTCCTACATTAATGGTTCAAAGAGTTTCATACTTTCCACATTCACTACTTTGTAAGTGTGCATGTATGGGGGTATATTTAGTGCATAAGAATTATCTCCTACCTTCTTCAATGCTTCAAAAGGACCATACCATAGTGCCTTGATATTCTTATTAGTATTTTGTACTCTTTCGTTATTCAAGTGCATCAAAACCCTATCTCTCACCTTGAATGTTTTTTCGATCCTTTGTTGATCATGTCTGGCCTTTTTATTTTCCCATGACTTCTTTAATTTCTCACGTACTTGCAAATAGATTTTCCTTATCTTATCAATGCACTTTCTAGCTTGTTGGGCTATTTAATTGCTTAAATTTCTATAAATAGAATTATCAATCTAGATGCCCATAAGCTTGTGAGGTGTAGGAAAAATATATGCAGGACTAGTTACATAAATCTGTAAAGTAGCATATGGGCATGTGCAAACTAATGAGGGTCACTTTTGGCGCGTTAGATGCAATAGAAAACTGAAAAAAATCAGGCATCCCTCAACTTACTTGGTTTTTTTGAGATACTTACACAAGATATCTTGCATTGAGTAAAAAAGATAAAACGTAGGAACTTGAGTCACATTTCCAAATATATAAGTTTTAAGTATTGAAAATTTACATAACTATGTCAAATTTCATTTTTTCTAATCGTCACTTTTTATTTTTTGGAAAATGATAAGGTATATGTTTTTGTGGGTGCAGCCTTTCAGTGCCTAAATGATGGTTTTGGGATACAAACATTCATAGACATGTATAGAACCCGTAGCACTAGTGCAACACTATTTTTCAAAAATTAAATGTTTAATTTTTTTATTTTTTTAATTATGTAAGTGATCAAACCTCGAGAACGGTACATCAAATGTGGGTGCAACCTTTGAAGGTATTAATGCCATTATTTCGACTTGGATTTTTTATAGCATGTAGAGAAAGCTATATACTAGTGCGTCATACTATTTTTTTTAAATGGTTGTGAAATGAAGAAGTTATGGAATAAACACTAACAAAATGTTTTTTGACTTAAGGAGTGATGACACAAGAAAATTAGGAAACAAATAGAAAATCTCAATATTTAAAAAAAAAATTACATATTTGGAATCTGCATAAAAAATATTATCTATGCCTAAAATTTCATCAATAATAGTCATGTATGTCATGCTGTAGAGAGCGGTGAAAAACGGGCATATTGAGAAAAATGGTGGAAATGCCTAATTAGCTATGGTTCAATAAATTCCATAGCATAAGTTTGGTATGTCCGAACCAACCACATAAGACTGTGGCTGACACACGAGCATAGGAGGAGGGGGTGATTAGGTGCTCCATAATGCGCACGCATTCTATTTAAATTCAAATATTTTGATTGGCGCACGTTTTGTATATGCAAAACGTGCACGCGTTATGTACATACAAAATGCGCACGCATTATGTACATACAAATGCATGCGGGTTATGTACATAAAAAATGTGTGAGTGTTTTGTATGTACATAATGCGGGCACATTATTAACTTCACAAATTTATGTTTTTAAGTGTTGAATAATCCTATATACCCACCACTCCCTAACCCCTCCTCTCCCTCTCCCTAATCCCCACCACTCTTAAACCCCCCTCCCTCTATCTCTCTCATAATCTTGTCACTTCTAAACCGTGTTCACTCTCTCCCCTCCTACACCTAACCCTTGCTCACTCTCTCCCCTCCTACACCTAACCCTTACTAAACCCCTCTCTCTCTATCTCTTCTATACTCCTCCACCAACCCATATTCCCCATCCGTCTCTCTCTTTTAACCCCCTGACACCCTCCTCCCTCTCTATCTATCTATAACCCCTTAACTCACCCCACCCCACCCCACCCCACCCACACCTAACCACCTCCCCTCTCTAATTGTCTCTCCTACTCCCCATACCCCTAACCCCCCTCTCTCTATCCCCTCCTCCTCATAACCCTTACAAACCCCCTCTCTAATTCTCTCTTCCCTACTTCTACACCTCTCTCTCTCTCTCTAAACCCCCTCTCCCTCTCCCTAACCTCTCCCCCATCCCTAACCATCCTACTCTTTATATCTCTCTCCTAGTACTCCACATAGCCCTAAACCCCCTCCTCTCTATCCCTCTCCCCTCCTCTCCCTAGCACTTACTAACCCCGTCTCTCGATCTCTCTCTCTTCCCTACACCTGCAACTACCTCTAACCACACCTCCCATCTCTCTTTCTCACTCCCTACAACTAACACCTTCTCCTCTCTCTCTCTCTCTCTCCCTCCTCTCCCCCCCTTAACCATTACTAACCCACTCTCTCAATCTCTCTCTCTCTCTCCCCCTTGCTAAGCCCCCTCCTAGACCCTTAACCCTAATTAACCCCCCCTCTCTCCCTCTCTCTTCATTGCTTCTACATGTCCTCTCTCTCTCTCCCTCTCTCTCAACCCCCTCTCCCTCTCCCTAACCTCCTCCCCATCCCTGACCACCATACTCTTTCTATCTCTTTGTTATTCCCACTATCCAAAAACCCCCTTCTCTCTATATCTCTCCCCTCCTCTCCCTAGCCCTTACTAACCTGGGCTCTCTCAGTATCTCTCTCTCTCTATCCTACACCTCTGCCTACCTCTAACCACACCTCCCATCTTTGTTTCTCACTCCCTACAACTAACACCCTCTCCCCTCTCTCTCTCTCTCTCTCTCTCCCTCCTCTCATCCCCCTAACCATTACTAGCCCCCTCTCTTAATCTCTCTCTCTCTCTCCCCCTCACTAAGCCCACTCCTATCCGCTTACCCCTAACTAAACCCCCTTCTCTCACTCTCTCTTCCCTGCTTCTACACCTCTCTCTCTCTCTCTCCGTATATATATATATAAACCCCTTCTCCCTCTCCATAACCTCTCCCCCATCCCTAACCATCCTACCTTTTTATCTCTCTCCTACTCCCCTTAGCCCTAAACCCCCTCCTCTATATCTCTCTCCCCTCCTCTCCATATCCCTTACTAACCCGGGCTCTCTCAGTCTCTCTCTCTTCCCTACACCTCCACCTACCTCTAGCCACACTTCCCATCTCTCTTTCTCACTCCCTACAACTAACACCCTCTCCTCTCTCTCTCTCTCCCCCTCCTCTTCCCCCATAACCATTACTAACCCCCTCTCTCAATATATCTCTTTCTCTCTCCCCTTGCTAACACCCCTCCTAGCTTCTTACCCCTAACTAACCCCCCCTCTCTCACTCTCTCTTCCTTGCTTCTACATGTCCTCTCTCTCTCTCTCTCTCTCTCTCTCTCTCTTTCTCTCAACCCCCTCTCAGTTTCTGTAACCTGTCCCCCATCCCTAACCATCCTACTCTTTCTATCTCTCTACTACTCCCCCTATCCCAAAACCCGGTTCTCTCTATCTCTCTCCCCTCCTCTCCCTAACCCTTACTAACCTGGACTCTCTCATTCTCTCTCTCTTCCCTACACCTCCTCCTACCTCTAACCACACCTCCCATCTCTCTTTCTCACTCCCTACAACTAACACCCTCTCCTCTCTCTCTCTCTCTCTCTCTCTCTCCCTCCTCTCCCCCCCTAACCATTACTAACCACCCCTCTTTTCTCTCTCTCTAACCCCCCTCCTATCGTCTTACCCCTAACTAAACCCCCCTCTCTCATTCTCTCTTACCTGCTTCTACACCTCTCTCTCTCTCTCTAAACCCCCTCTCCCTCTCCCTAACCTCTTCCCCATCCCTAACCATCCTACTCTTTCTATCTCTCTGCTACTCCCCGTATCCCAAAACGCCCTTGTCTCTATCTCTCTCCCCTCCTCTCCATAGCCTTTACTAACCCCTGCTCTCTATCTCTCTCTGTTCCTACACCTCCGCCTACCTCTAACCACACCTCCCATCTCTCTTTCTCACTCCCTACAATTAACACCCTCTCCACTCACTCACTCTCTCTCTCTCTCTCTCTCTCTCTCTCTCTCTAACTCCCCTCCTAGCCCCTTTCCCCTAACTAACCCCCCCTCTCTCTCTCCTTCTCCCCCCCCACCTCTTGCTCTCTCCTAATCCCCCTTCCCCTACCACTGACCACCCCCGATCTCTAAACCCTAAACCCCTTGACCCCTTAGCCCCTAACACCAAATCCCTATTTAACCTCCTAACCCATAGAAACTATTAAATAAGGTTTTCATGAAAATGCAAATTGTGTAGATTACCATAAAACTAGCACGTTTTTGGATGAAGAAATGCTCATGCGTATTTTCACCACTAGGCGTTATTTAGCCATGCACCATACCTATTAAATGCCTACGATTTTTTTAGCTTTCACGAAATGCGAGCGCATTTTGTGTGTCCATTTCCCTATCGCGTTTTGTGTGTCCATAACGCTAGCGCATTTTGTCTGTCCAAAACGTGCCCGTGTTATAGTGATACATAACGTGTGCACGTTATGGAATCGTATCCTACATGTTAATTGACATGGCAAGATCAGAGCCCGCCCATACCTATTTCTAAGAAACGTGCACATGTTTTCAATTTTATAAACTTTCATGTGTTTTGTGAATGCACGATTGCATCTAAAAGGTCCCTCAACTTCGTGTGAGGGCCCATATTGAATTTAAAATTACTCTATTTGAAAAGACACTTCCAGGAACCAAATTCAAATAATCAAGTATGTTTTTCTCTTGAAATGGAGTTGCAATCCATTTTGATTAAATAACAATTAATCCAATAACCATCTATAATGTTAGTTTACTTGATGAACCAACTAATTCTTCTAACTTAATCAAAGTGTAAAATAAACTCACTTAGATGAAAATTGTATTGTTGAAATCAAAACCAGAGGATCCTATAGCTTTGCATCTTTCTCAAGATCTCAAGGTTAGCAAGCATTTAATATTTTTGGTAGCAATCAAACACACATGCTACCAGAATTCCATTCACACACTTCACTCTTCATGATAGAAATTGAAATCTTTAGCAAATAAAAGTAAAGGAAATAATTAAATAACGATATTAGGAAAGCATTTAAATAAAATTAACATAGCTATTTACTCATTTAAATATGAGAAATACAATAACAGACAAACCTACAAGAAATGAAAATCAAACATTTAGTGTGTAGAAGAGAGAGGGGGGTCTGTATCTTTCCACACATATTGTAGAAAAGATAGAGTGCTATGCTAGGGATCTATAGCTAAAACGTTCTTTATTTCAACATCCAAATGAAGGTACCGGGGAAAATTTTAAGGATCCATAACTTTATTAAAATGAAGGTACCGAGGAAAATCTTAAGGATCCATAAATTTATTAAAATGAAGGTACTGGGGAAAATTTTAAGGATCCATAACTTTATTAAAATGTAGATACCATAGTGAATATTACCAATTATCAAATGTCCAACCATAAAATATTTGACGATAATTAAAAAAAACATTCAACTTTTGAAGGTTTTATAGAGTTTCTATACAATTTTGGTGATTTTTAGAGTAAAAAAATCTATTGTATGGAATTTGGGATAATCATATTGGAAAAAATCGAAAATAGCGAAAATGTTTTGGGAAAAAAACCTCGAAAATTAGCCCATGGGCTAAATTTTGCCCATAAAAGTTTCCCTGGAAGGTACAAAGAGGATTATAGTCTCTACGCAGCAATGAATGATAGAAATAATAATAATTGATTATTGAACTCCTACCGAGCTAATGCTTATTTATATTTATACTTATAGGTTACAAATCGTAAAAGGGAAATAAGTTATAACCATACAAAAGCATTCCCTTAAGAGACATTAGGGGATCTTTGAGGTAAAAAATGAGCCTCAAAACAAAAAATGAACCATCAAAATTCACTTTATAAGAACCAAGAATATTTAAGATGATGATGTCAACTATGGGGGTAAAATTTGTAAAAAAAATGGATGAAAAAAAACTAATTTTCTTATTGTATTTTCAACATATCTCCTTATCAGTTTACCCAAATTTCAATTTTGCTAACTTGTTGGATGCATAATTCAAAATTGCATACAAATCATACCCAAATTGCATACTTTTGAGGCACCCACAACACGGAAAATGAAAAATTCAATAAAAAATGTATTTTATGTATTAAAATCCATTTTTACTTATTGAATTTCCCCGTTTTTAATTTTGTAGGTGCTTCAAAAGTATGGCATGTAGGTATGCATTGGATGCGGAATTAAATTATGCATTCAACGAGTTCCCAAACATGAAATTTGTGTAAAGCAATATGGAGATATGTCAAAAAAATTCTCTTTTCGAAATATAATGTGGTCGAGATAATGGATCTCTTTTTGAAAGAATGAACATTTCAACAACTTTTTGTAAAGATGGTTCTCTCTCAAACACTGAAGTACTTCTCTTAAATTTTCTTCATGCTCTTCAGGTGTTCTTGAATAAATTAAAATATCATCCAAACAAACTTGTACAAACTTATCCAGGTATTGACGGAATACACCATTCATCAAATTCATAAAAACACTTGGTGCAGTCGTCAACCCAAAAGGTACTACAAAAAAATCGTTCTTAGGAATGTCTTCTTCCTTTATCCTTAACTGATGGTAACCTAATCTTAGATATATTTTGGAGAGTATAGTTGCACCCTTCATTTGATCAAAAAGATCGTAAATTCTAGGCAAAGTGTATTGGTTTCCTATGGTTTCCTTGTTTAACTGATGGTAATCAATGCATAGTCTCCATGACCCATCCTTTTTCTTGACAATGATTATAGGTGCTCCCTAGGGTGATACACTAGGTCTAATCAATCCCAAGTCTAGCAATTCCCGAAGTTGAATTTGCAGCTCTTTTAACTCAGGTACAAACATTCAATAAGGAGTTCTTGCTATAGTTTTTGTCCCTGGTTTGAGTTCAACAATGAAATCTAGCTCGCGCTGCGCCGGTAGACAACGTAATGATTCTGGGAATACATCCATGTATTCCGAAAAAACTGGGTTGTTGATAATATCATTCTTATCTCCTTATTTGTTCATTTCAATAACTGCATATAGCTTACACGCTTTCCTCATACCTTTCTGTAATTGCATGGTTGAAATCATTCTTAGGGAAACCTTTATCTTCTTCTTGGTCAATGTCCTCTTGTAACCTTCGTCATCAAAGAAGGTTAGTTCCTTAGTTTTGCAGTCCATCACAACTGCATGCGATTCTAACCAATCTATACCCAAAATTGATCAATAAGCCCCCAACTTCGTAGCATAAAAGGATACATTAGTGGTGCAAACTCCCAAGTCCACTTCACAATTCTCTAACTTTAGAACCAGTCTTTGGATACTTCTAGATGCCATTTCGACTACATTGAAATCCTTATGACTAAATTCAATCATCTTACTACGTTCCAATTCTTTAAAGGAAATAAAACTCTCAGTTGCACCAGGGTATACCAGTAAAGAAAATACATTACCGTTGATTTTACCCACGGTTTCAGGGACGGTTGATTGGTGCTCGGCTTGGCGATTGTTTATTGTTGCATGAATGCAGTGTGCATGAACCAAATCAGCTATAATGGTTTGTCGTGGTATTTGAATTGGTCCATGTAGTCTTTGATTCCCCTTGTTCTACCGATGGCATTCACTCTGAAAGTGTAGACCTCCACATTTCCAGCATCCCTCCTTAGGGCCTCTAGATGCAGAGCTAGCCGATGCATTGTTCCGCCGTGGTCCAAACTGTGTTGGTTTTCCAAAAGATATTGCATGATCACTTCTTGGTGGTGGCAGTTGGTAGAGTGCCCTAGATTTTCTATTAGATATTCCACTGTAGGATCCCTTTCCAAAGTTTTTCTTTCCATAATAATGCTTCAATGCATTGGAAGGTTGATTGTTTCGGTCGCCACTAGCGAGGATATTACCGGGCGGTCCTCTTTTCGTGAGCTCTTCTTCTGCTATGAGATATATTTGAACCATTTCATGAAAATTAGAGGGAATTAAGATGTGAAACTTATCTCTGATGTTCTGGTTCAGCAAAAAAATGAACTTATTGACCTCCAACTTTTCCGTTTGAACATGAGGTGCATACCTTAGTAGTCCCATAAAACAAATTTCATATTCCTGCATTTCCTGATATCCCTGTCATAAAGCATTGAAGTCATTTAACTGTCATTCAATGAATTCATAGGAAAGGTAGTGTTGGCAGAAGTGCTCATTCAATAATTCCCATGAAACCTCGTCGGTTTCCAAGCCTACTTGTGGACATAAATGCTTCCACCATAAAAGAGATTCACCCTTCAATTGTAGAACTGCCATGCATACTTTCATGTTTGAATTATAATCTCTTAGCGTGAAGCACATGGCCATATTTTCCATCCATGCCTCAGCATCGGTTCCTTTAGTGGAACCCCAAAATTCTAGAAATTTTATCTTTTCCAGTTCACGGTGTAAGTTGACCGACGGTGGATTTTGTGGTACCGTGGTTACTTGTGAGATGCCATTTTCATGGTCCAATATGGTATCTAGGGATTCTGAAATTCGTTAAAAGATTCTCATCATGGAAACCACTTCTCCGTCGGGATGGTTTCCTACTCTTCTTTCCGCGGAGGAGTAGCTATAGGAGTTGGCGTGGGTGGAGGATGTATGCCTCGTCCTCGCCCGGATCTCCATCTTCCCCTTCATCCATGATGATTCATAACCTATTTTTTTTTATAATGAAAAGTTTGTTAGCTTTCATCATAAAATAATTCGTAATCTACGAAATTTTAACTTTCATAAAAACTATCGAATGTTTGTGAAAATAACACATTACTCTCTCATGGTTCAGTCAAGGCTCAACCGACTCTGATACCAAATGTAGCGTCCCTCGTCGAAAGCAGATACCTCATTGGTAAGGATTGTACAAGGGTTTATAAAAATACAAATAGCACATTGGTCATATCTAAATTTGAATTATTTTTTTTTTAACTTTTTGTTTTTCTTTTAGCACAGACCAACTACTAATCTATTAAAATCTCTAACTACTATGGTTTATATAATTGGAAAAATATAAACGTATCATTGATTAAATTCTTGTACCCCTCGTTATACAAAATAAATATAATTTAGCACGAACATTAACCAAAAGTACTTATGGTTCTTAAAATGCTACCCAAAGATATAAATACGAACACCTTAGTAAAAATCACCCTCATGGCTCATATCAAGATTCATAGGTAGTTCTCACTTAATTAATTAATATATAGAGTATAACCTTTCTAAGGACGAATGTAAAAAGTAAAAATGAACATAAATTAGTTCTCAAATAAGGTATGGATTAATAATGAAGGTATACACTCAATCCATAGCTCCGAATACATCTTTTCCAAATATGCCAATTTATATGAGTGAAGAGAGGTTCTAGTTCAACTTAGCAACTCAATTCAGTAAATGCAGTTAACTAGTTACTGCGAGATAATGGGGTATTTAGATAAAGCATTTAAAATGTGAACATATATTAGTGGTTTTATTTTAAGATAAGAGATTTAATATTATACATGCTCTTGAAAAATTAATTTAAATATATGCACTCTTTAGAAATTATACTTCATAACTAACATATGAGATTTACTTTCATACAAACCTCGAATCATTTACTCCGAGTGCAAAGGTTTCGTCAAAGAATAAGATATATGAGCAAAGGTTTCTTTAAAGAACAAGATATATGTGCAAAGGTTTCTTTAAAGAATAAGATATATTATACCACCTATAAACCTACATTCTACTTAACACTGCAATCCTCGCCTGCAAGATGATGTGGTATTAATGCGATCTTCAGAAGTTGGGCGATCGCTACCACACTATGGACGGAGTATATGTTGACTACTAAGTTTACTCAGCCATCAGTGGGCAAGGTAAGGTTCATGAGTTTACCATTCTATCTCAACAATGTTTGGTGGGGAAACATTGATTGGCATAGAAAAGTAGGACGGTTTAACACCAATCCTGGTGAGGTGCAGGCCAGGGAATACTTTATATCTAATTGTTAACCCCAGATCCAACCTACATCGACCAAAAATGTCCTCCAGTTAAGAATCAAGAGAAAGGATCTCAGTTGCAGCATAAATTTAGTGGGTAATACAACATTTCAAATGTTTCAAGATTACAGCAGGGTAGTGGCGACCTTAGAGTGAGATTTGGTGTAATAATCGAGTCTTCAATAATTAATACTACATAACAAGAGTTAGGAGAACTGCGATATAGATCCCTCCTGTGCAGGGTTCTTGTCAAACAAAAAGCCAAACCTTCGATCGGTCCAGAATCGTGGGCGGCTGTTAATGTAGGATTTCCTCGGTCGCAAAAGGATAAATTCTAATTTTTCCATGGCCAGGAGATTCACATGAATTATTTATATATGGCCCTTCTGTCCCGTCGTCCTAAGATATCTCAGATTCTCCAGGCGCATGAATATTTATACGATTCAACTCACCATCAGAGGATTTCACAGTCTAGGGTTGATGGTCTAACTATATGCATTTCATTCTTGCAGAGACAGGTTATGTGGTATTAAGATAGATGTGATTTTCACCTCGATAGGGTAACTTTAGAACCACCAGTAAGGAATCATAGTGGTTAATGAGTGAGGATCCTAACATTCATTACGAAGCTGTTCCAGAAAACCTTCAGTCTGAAATGAATCTAAATGAGAGAGTAAAGTTTTGAATTGTTCAGATCCATGAAGGCTCGTATATAGAAGTCTCAAACTCAAAAGGGTTCCTAGGAAGCAAAGGAAATTGATGAACAGGGTATTCACAGATCTACACAATCAGTGGAAATGTTTTGGAATGATGGAAAAGGAGATTCATTCGCGGCTTCCAAATAAAATTAATTTCTCGTATAATCAGAATGTAGGTATAAGTTGACAACTTCATTGAATTAGAAAAACTCATCGACAGGGAGGGTGTTTCAGAATTTTTATCCGAGCCACATATTCCAGGGATTTAATCCATCATTATAATTTAGGTAGTATTGTTTAAGAGATAAATAGGTTCTTCTCATTGGAAATAACCAGAGATCGATGAAAAATTATCTATATAAATAGTATCATTCAGAAAGAAAAAAAAAAAAGAAAAAAGAAAAAAAAAAAAAGAAAAAAAAAAATTATGCTCTTTAAAAAGTAACCAGAGATCGGTCTTCTCATTAAAGGATAGCCAGAGATCAGTGATGAATTATCTATATAAATAGTATCATTTAGAAATTAAATAAATTATCTGCTTTAAAAAGTAAGCAAAGATCGGTGATAATTATCTATATAAATAGTATAATTCATAAACTAAATAAATTCTACTCTTAAAAAAGTAACCAGAGATCGGTGGTAATTATCTATATAAATAGTATCCTTCTGAAACTAAATAAATTATGTTATTTTAAAAAAAATACAACCAGAATTCAATAGTAAATTACCTATCCCAATGGGTGATACTACGACCGATGAAGATACCGAGCTTGATGCAGCTCCAATCAAACCAACAAATTTTGACGAATCATCGACAGACCCCTTTGTTGACCTCCCGACCTTATTGGGAGGAATCTTCTTCCTCCTAAAACCCTGAGCAAAAGGGATGTAGAGAAAACACAGTAAACAAGAATTTAGGAATGAGATCTCCCTCACTAAAAATCTATGCCAAACTCATAGTAGTAGCACACTCAATACCTCGAAGTCATTACGACAATCGTCCAACAATAGGGTCCTTCTCCCATCTTCTATTCTCTCTTAAATAGAGAAATTTCTAGTGACACATGTCACTTCATGAAAAATACTATTTTATGCAAAATTATTTAATATAGATATTCACCCAGCCATGTGTCACTCTCTTATGACAGTTCACATATTTCCCACATTTTAATCCTAGATTTCTCCCGATGCTAGGATTCCAATCTATAAATTAGTAGGTGTAAGTGGATTTGTCTAGTTAATGATTCCTAGTCTATCTTTTACTCCAATTTTAATTATTTAATTATAATTAATCATTTCATGCACAACTAAACTGATGCTATATTATTCTTGAATTAAATAGTTACACATAAGCATTTTTTTGCACAATTTATCTAATGCAATACTATATGTCAATTACATAGGTGTTCATTTACCAATTTCATTAAAATGTACTAATAACCATCAAAATGCATTTCATAAGTTTTGCTAGTCATAAGGTAAAATATAACTCTGTTCATGCTCATAACTCATTTCATGACATTGATAAACATTAAGAAAAATATAATTCTCATCATATTCTAAAATTATCTATAATTACTCTTTAAACCGAAAGTCTAACTAAAGCATAACAAGTTATAGTGCATGAACTCTCAAATCATTAAACAATTTTATTCTAAGTTGCACATAAATGTCATTTTATTAGGAAACTATTCAGCCGGGTGACTTGGTAAGTTCCCTCAAAGTTTTCATCCAATCTAGGGAATTACAATGTTTGAGGAGAATATTGCAATATCTGGGCCAAATCATCTATGGTCAATTAGGATCTTCCATCCATAAGGTCCTTTTGTGTGACCGAGAATGTAATATGGTCAGCGATGGAGAAGTGACATTTTGATCGATAACAGATATTGATAGTAAGGATACTCAGTATCAATATAAAGTGTCAAAAGAAGATACTAATAAATGAGGATACTCATTAAGGAGATAAAATCCCTCTAAGGCTGGAAAAGTTTGTTACAACTTGTCCATCAAGCCTGATTGGTAGCTGCCCCCTGAAAGAACATGTTAACTTTTCGGAAAACCTATTCATATTTTGAAATGGTAAGAATGATTGAGGTGGTTCATGAACATATAAATTATTTCACTTATGGTTTTATCTGAAAATGAATGATTGTGAGAGAAAACTAAGTCAATGACCAAATCTCGGCATTCATTAGATAACATGCAACATGTAGACGGTATGATGGGACTAACTATCACAACATTGATAAGAAACAACAGTTGAAGAATTTCCATTTTAGTCATACCAACACAACAGATATTTCCTTAAATTTTGTTTCAATTCCCAACCCCCTTTGGTATGTTCAAGAAACACAGTGGTTTATATAAAAATGACGCATTCCACAATTCAAATTTCAATATATTTCGTCATTATTTTAGTGAATCATTTTAATAAAAAAGGTGCGGTTTTAGAAATTTTATTATGTTTTATTTCCAAATCATTTTACAAATATACATAAGTAAGTTTTCTACATTAAAAATAAAGTCTTGAGAAGTGTTCCTTCAACAAAATTTGAAAATTCACAGCTCCCCCCAAAGTAAAGCAATAGTGAATTAATGGCATCCTCCTCATGAAACCAACTTTAAAAAGGAACATTACTTGTTGCTAGACAAGCCTCAACTTTTAAAATGCATGTTAAATTTATAACTTTTTGAAATTGTTATTATTTTTTACTTTGATCATAATCTCATAGTTATAAATTTTTAAATTTGGTATAATAAATATGGATACCTTCTTGTTGTCCTCAAAAGCAATTCATTTTTTTCCATCGAGTCTGTTTGTGCTAGAAATTGTCCCTAGACTACAGAGGGGCAAGCTAGTACAATCTCAACAATCTCAACATAATGAACATAAAATAGGGTTTTGTTTTTGTATTTTACTGGTTTGAGGGTTTCATTTCAAGGAAATAATCGGCATCAAACTCAAACTAACACAGATACTGAATCATGTAAGAAATCAAAGAACTGAGATATTAAAGCTTCAAAGAATAAATATAAATCATCACATTCATAAGCATATACTAGTTTTGTTCACAGCACATGTGCATTCACATGAATAAAAACATTAAACAAGGAATGAAGTCAATAGCTGGGTGATCAAACTGACCAGAAACAAAAGCAATCCATAAGATAAAATGGCTTATATGTAAATAAATCTATCTCAGTCTTCAAAAACTTACATAAGGGTAGTTTGTATCAATCTGTAATGCATATCCAACAAGCTCCAAGATCAATATAGGTTTCTTGAAACAAAAATCCCCCCTCTACATCTCAAGTTTCTTTGTTTTATCCTTTTACAAAGGTAGAGTAGTTCCATAACTACCTTCTAGGTTGATATTTGAAGTAGTTACATCAAGTAGTTACATGCTAACTCGAATCTTTAAAGACAGTTAACCAAAAATAGCCAATCGGATTTTGAGAAATTTGACAAATTTTCTGAAAAATGGGTCTCACAAACGCCTCCATATCTCTCGATCCATGATAGATGTGCCAAAATTGAGAGATTTTTTTTTAATGAGTCCATGAAGAACAAAAACCTCTCTTGGTTTTTAATAATTCCTCTCCAATTGATCGGAATACATGCCAAAAATTTGTGACTAAAACAGGAAACTATTAAATATTTTAAACCCTGAAAAATAGGCCACAAAGATGAATTCGAATATTTCAAACGGTGACACCTATTGCAAAAATGAGATAGGTTTTTGTGAATGAATCAGTTATGGAAAAAAACCTCTTTTTTATTTCTTAAATTCATCTCCACCGCCTTGTAATCCATGCTCAACTACAATGACTAAAACAAGAAAAAACAGAGTCATCCTCCGGAATATGCTGATGCTTCTTTTCATACACGTGTTCCTGCTCTGCAGTATCAGGCTTCATTAATTCTTCCTGTAGGTTGTCCTTCTGCATACTACATTCAACTGTATCTTCAAATACATCTTCTTGAACCTTTTTAACAAAACTTGATTTCTTACTGGGCAGAGGCTTCTTTCCATGCTCGTCTTCACCTCTGGAATTTTGAAATTCCAATGATAAATCAAAATGGATTTTACAAGTGTCATAATCCATTGAACATGTGTCTAGGGTTCTTTTGGCATCAATGAACCACGCTCTTCTAACATTTCGGATTCCTGTAGCATGCTAGAGTATATGATCTAGACCTTGTGCTACAAGAATACCTCACATGCAATTTTTACACATAAACTCCAAAAACAAAGGTTAAACTTTGGATTTAGCATTAGAAAAGACTTAGGTAAGTGTTTTTGAAGATTCTGAAATGAAATATAACATGAAATAAGCCATTAAGGGTAAATCAATTAAAAACCATAACTATAAGATAAAAATTAAAGACAATTGAAGTTTAAAATAAAATAAAATGAAAGAAAAAATAAAGTATAAACATTAAAGAAAAACACACAAAAACTAAGGACAATTTCAGTGTTAATAGAGTCTTTGTCCAATATTTTATTGGACATTTTTTACCACTGCTATTACTACAACTCTCTTGCTATTTTGCCTAAGATTTTTTGTCCTTTTCCTTCATTTTTTTTTTCGATGTAGAGTAGTCATGGAGTTGATAGTGTTGAAGGTTTACTTTTGATTTATAAAGTGTTCATGGCCCAAAGACAATATCACTAGGTAAAATGTTATAGAGGATAAAGTAGATTATAAATCTTTCTCTGAATGATCTATTACTTCTATATTTTGGCTTCTTTATTGCAATGCAGGAAGGTTGCATTTATATTTTCATTTCTTCCTAATAACTATTCAATGTTGTAATGAATCTTTCGATGTAGAGTAGTCATGGAGTTGATAGTATTGAAGGTTTACTTTTGATTTATAAAGTGTTCATTGTGAAGTGTTCTTGGCCCAAAGACAATATCATTAGGTAAAATGTTATAGAGGATAAAGTAGATTATAAATCTTTCTCTGGATGATCTATTACTTTTATATTTTGGCCTCTTTATTGCAATGCAGGAAGGTTGTATTTATATTTTCATTTCTTCCTAATAACTATTCAATGTTGTAATCAATATTTTCACATAAGAAAGAATAAGGCTATCATGATATCATGCATTTCAATGTGTTTGGTAGTCTACTTTAGTAGTTCAAATAATGAAAGAAATCTTTGCCTAAATATGCATATAGAGGTTTTTTTGCATCTTATATTTATTGTTAATTATTATTAAACAATGTAAATGATTTTTCCATTATATAATATTAATGTTTTCCACTCTGGAGTGAAAGATATTTTGTAGGTTCGTATTTTATTCAAGTAGTTAAAAAAAATTTCAAAAAATCAGCGAGTGGAATATGATATGAAAGTGATTTTTATAACACATCTACATTGCACAAGTGGAATATGATTCATGAAACTGACTTTTATAACACATCTAAATGGTACATGTACAAAATCTTGGTTTTGTATATGATTCCTCTTTGAAGAAAGACCTCTTTCAACATTTATGTAAAATTGTTCTTAACATCTTTAGTTGCCTCTATATGAAGAAACTAGAACTCTTAAGTTATGCATATACTAAATAATGTTTTCATTTATTTTTTCTATAATTTTAATTCTAAATTTTTATCATCCCTAATTACGTTTTTAAAATCTGTATGTTTGTCACATTTTAAAATGTTATCTTTAATCATAGAAAATACTTTATCAATATAATGTTTTTTTTTAATATTAACTCATTGTTGAAAAAACCCCAGTCGACAGGGGTTCCTCAGTCTGTTGACATCCAACCCACCATGATCTCCCTGAGCACTGGCCTAGATAGGTTTTACCCCATCCATCAACACCTACAGAGTAGATGAAGCTCACCTGAGATGTTCAAGGGAGAGATGACGGAACCATGTTTCCGCCGAATGAAGAAGTACCTTTCTGCATCTGCTTATCAACTTATTGCAACATTCACAAACAAATATAACATTTTGACTTATGCATTTAGATAGAATCAAGTCATCATTCAACAGATCTTACAATTAATTTGCAATAGATCTAGCAGTAAAACACCATTTGGAACAAGGAAGCATTGCATCATTCATGTATTCAAGTCGCACATCACATTCATAGCAGGAAAATAGAAAGAGACACAGTAATTCTGCTCAACAACACATCATATTAACCTTCGCAACAACCCATAGATACAGTAATATAGTTCTTGTGTCACATACCCGGATTAATAGACAATAACAAGCAAAATCATATGTGCTCAACTGTCTCTTCGATTGATCAATTCCTTCCTGGATATTCAACACCTACAATGCTATGTCTATTTATAGGATTGCTCCTTTACATTTCAGTCCACTTATGCAGTCGCCTAACTACTTCTTAGCAAACTTTACAAAAAGGATGACCCAAAAACCCACATAATGCGGTCCAAATGACCCAAAACCCACATAATGCAGTCCAAATGACCCAAAAATACATAAAATTATTGACTTGCGCATTGTTTCCTTCTTGCGCGGCATCTTTGACCCTTCGTAACATCTACGATGCTGCGCAGCTGACTCATCCAAACGGCCTGCCAATAGGCCCCCAATACAATCTTGTGGCTCGCCCTCGAGCCACATCAGCTGGACATGGGGTACTCATTGGTATTCAGCCTAAAGTCCTCATACTGCTTATCGATCTCCCAGACTTGCCCCTTAGCAGCCGCAGCAATATACTGACTCTCAGTCAAGTCCTCTGCTGACGGGTGCTCAATCAGCTTCTCAACAACTTTCTATTGCCTGTCTTGTACCGCGTGCAGCGCAAAACTAGCCTTAAGGGAAAACTATGCTCCAATCTCCTAGAACTCATCCAACTGCGTAGTGTGCTTTTGCTGACGCTCCTGTGCCTTTGCAACATGTTGCTATAACTCCTTTAGTTCCATAGATTTGGAAACCTGAACAACCGCTGACAGCGTTCTCATTGATATCTTCAATGTGGCCAACTACCCTTCCGCCTCCTGCTACAGTCTGCTTAGGTGTTCTAATTGCTCATCCTGGATGATGCTACCCCAAAACTACATAGTCTCTACAGTGATTTTTGTCGTTGCTTCCTCCAGCTCTCCTAGCTTGGTCACCAACTCCTCAATGGCGCATTTTCATTCAATGACAAGCTCGTGCAGTGTGCCTAGTTGTATTAGAGATGTTAAGTTGACATTGTCGCATTGTAACTGAGAAACGACAGCCCCAAGCCGTTGTGCTCGCTCGTCTGGATTCAATTATGCGGTGGGCTTCGGTACATACTTACATGCTTCAAAGACTGCCTCCTCTAACTGTACGCTATTGTCCCAATGTGGGGATTTCTCCACCATCAAGCGATCCTTCTCCTTCTTCAACTCCTCAATTACTCGATCCTTCTCAGCAATCAGTTGCTCTAGCTTATCCTCCAATTTGTCGACGACCTCCCTCACTGCTACATCCTTCGTCGTTAACTCATCTACTTCTTTCCAAGCTGCTGCCTCGTTCTCCTACGATCACAATAATTGACCACTAACGTCTTGTTCCCTGTCGGCTAGCTCCTGGCTGGAAACCACCTACATCTGCACCAATGTCTATGAGGACAGCACATTGATGTCGATCGAAAAACCTTGTAACTGCTGCAACGATGCCCAGAGAGCCTCATTATCGATCACAATTGCAATCGGGGGAATTTGCACATTCCGAACATAGTGTTGATTGCGCAAACTACCTGCATAGGTGCTGCCTCCAGTGCCTTCTCCGAAATGATATTAACTAAGGAATCAAGGCGAGTTTTTACCTCATTGAAGCCTGCTACTGCCTACGCTATCATTGCATTAGCTGATGCATTCGTTTCATTTGTTATGGCTACAATAAGCTGTTCCAACTACACTTCCATTGCTGGGGTTACACCACTGGTCATACCTCGCTCATAGCGTGCCTTGATTCTGCCTTCCTCAACCTCTCACTCTTCATCAACAGGGGTCTGCGATGACTCTTGACCTGAATCAAAGTTGTTCTGTTGGTCCATTCCTAGTGCATCTGGTGGTATCGCCATCGATTCTTCGTCCAGACTAACCGATTCTGGCCAGTCTATAGGCCATTCGTCGATGATGGAATCCAACTCCTCATTGTACAATTTGTAGGGGGTCTACAACCACTGCTTTCTCGTGTCACGTCGTGCTTGCACATGAATGTTGTGCTGGCAATTCACAAACTTGGAAATCCCTTTATATTTCACGATGGCTTCCTAGGACAACCGCGGAATATGCCTAGCTATCTCCTGCAATGCTTCCTAGTAATGCCAAAAATGCACTGCTCAATCATTTAGTCACTCTGGTTCCTACACCCACCATAGATTCTGATAGTGTGCACACTTTCGGTCTGTCACAGCATCAACTTCCATCCCTTTGTAATCGTCAGGTTCCATCCATGCTACAAGCGCAATCAAAATCAAAAGCCAGTTGTACGCGAATACCCGCTTTCCTTCTTGGATAGTTGTTGCATCCTCGGTTATCTAGTTCAATAAGAAAAAGTGACCAATTAAACTGTACTCCTTCCGTGCACTGCTCCGCACATGCCACAACCCCCAAATTGCACTGGTTGGGTTGGTTTTTCCATACAAGTTTGAAACACAAAATCCTCTCCCTGGTGCGGACTGCCATATCATTAATACTATCAGTGCAGTAGGCTCGGCCGTCGCATTCCAAGCCGTAACGCTGTACCAACCTCGCTGCCAGCTTTTTATAATTTTCCTTCCCTCTGAAATATTGTGAAGGGTCCGGTCCATCCTTCGTTAATCCCATAATCTGGGAAATTAGGTAAACTGTGACGGTGACTGATTTGTCCAACCACAAAATTCCACCATGAAAAAAGGCCAAAAGTTGCTTAACGCAAGCATTTGCCTCTGTCAACCACACAAAGTGTGACATGTTGATCAAGCCCTACAATCCTGCTTTGTCCAATCCACCCACCCAATCATGTGGAATGCATGGTATCGGGCCGACTTCGCCTGCTGCTCTCGACAGAAAAAGTTCCATCATAATGTTCTACAGTGGCAACAAATCATGATCGTCATACTTCAACTGCATCAGCACAGGCACGACATCGGCAATGCATACCATGCCTGGTGGGATCATTGGCATCCTGATTTGGTACCGCTGGTTCTTGGTGGGATTTCGAGGCTGTGCACCGGGTTGATAGGGGGTATATACCCCAGGATATCCGCTGCAGATACCCCTACTTGGGCCGCAGATTCCACAATGTCAGAGCTCGAGAAACTTGCCTTATGTACCTCTTCCGGCTCTTGTGCAGATGATCGGGTCTTTCGTTTCTCTAGTGGCGGGGAGCTAGGCTGTGTCCCCCCCCTCTTCTTCCGCATTACTAACGACAACCCAACCGGCATACTTGAAACTTCCTCTTCAATAGTTATAGGGATGAAGGGTGACTCTACTTCGCTCAAAATATCAACCGTATCCGGTTCACTAGGCATTCCGTACATGACTACCACAACACCAAAGTATTGCTCAACCTCACCCTACTTGGAAACTTGCTCTGACACGATGCAATTCTGCTCTATAACGCAACTCATCCTTGCACAATTTAGCTGAATACTGCTTGGCTCAATGCCCTCTTTGCAAAATAATGGCTTTTGACCAGCCTCACCCCGTTCTTATAGTGCCAAATCGATCCTTGCATCATTATGACCAAATCACGCGGATGATTATGACCAAGTCCTGCATTAATTATCCAAATCCGCATTAACTAACCAAATCTTCCTATCAATCTAACGGTCAGATCCGCCATAACTATAGGTCACTTCAGCACTCACCGGCATTGAATTGCATTTAACCGTCTTCATTTATTTTTTATTTGACTACGTCGTGACCCTGCAGTTTTCGCAGCATGGCTCCTGAATTGTGATACCACTGCTCCTACGTGCGCATTCTATCCCTGCTAGTGTGCCATCCTGCCACCTAGCATCCTACATTTTTTTTATTTTTATTTTCTCAATGTTGTTCAGGGATCGCATGGCTCCAATCCTATCCTGTGGGTCTTCAACTTGCTACCATTTATCATCTGAGCCCTCACCATATAGAAGCTTACATGAAATTTTGGACTCCATGAGAATACCGCGTCCTTTTTTAACAGCTTTTCCATAGGGGTCGTGATTGCTACATAACCCTGGATAAACTTGCGATAGTACCCCATGTGCCCCAATGTCGCTCTCAACTTCTTGACATTGGTAGGCGATATTAAGCTCAAGATGAGCGCAATCTTGGCTAGGTCAACCAATAATCCTTGCTTGCAAATAGTATTACCCAACAACATCCAAAATGGTGCACAAAAAATATACTTCTTCAAATTCAGTGATATATAATGCTTCCTACAATGCTCCAACATCAATCACAGGTTTTCCAGATGATCGCTGATCAATCCATAAACTATCCACTCATCCATATAAACTTGCAAAAAATTATGAATAAAATATCTGAATGCAGCGACAACAACTCTGGAGAAAACTGTAGGTACGTTCTTAAGCCCAAACGGCATCACGGTGTACTGGAAACAACCCCATTCAGTCACAAATATCATCTTGTGATGATCCTCTTTCACGATCCTGATCTGGTGATAGCCAGAGAACCCATCAATGAAAGAATACATCGCTTGACTCCCAACTCCTTCCAGCACCTCATCAGTGAATGGTGTCAGAAAGGGATCATGCATACATGCATCATTCAACTTCCTCAAGTCAACACAAATGCGTACCTCACCTGTCTTCTTATCCTGCACCACCATAGGACTAATCCATTCTGATTCTTCAATTGGCTCGATTATTCCAGCATCCAACATGTGGTCAAGTTCAATTTTGACTCATTCCTTGTGTCACAGATTCAATTGATATGGTCACTGTCTAATTGGTTTTGGATCTGGACTTAGTGGAATGTTTATCTCCCCTAGATCCCCTAGTATTCCTTTCATCTCAGAAAAATTTGTCGAGAACAAATCATGGAACTCATTCAACAGGTCTGTGACCTTCGCCATAATTTCATCATCCCAGTAGTCCCCAACATTCGCGAACTTTGGGTTCTCTTCCATGCTAATGTTGACCTTCCTAAGATTCATCAACCGACTGATCGGATTGGTCGGGGCATCAGGTGCTATGACATCCCGACTCCCTTTTGATTCTGGAATATTGATATTCCGTGGGTCATCACCATCCTCTGGCCCTCCAGCAATATTATAACATTCTATCGTCGACTGCATTTTCCAATGCGTATGCAGATCCACAGGGTAAGTGACTGGAACCACCTTTAGAATGACATTGCAGATGAGTTGTAGGGCATCGTGAACATCCGGATTGGCATCCGCGAAACTGAAGGTATGAGTGAAGCAAATAGTCAACTCTAACCAGGTGGTAATCTCCCCACGCAACTCAGTTGTGGCATACCATGATCACGACATTTCATCCAAAGTGTGGACGAAGGAATTGACCCATTCATCCCTTGGTCATGAGGCCCACATCGTCTGACATTCCATCAGATGACTGCTAGGGTCATTCCTCCCATCGTACCTGTCGGTGTGGTATATTTCTATGTCACCGAAGCGAACCGTCATCAATCTTTGACACTGCAACCACTCGGTAATTGACTTCTTATGAGTCTCCCACCAACATGCTGGAGTAGCCTTTATCACCTCCTCCAGGGCCAAAAACCGTTGTGGTTCTGACACCTTGTCCTCACATTCTACTAGAAATACAGACAACCTGGGTAGTCCTTCAGATACTGCCAATTCAAAACTTTTAGTTGCAACACGACACAATGACTGCGTAAGCAAACCACAATTCCTGAATGACACCTCATGCATGCGATTCTGCCAATTCTCTAAGGCATCATTAGAATCGGAAGATGCTGAGCTAAAGCTGCACCATCTAAGTTCACCATCAGTAGTAGGATGGATGTAATATTCTGAGATGTTAAATGCATGATTCGATCCTCTTCCAACTTCATCCTTTATAGGTTCAACATACCTATGCCCTTTAGCTAGATCCAACGGAGCTATGACTCTGAGGTTGTGGTTTTCAAAGGTCATCACCTGCTTCTTGAAAATAATGACTTCCATACTATCATTTGCCCGTCCGATCCCTAGCAATGTAGGATAGGATATTCCCCCATCGATAACTTCAATAACATCAAAATCAGCATATGTCTTCATCCCCTCAATATCTACAACAAGGCGCGAGACTCACCCAATTGGTGTTACCTTGGCCTTATTAGCCAATCGCAACTGTATGGGAGACCAACTCAGGATAGGGCTCCCCATTTTATGCCATGCCTACTTTGTGAGAATGTTGACATCTGAGGCTAGATCCAGAATAACTAAACCTACGTCGTAGTCCTTGATATGGACATTCATGCACATCGCTTTTGCTGTCTTCTTTCTCTGTAGAGAGTTTACTGCGGACTATTTCCGCCCCTTGGGCAGTCGATGTAACAGACTCTTGATCTCAGCAAGAGCATCAGGATCGCATTCCAGCAATAAACAACTTTCAAAGAAGTTTTCTAAAGTACCATACTATCGCGATGGTCCTTCTCCCGAAGTTAAATCAAAAGCAGGAGGCATGTCATAGACAATTGACTTACCATAATTTCCTCCTAGCGCATCATGTGTTTTAAAGAACGTATCTCGCTCAGGATCAATATCAAACTGCACCTTCTTCTTTCCAACGAATCGGATCAACTGATGTGGACCATCTTCTCCTAATGTCACACTTCCGCGAGTGATAACAACAATAGCAGCATCCTTCGTCCTCTGTTCTACTGAAATCATCACGACAGTTGGTCCTTGATTCTGGTTCAGAGGTGGATAGTTCTCAACAGTGTGATCAATACGTAAACTGTGTTTGCAACTTCAAGAAATCTCTCTGATAGTGTCCCCATACTCCGCAAGTATAACATTGGACAGGTCCATGACCTCGTCCGCCTCCTCAACCAAAGCCTCCACCTCGTTCCCCATGGAATCCTCCTTTCTGCGGATGATTAAATTCTTGCCGCAAGGGATTCGGTTGTAGCTAAACAAACTACCTTGGCTGAAAATATGGCATCGACTAAACATATTGTGGCTATTGCGGAGCCATTTTCATCTGATTATAATGCGGTTGTGGTACAAACTGTTGTTGTGGTTGCGGCGATGGTAAAAATTGCATTTGCGGTTGGGGTGGCGGCTGGCCACCTGTGGCTGCAGCTGCAGTTGTTGTACTACATGATGGTCGTCCTTCACATAGTATGAGTCGTACGTTCTTTCCTGAAGTAGGCCATATGCGCGGCAATCATTATCTTCATGCCCAACTAACTTGCAGAATGTACAATACAAATTCATCAGCTTCGTAACCATTTTCTTGCATGTATTGACACTCCTCATGTCGATGCCCATAGACCTGACATATGCGACACCATGGCATACCTCCGCCACTCAATGGATTCGTTGCTTCGGATACCAGGTAGTTGCGAAAATTAGGGCAGTTATCCTTGGTATGCTCCTATGCATGACATCACGTACACCAAGCCTCTTCGGGGTGTTCTTTACCCTTCTTAAGATCTTGCAATTGTATTATTGTCAGGTTGGCGAGCTGCGTCTGAATCTACAACATGCTGACTGCATTCTCACCAACCGGCGAAGCTTCTAACCATATCGCAATCTCTAGAGCCTCACTTGGTGTCGCAATGTTCTATTGCATCAACGAAATTCAGATATGGGGTAGTAATGTTGCGATGAACCATTCTTTATGCTAAACGTCGCTCATCTCAAAGCTGACCCTTTCCATTAGCGTTTTGAACCGTTGGTCAAAATCCCAAACAGTTTCATTTGGATATTGCTTGATCTCCTTTAGCTCCATAATATATTGCGCTTCCGACTTTGGTTTTCTAAAATCTGCAATTAATCATTTTCTCACTTCATCCAATGTCTTTTTTTTGGCTGCCCATAGGAACCTGCAAAAATTTCATGAACCAGTCAAATGCGCGGCCCCAAAGAGTCGTCGCCAATTGACCTTTCTTGGCCTCATCATTTGTAATTTGTTTAACAGTCCACATAGCTTCACATAAAAACCAATATTTCTCTCGGTTGTCAGTTCCATTTCCATGGAACAAAGGTAACTTCATATCTTCGCCCACCATCTTTGGATTCCTTCCTATAGTCATTGATCCACTAGTAAGTAAATGCTGTTGACACGATGAACACGGCAGTGTTGAAGTCGTATTTATTACTGGTTGTGATACAATGAGCGGAGGTGTGGGTACACTACTGTTGGGGGTTGTTACTGCCTCTATCCTAGGTGTAGCCTGGTTGTCCTTGTCAAAACTATGAGGTCATTTCGTACCATGTGGTCCCTTCGCGGTTTTGCGTTTCGATCGTAGCAGGACCTTCTCCTGTCCTTTGCCTCTTCTCTTGTTGAAACCTTGCTCCTCCTCTCGTAAGACCACTCTCTTCATTGGATTCCTTCACAGTCTCGTCATAACTTGCACCCATCTACCTTGTATCATTCCATTCTCCTTCCCCCCCCGCTGTCGCAATATCCATGGCCTTCGCCCACTAGGGTTCTACTAGTCTAGGTGCATCTTCAGTATGCCCTTTTCATAGATGAGCATCTTAATGGACAACTGTAGCAACAAAAGGAACCTGCCTCACGGTCCGTTGCAAAATTCCCTTTCGGCTTCGCTATAGGATTTCATCGTGTCAACCGCAAACTCAGTGATATAGCCCTCTAGTATACTATGGAGCCAGACTTCAACAGCCCAGGATGCTTTGTTGTCTACCTCTTCTAGCTCCTGGATCAGTTCTAGGGTCCAAGATGTCGTCTCACCACCTTGGAAGTTTCACTTTTGAAAGGTTAATTGCACTAACCATTCATATAAGATGATTGGGAATTCGCAAAAGAAATATTCATGTGCATCATCATGTATGTACTTTTCCAACCACGAATTCATCGATAACCCAGGGTTCCGATTTTATTTCTTAGCGAAATCTCGCAACTTTTGATCAAACCAATATTGAATTTCTGGTCTTGTCAGTTTCCACAACATGTCCTTCCTTCACTTCATGCTATGGTCCCGGAAAGAGAACCATTTGTTGACACAAACCCAGTCGACAAGGGTTCCTCAGTCTATCAACATCCAACCCACTGTGATCTCTCTAAGCACCAGCCCAAACAGGTTTTACCCCGTCTAGCAACACCTGCGGAGCAGATGAAGTCTCACCCGAGATGTTCAAGGGAGAGCTGATGAAACCATGTTTTCGTCGAATGAAGAAGGACCATTGTGCATCCGGGTGATTCCACGAAGGTGGTTCACCATTTTTGGTGGATGGAAGCTAAAAAAATTGTTTTTCGAACCCTCGATCGAGGTATTTTCAAGCCCTCGATCAAGGTTTTAAAATCTTGATCGAGGGTTTTAAAAGCTCGATCGAGGGTTTCAAAATACCTCAATCGAGGGTTTTAAAAGACCTCGATCGAGGGTTGAAACAAGAGCTCGATCTAGCTTTTAAAACCCTCGATCGAGCTTTTGAAAAGCTCAAAAGAGATTTTGAAAAGATCGATCTAGCTTTTGAAAAACATAAAAAGGCTCATTTTAGGCCCTTGATCGAGGGTTTTAAAATACGTCGATCAAGGTGTTGTTAAACCCTCGATCGAGGTATTTACCTCGATCGAGGGCTTAAAAAATAAGTCGAGAGCCCTTTTCATTGCAGAATGAAAGTTTTGTTTGCCTTCCACAGAGCTAAACCATGTCATTAAATGCTAATTAATGAGCAGACTTGATACCATTGGATTCATCAACGAATCCTCTATCTATATATATAAAATTTATGAATTTTTATCTTCATATGTCTTTTGTTTCTAAATTTCTACTAAAAGTTGCCCTAAAAAACCCTGTCGACAACTTTGATTGAGCTCAAAGATAAATCCACAAAATTCAAAATACACATCCAAAAAATTTGAAAAAATACACAAGCCCTAGATAAACGCGTCCTCTTTAAAATGGTATTTTTAGTTTTGCAAATTATGTAAAAAATCAAAATATTTTGTGCACGCACACACATATGTGCAAAATGCGACTTAAATATTCATTGGTCACTTTTGAAAAATAATAATAAATATATTTTTTCGAGAAAAATTCAAAGAAAAATATGTAATCCCTAGTGCATTCTGTCTAGATCATGTTCACATATTTCATTTTTTAAAATTATTACTTTAACATTAAATTATTGTGCACGCACACAAACTACTTGTTAATTGCTCTTCAAATATTTAACTACACACGTTTCATTAAATGAAAATTCGACATGATATATGACATTGGTATATTTCGAAAAAATTATCATTGGAAAGCCAACATAATTCTCTACATTTCGTTTTTCAACCGCATGTCAAAATTCATGTGGCAAGTATGAGTTTCAAGGGATTCAATTTAATACATGGGTCAAATTTCTATTTTTGATCATCATATTTGGCCAAAAAGAGTTACCCATGTTCATGGAATCACCCATCCACTTATCAAATTATTGCAACATTCACAAACAGATCTAACATTTCGACTTATGCATTTAGACAGAATCACATCATCATTCAAGAGATCTTACGATTAATGTGCAATAGATCTAGCAATAAAACATCATTTGGAACAAGGAAGCTATGCATCATTCATGTATTCAAGTCGCACATCACTTTCATAGCAGGAAAACAGAAAGAGACACAGTAATTATGCTCAACAACACATCATATTAACCTTCGCAACAACCCATAGATACAGTAATATAGTTATCTTGTCGCATGTTGATGTATTTGTAACTTCAGAAGATATTCACTTGTATATTACATTTGTACTTTATTGTATATCCAATAGAGATGTATTATTCCTCTGATTGGAAGTGTCATCATTTTTATTTGCAAGTGTCGCAAGTTACATTGTAAGCGTTTTCATTTGTATTGATGGGTTATTTGGCCACCAGTGTGGGGTCGGCCCTAGTTAAGTCATGTGGTTGGGTTATTAGACTTCATTAGGAAGTCGGCCCTGTTGGATTATTGGCAGGTCAAGTCAGTGAATAAATAGAGAGGTTGTGTCTCTCATTCTATTCATTCACTCACTTCTCAAGCTCGCATATCTAAGAGAGAAATTGGCGCACAAGTGGAGGAGGAGGAGTATCTGCTAGAGACATCTCTTTGGGTTTGATCATTGTGATCTTGGTTTGTGGCTTATCTTATCTCTGAGGAAGTTGCATGGTTTTTCATCTTCTTGGTTTTTGCTCGAGGAAACTTTGTATCTCTTGTGTGCTTTCATTATTGTGTCTATGATTGATATGATGTACATGTTATTCTCTTAGTGATCCTGAATGATAATGGAATGAAATTATCAAAAAATTAACATCGCATACTAGGATTAACTGACAATAACAAGCAAAATCATATGTGCTCAACTGTCGATTCGATTGATCAATTCCTTCGTGGATATTCAACACCTACAATGCTATGTCTATTTATAGGCTTGCGCATTTACATTTGGGGTCCACTTATGCAACCACCTAACTACTTCTTAACAAACTTTACAAAAATAATGAGCCAAAAACCCACATAATGCGGTCCAAATGACCAAAAAATACATAAACTTATTGACTTGCGCACTATTTTCCTTCTTGCGCAGCATCTTTGACCCTTCGCAGCATCCGTGATGCTGCACAACTGACTCATCCAAACCGCCTGCCAACACTCACATTCTTCAATTGATTTAACAATAATACATCTAGCATAAGAAATATCTATTTTTTTAAACCTAAACAAATATAAATAAATGCAAAAACCTTGAACTTATTTGTAAATCATTTAAAGTAACTTGTTCTTTTTTTGCATCGCAATGGATTTTTAACAAACTCCAAACAATTTGGTAAGAAAACAACTCTACTTAAACTACATTTCTACTAAAATCTTTAGTTAGAAGTGTAGATATGAATTGAAACCATAGTACTAAATGGTAGGTGGGTGCAAGAATTTGAACATAGATCTCCTTATGGGAATGCAATGGCTTCCCTTAAGCTACACCCATGAACCAGATTTGTGTATTCAACACATCCCCAAAATGCCATAGATTCTCCTTCTTTCTCCATTAAACCTTAATAAAAAAACAACAATAAACATTATGGAATCATTAAAAACAAATTAAAGTGAAAAGAGGAGGCTAAGAGTAGAATGACTGGAGAATCTCCATGAAATCGAAACGTGTTATGATGTTAACATTTGTCATATTTTAAAACGATAAATTTGCATTGAAGGTGTATATTTGAACTAAAATTAAGTGTAAATTAAAATTTATAGAAACAAAAATTGAAAACCATAAAAAAAAAATGAAAAGTGAAAATAAAAAAATGGTTAGGAAATGCTCAGATTTCAGTCCTAAGAGATAAGAAAACTATGTAGATGGGTACAAAAATTTTAACTTAAATTTCCTTAAGCGAATGCAATGAACTTCTTTAAGGTACACCCGTGAACTGGATTTGTGCATTAAAAACATTTTGAAGATGTCATTTTTTATTCTGTGAAATTGAAACCCTAGACTCCACGAGGAGGAAACCATTAGAGAAAATCACCATCAATAATTAACAATATGATGTTATCATGCTATTATTTATCATTTTTTTAAGTAAAAAATTCAACATTAAAGGTGCATATTTGATTTAAAACTAAGTGCAAATTAGAATTTATAGAAATAAAAATTGAAAATAGTAAGGAAGTGCGTCCTGAACCAAATCCTTAAATTATCACACAAGAGTACACACCATATAAAATAATTTAAATGTAGAGCACAACTTCAAACAATAGATATGAGTGACACAATAACTCCTTACAGAATAGGAGAGCCTTCTCCAATTATCCCAAGACATTCCTATAATCATTTCACTCGTTCAACAACAATGACTACATTACCTCTATATATACTTATTTACTCATTGCACTTGAGGCCATTTCATTAGACTAACTACATTTACATTTACATTTAGACCCATATAAATATATTTACTCAAGACTTGAATGACATCTTCTATGCTTGTAGAATATAACTTGAGTGCCATATTCTATGCCCATAACTGGTCCATATCTTGAGTGTCATCTTCAATGTTTGTAGAATCTTTTCTTCTTTATGCAAAGCCACAAAAAAGTTGGAGCACAATGAGTAAATCTAATTGCCCAAATTTTATATCCAATATAGTAGTAGCTACAAGGACACAACTCTACATTGAATTTCCATATTTATATATTCAAAAAAATTAGTTGCATTAGGTAAGTTTGAAGACATTTAAGCTTGCATTTAAACCAAATTTGACTTCCAAATTTGATTTTTTATCTTCCCGATATGTGTAACCACCACATTAGCTAGAACTTGGGTGCAAGATTCACACAAGATTGAATAATAGCAAGAGACGATAATAAAGTGCATCAATCTCTTTTCCCTCACTACACAATTGTTTCTATTCCCTCTTGTTTCTATTCTCTCTGTTTGCATCACCATTTTATCATTCATTGATTTGGGAAAGGTTTTCCATCATTTCTTTAAGAGTGAAACATTTATCGTGATATATTAGACATGAAGTGAACAACAAAAAATTATTCAATTTTATTGGTCTCTTCATGACATTTCTCAATGGAATTTTGATGATAAGGAGTCCACACTCTTCATAACATATGTTTTATCGTTTTCTTTTTCACTTCATGACATTTTCTTTACTTTCCATTTTTTCCCTTTCGGCATAATTTTGCACCTTCTGGGGCAATTGTTAGTTTTATAGCATTTTACCATTGATGGTTATGGAACATGAAAATATAATATTACAAACTTACGAAGTGTAAATGATGGTTATTAATGCTTAAATATATTAAGGTTAATATATATTTTTTTCAAGAAAAAAAAAACATACTTTTGCTACTCATAAGAATAAACAGGTATACATAGTTTCCATACTGCTCTAGTCAAGCAAGGACCATGAACATATAATCATAACCAACAGAGTCAGAACCAAAATTACTGAGGTTTATGCTATCACCAAACATATCAGCTAGTATATCAATAGTTCCCAAAGTCATCTATGCAAAGAAAAAATAAAAGTGTCCATCATTTTCCAGCTTATTCTCAATATATTCCTCCCAATATAATTGTCTTTCTCCAAGAAGTGGTGCATCCTTTGATAGAGAGTTTTCCTCTTGATTAAGTTCTCTAAATATATGTTGTATGGACCAATTGCAAAATATGCACTTAAGGTTTCTTATTAAGTGTATATACTTATAATCAAATATATTATATATTATATCATAACATATTATAATATATATAGTATTATATAATATATTATTATATTATATTATGTTATATAATAATATATTATAATATTATATAATAAGTGTATATATTATAAATTTATATTATATTATATTAAGTGTATATACATAGTTCACAATGGATATAAAACATGATGAATGAAAGAGAATGTACACTTATTAATTTAATTTAATGATACCAAATTTGTAGTCTAAAAATTCTAAGATTTGAATTGGAATAGATGATTTTTCTGGACACAATTTTGACAAAAAAATCGGATGTAATTTTTCAAAACTCAGTTTTGGAGTTGTCAATTTTTAGAATTTTGGGTGTCTCACGGGTTTTTGAGGGTGCTGAATCCATTTCTACCATAAAAAATCCTAATAAAACACAACTAAATTTCAATTTTGCAAAAAAAAAAACACTTGGTTCCAACTAAATATGGTCATGGAATTTTTAGACAGATCCATTAAAAAAATTGGACAATTGAGATCTTAATAAATATATAAAATTAATTTTATAACATTTTACCATTAATGATTAGGGAACATGAAAATAGAATATTAAAAACTTACAAAGTGTATAAATAGTTATTAATACTTAAATACATTAAGATCAATATATTATATTAAATATATATACTTATAATCAAATATTTTAATATTAATATTATATTATAAAAAATAATGTTTAAGAAATTAAATATTATTAAAAATAATAAATTATATTTTTTTAAATAATTATAATTGAAAAAATATGATATTTTTTAGTCAAATACATATTTACAATCAAATATAATTTGAGCTGTATTGATTGTACTCCAAAGCAATTACCCATTTGTCAATACCATAAAATATCATAGTGTTATCGTGCTGATTATTTTCAATATCAATAGTTGTTCTCATTGATGATTGCTCCGTAAATGGTGTTAACTTAACAAATCTAAAAATTATGATATTATTTTTCAATTTTACCTTTTCTCCCTAAATTTAGTTAACTTACCACATCTAACAATTATGATATTATTTTTCAATTTTACCTTCCATGATATAGCTTTTTCTAATAACCTATAAAACCAATTTAGTTAACTTACCACATCTAACAATTATGATATTATTTTTCAATTTTACCTTCCATGATATAGCTTTTTCTAATAACCTATAAAGCTAATTTGTGTTCACCAAAGTAAATTCGACGGTCTCGATAGATAAATTATTTTCCTTATAAATGTGTATTCAAACTTTCATCTCTTAAATTTCTTCCGAGAGGTCACTTTAACAATCTATCTAATGCACAATGGGTTTGAAATAATATCCCCATCAAGATAAAGGTAGAAAACAAAGGTAGTGTCCCTTGTATTTTTAATTAGAGCGTGAAATTGAGACTTAAAATAATATAAGTGAATTTTCTAATAACTATTAAGCAAGGTAATTATATTTCAATTAATAATTATAAATTAAATTAATTATAGAGATAGGTATTTATATGAAATTATGGTTTATAATATCATTTTTTCACCATTTTTTATGAGTATAAAACCATGTGCTAAACTTAAATCTCTCTCGTATTAAAAGGATGAAATTTCTATATATATATTTTTTAATTTTTTAATAAGCAGTAAAATGTATAATTATGGAATTATATGATTAAAAATAAAAAAAATTACATTTCAAAAAATTTGATTTTTCTTTTGGACTCAATAAATTTGGAATTAATATATATTTAGAATGGTTTACTTATTTTGTAAATGTTTATATATATGTGTGTCATATTGAATTTTAGAGTATCTTCTTACTTTTAGTGTAATTATAACAATTATATATTGTAAAAAAAAAGCATATTATGTAGCACAAGTGAATAGCTTCCATGACCAATGTTGTCAAATTTCACATATCTTCTTTTGAGAGCCAAAACAAAATTAATTTTCAAAATAAAAATCCCATCTTCAACATTCCAATCGATCATCATAAAATTAATAAACTCCACCTCATCCTTGAATATACATGAAAAATAAATACTAAAAAAAGATGGCCTTAGTGCTTATATTTTTACATTAATGTTACTATGTCACATACCTTCTACTCACATTTCCATCACGCTTAAGAAATACTATAATCACACTTCCATCATGCTTAAGAAATATTCTACTTCCATCATACTTAAAAAAGATTATATACTTCAAATTACCATGAGAAATAAAATATAAGTTAAAATAATTCTAACATGTAATGAGAGTATATCAATTGTCTTAAGGTTTGTGAAACAATTTAAGTCCCTTATACCTTCTACTCACATTTCCATCATACTTAGAAAAATACTCTAATCACACTTCCATCATGTTTAAGAAATATTCTACTTCCATCATGCTTAAGAAATATTCTACTTCTATCATACTTAAAAGAGATTATATACTTCAAATCACCATGAGAAATAAGATATAAGTTAAAATAATTCTAACATGTAACGAGAGTACATCAATTATCTTAAGGTTTGTGAAACAATTTAAGTCCCTTAGGACCAGTTTTGAACTCTTTGGAAGCCTTTAAACTCAATGAATGAGTCTTTCTAAGCAAATATAATGAAGTTTTAAGTGGTTTTGCAAATGCAAGGTTAATTGTAGAGATTCCTGCAATGATAGGTACTCGATTACTCTTGATTATTTTAGTAACTTTAACCTTTAAAAAAATCAATGCTTATGCTGGATTGTGAGTAGTTATTTTAGATTCAAGACAAATATATTTTTTAAATTGTTTATATTAATACAAAATAAAAATAAAAATGTTAAACACCAAGCATATATATGACATCAGCATTTCTAACGTTTAACTTTAACATATTTTCAAAATTTTAATTCACATATATTTGAAATAAACTAAAATAGATTCATTATGGTGAATCTCTATTGTTAAACTAAAAGCTATTATAACAAGGATATGGTTGGTTGTGAGTTGGTGGGGATAAAAATGTCTCAATTCAATTTGAGACATCTTGCTTTTATATCAAGGATGTCTCAATTTAATTTGAGACATCTTCTGGTTTGAATAACTTACCATCCAACAAAAAATCTTTTTGGATGAGCTCATGATGTGCTCATGAATTATTATAGTGAACAAATACATGATTTTCCATATTCAGAATCAGCATATAAGCTATGAAGCATTGAGAAAGGTTAATTTTATTATAGTGAACAAATACATGATTTTCCATATTCAGAATGTGATTGAATCAGCATAGAAGCTATGAAGCATTGAGAAAGGTTAATTGTTTATAGATGAAAACATCTCAAGAAATTTGATTCAATTTCTTGATTCAGATCGGTTTAAAATGAATATATATTGTTTTTTTGTTAATTACATTTTCTTTGTTATGTAACTGTTGCCAAAAAAATTACCTGATTTGGTAATCTGAAAACCTACCTGAAACCTAATAATCGTTGATTTTTTTAAAGATGGCATAAGCATTTCAAGGTTAGGTTGTGACAATAAAGTTCGTTTTGTTTGAAGCTTTGCACCTCAGAATATTGGCATTATTTATCACACATAAACGTCATTTGTTACAAAGCTTCTTTCATTTTATCTCATTGAGTTGGTGCGTGTGCCCATCGGAGACAATTCCGAGGAGAGGTAGGAGACTGTACTCATTATATGACAACGATTATTAGCTCTGCAGGAGGACTGAACCGCTTCTTAAAAACAAAAAGAGGTAGGAGCATGTGCTTATCTCATGAAAACGATTACTTTGTCTTTAGGGTTCAGACGGAATAAATCTGCTATACAAAACAAGAAGAATTACAAAATTCCACCATACGTAAAATTTAACTGAAAGTGTCTGTCGACCTACCTTGTCTGTCGACCTACCTTGACATTAACATGCTTGATTGATTGAGATTGAACAATAATGGGCTCCAATCTTGACCTATATTAGTATTTCTGCTTATGTATAGATGCAGGCGATTCCTATTTATTATTAAATCCTGACCTCTTCAACGATATATTCGTATGAGTGGGCATTATTGGTTGCCTTTTTGCATGATATAGGTGATAAGTTTCTCATCTTCTTAATGTTCTAATGTCCGGAGCTCATCAGATTAGGTTTCTGAGAAGATGAGAATTATCAACTGTATCATGAAAAACGGCTTGGCTTTCTGTTCTTGGACTGTAACGGGATATATGCAACGAGAGTCTGGAGATATGCTTGCTGGTATTTATTTCATTAAGCCCCCGCTCCTCCTTTCATTTCAACTTTGTTCAGGTTAATTGAATAGTATAAAAATATTAGGCAGTTCTTATAGTCTCGATCAAATCTATTTTAATTCAATAGTTCAATAGTTCGATTCGGCTTCTGCGAATCTCGATCAAAACTATTTTAGCTAACAAATTAGCAGCTCAGGTCTTCAATAGGTCTGCCTGGATGACATACGCTTTAAAATGGACGGCACTCGGTCCTAATTCTGCAGCGAATATCTTCGGGTGAGATTATCTTGCTATTTTTGTATTGTCTTTGAATAATTAGATTTGTCACGGTTTTTAATGACATTATTCTCTCTGTATTTTCAGCGATGATCTTAACTTGCAGAAATCAATGGCAGAATGGTTGGCGTTTCAGAATAGAAGGGAATAAAATTCAGCTTAGCTTGTATTTTTATACCCAATTAGGATCTATGGGTCACTAAAAAACCAATAATTAAATTTCTGTGTTGGCTAGTTTTTATTTGGCTGTGTATAATCGAATTGGGTATATTTGATTGTAGGTTGTCAAACTTATCTTAATTTCATTGTCATCGTCCATAATCGATACCAGGTTAGTAATTATTTAAAAAATAAATAAATATAAATTATCATTTTTTTAAATTATTTTTATAATTATTTATCTCTTTATTTAAATATTTATTGCATCTCCATTAACCTGACGTGTTTTATATTTTAGTAAATGTTTCAATTTTAAATTCTATTCCAACTGTTTAAAAAAATTGAGTTGTAATTTTTTTTTTATGTATAAGATGTCTCATATAGAACTATTTATACATTATAAAAAGTTATATATTACCTATCTGAATATTTGATAAATTCAGAAATAAGAGTTTAAAATAAAATTATGTTGGTAATAATAAAGTCAATCTTGTAATAGTAAATCCAATTGCTTATGTTGTTTTGTGGATTTTAGGAAAGCTTTTGATATTTTCAAGTTGAGAACAGCCACGATACGGTTGTATGAGACTATCATTGCCAAATTTAAGAGTACTTAGGGGTGGTCGAAAGATATTAATTGCAATATTGGAGCTAATCATGGTTTCCCTCGCAGTTTTCAACATATACATCGGTAAACTAGAAGGTTGTTTAGAAGAAGTAGTTTGTGCTGACATGACCTTAGTTAGAATAGTCATCCTCCTCTATGTTGCTGATATTGTTCTTATGGGACATTGTCCCTTTCATCTTGATAAGCAATTAAGAATTCTTAAGGATTTCTGCTATAATATGGGTATGACTGTTAACATGGACAAAACTAAAGAACTATGATTATCAAGTCCAAGAAAGTCACTTACGCTAATTTTGTATATGACAACAGCAACTTGGAGGATGTGTCCACTTACAAATATCTTGGAATTTATATCCATCACAAGATCAACAGGAACTATAGCATTGAGAAAGGATTAACGGAGGGTGGAAAGCTTATTTTGGTCTTAAAAACAATTGTAAAGCAACATGCATTGTGATAGGGGATAAAAATAACTTCCTTTTTGAAACTCTTGTCACTCATGTTATCTTGTATGATTGTGAAGTTTGGGGTTGTTTGTAACATACCCAAAAATTTTATAAGCAAATTAAACTACTTTCATTTTATCAATCATTATGACGATTAAGGAATAAAACACATACTTGAAATAAGGAAAATGACAACTTGGAGAATCAGCTCCTCCCAACCATAGGAGAGAGCAACACCACTATTATCCCAACTCCACCCCTAAGCTGTATCACCACCATGCACTAGAACACCAAGCAACACTCTCTCTCGGAGTCTGTAACAAGCAATAATGGACTTATGAAAGAGAGAAAAACTCAACCATAGTTTCTTCATGCACAACACGACGTCCCATGCTATCTCACTACACCAATATATATAGTTTTTCCTAGGTCTTGTGTCATCCCAATGAAATCTTCAATCAATCCGTCAATCCCTATGATTTAGGATCTTGTCTGGTAATTGAGATTTTAGATTGGATTTGATTGGTAAAACATATCACTTGCTTCATTTACACATGTTCTATGTGCCTTGGTGGTGTCCCCCCATTTAGCTAAATTCTCAAGTGCCTTTTTCTTTTATTAAATAATAAAAATAAATAGTTTGTTGTGCAAAGTGTCACTCACACCTCTTGTTAGTGTTTGTATGAATTTTTAAAATAAATCTTACAAAATAATTGTTTTTTTAAATAGTGTCACAAATAATAAATGAAAATAAAATAGTAAGGTCTTGGGAGTATCTCATTGTTGCATCTCTAGTGAATCGTGGAGAAATATTGAGCAAATCCAAAAGCGTTTTATCACGTATAACGTCAAAATTATAAGTAATACACCCTATCATATTCTCTTGATAGAAGTGTGTATCCCCCAATTGAAAGCATCACTATGACTAGGTATTTGTTGTACAAGTATAGGATGAAAACCATGGGAGACTAGAGACTCCCTAAAATTGCTTTAAAATCAAGTCAAGAGCATCTTCAGTTTAAGAGATACTAGTATAAAGACACCATGGTTTTGTTAAATATCGAGGGGTTCACTTTGTGAACATACATGACATAGCCCATGCATTCATAGAATATTAAAGAATACCTGTAATTTCACTACATATAAAGGATTTCCTATAAAAAAATTATTGAACCTCCCTCCAATTACACCTTTCCAATTTAAAAAACCCATATTTTCACTAGATATTCTATGTATCCACTTTTTCCACAAGATGTTTAATATCCCCTTTTATTTTTACCTCATTATGGTGACATGAAAAAAACCTTATAACCCCTAGAAACCTTGCAAGGTCAAATATGAAATCTTAGTGAGAAATTGTTTTCAAGATAGGGAACAACCCCCTAAACACAAGTCAATGTAATGTCCCCATCTTGACCCTATTGCATTAAGATTGTAAATGATGTAAATATTGTTATTTAATCACGGTGAGGAGCTCAAGGCCAAGGCCCTGCCATTGATTTAGCATTTTTATGTATCGGCAATTAAAATTGGTGCATATGGCTCTTGTGCTAGATAGGCACAATGTAAATGGAGACATCATGTAAATATGAAATTTAATGAAATACCCACAAGTAGCTATGCAATGCAACAAAGAGATCGGGCATGATTCTACAAGGAATAGGGAGGGAAATTATTCAAACCCTTGAGCCCATGGTGTTAATCCATTTCATTGAGAAAACCCATAAATCCCAACTACCCATTTTTGGGTTATGCACCCAATCCTTTAATTCTTCCAAGAGTTGGTTGAGGCATTTAATGCCTTGGGAGTGGAGAGGTATGGCAGTCAATTCTGAGTATGGGCAAGCCACCAACCTGTAAAATTCTATTTGGTCTCCTTGGGCTAGAAAACACCGACGAAATGGTGCCCAAAGCCATTCTGAACCCATAGCCTTTGCCCTCTCACGCAGTCTGAGCTAGCTAGGCTTTCCCCATCACGTTTTTCACCATTTTTCCTGCATTTTCCTCGAAGCTCATTTTTTGTATTTTATAGCAGCTGGGAGAGGAGGGCCACGAATTGGGACCAGGGATAATTTTAAGAACCCCCCCAAAATTTATATGTATAAAAAATGGGCGAATCTCCCCGATGTATAGGAAAACTTGAAGGCGATTTTATCAATAATATAATATGTATATATAATTTTTTGGCGAATCTTTCATTTCATTATATAATGCTGTAAAATCTTGGCGAATCTTTCACTAAATTATAAGATATTGTAAAATATTGGCGAATATTTCACTTAATTATAAAAAATTGTAAAAACTTGGCAAATCTTTCACTGATTTATAAAATATAGTAAAAATTTGGTGAATCTTTTGCCAATAAGACTCAAGCTTTTGATTTTGTAGATTACTAAGGTTGTGCAACAAAAGAACATACACCGGAGCTCAACTTTGGACTCTCTCGACTCCTAGAATCTCAAATGAAAAAGTGTATGAATGAGGAAATGATGGATTTATTTATACATTTCACAAGCAGTATTTGATCACTCACAACTAGAAGGTCAAGTAGGGACTCTACTTGTTATCTCGTCCCTTAATGGTGCAATGGACATGTGGGGTCATGAATTCAAAATTCTCCCAAAGATGATAAAAATGCCCTAAGCACTTAAATATTTTCCGAGGCATTTCTAAATTCTCCCAAGGATGATAAAAACTCCCCATGCACTTCAATATTTTCCCCAAGCACTTCAACATTCCCTCGAGGCACTTCAATACTTACCCCATGCACTTCTAAATTGACCCAATGGTGATAGAAACACCCCATGCACTTCAATACTTGCCTCGGCCACTTCAAAATTTTCCCAACGATGATAAAAACACCCAGACACTTCAATATTTTCCCCAAGCACTTCAAAATTCTCGTAACGAAGATAAAAACACCCCCGTCCACTTCCATATTTACGCAGACACTTCATTACTTTCCCTAAACACTTCAAAATTCATCCAATGATGATAAAGATGCCCTAGGAACTTCAATACTTGCCCTAGGTAAGGTAGAAAAACACCCGAAAATGATATAATCACCCAGGCAATCACAAAAATGCCCCGGTACACACAAATTTATCTCGGCATGTGATAAATTTGGCCATCACTGTTTTAAAACATCCCAACACTATAAAAGCATCCTTACATTGATAAACAACAACCCCATGCACTTCTAAATTTACCCAGTGATGAGAAAAACGCCCCATTCACTTCAAAATTCACCCATTGACAAGAAAAACGCCTCATGCACTTCAATACCTACCCCGGGCACTTCAAAATTCTCCAAAAGATGATAAAAATACCCTAATCACTTCGATATTTTCCTCAAGCACTTCAAAATTTCCCCCAGGCACTTCAATACTTGCCCCATGCACTTCTAAATTGACCCAATGTTGATAGAAACATCCCATGTACTTCAATACTTGCCTCGACCACTTAAAAATTCTCCCAACGATGATAAAAACGCCCATACACTTCAATATTTCCCCATGCACTTGAAAATCTCGCAATGAAGATAATAATGCCTTCATCCACTTCCATGTTTTCCCAGGCACTTCATTACATGCCCTAGACACTTCAAAATTCGTCTAATGATGATAAAAATGCCCTAGGCACTTCAATACTTTCCGTAGGAAAGGGAGAAAAACACCCGACAATGATATAATCACCTAGGCAATCACAACAATGCCCCAGTACACAAATTTTCCTCGACATGTGATAAATTTGGCCATCACTATTTTAAAATGTCCCAACACCATAACATCATCCTTACATTGATAAACAACAACGCCATGCACTTCTAAATTCACCTTGTGATGAGAAAACACCCCATGCATTTCAAAATTCACCCATTGACAAGAAAAACGCTCCATGCACTTCAAAATTCACCCATTGACAAGAAAAACGCCCCAGGCACTTCAATACTTGCCCCGTGCACTTCAATATTTTCCCCAAGCACTTCAAAATCCCCCCCAGGCACTTCAATACTTGCCCCATGCACTTCTAAATTGACCCAATGATGATAAAAACATCCCATGCACTTCAATACTTTCCTCGACCACTTTAAAATTCTCCCAACAATGATAAAAACACCCATACACTTCAATATTTCCCCAGGCACTTGAAAATTCTCGCAACGAAGATAATAATTCCTTCGTCCACTTCCATGTTTTCCCAGGCACTTCATTACATGCCCTAGACACCTCAAAATTCGTCTAATGATGATAAAGATGCCCTAGGCACATAGAGGGACAATGCTTGATAGAACCGTGACCATCACTTTGGCTTAAATTGTTGGGCATTTAGCTCTCTAAGTGCCTACAATATGTTGGAAAAACAAGGTAATCCATGTGACCATTGTGGAGGAATGATAGAGCATCTGATATCTGAAGGTAACCACCTCCATGATGAAAAGATTGAAACATTTCTAATCGGTGCATCTAAAGAAGAAGAAAAAAAAAGTGAAACCCCAACCCTAGGGAAGGATGGAAGATTTTGCTTGCATTATTCCAACAAACACCTCTAGCTCTAGTACTAACTGGATTTCCAGAAGATGCATTGTCCATATTCAATTTCCACTACCGCGATGTGAGGCATTTCCAAAATACCACCCTATTAACCTTTAGTCAGCCAAAATATTTCTCTTCCGAGTATCTATGAACTCACAGGTAACTTTGCTTTGCTTGTGGAAATTGAGGTTGAAGATTTATTCTCAACATTGTCTCTGTGAGAATATTTGAATATAATATCAAGCAGTGATCTAGTGCAAAATACTTATTATTTTTTTGTATCTTGTATTGACTTATTTGAAATATTATGAGCGTGGTATTCTTCTTTAGTACTTTGAAAGTGGGTACACTATATATTACTACATTGCTTAGTATAAAGTGGAAATGGGTACAGTATATATTACTGCTTGTTTTGAGCTAACCACCATGAGAGGAAGACCAACATAATAAGGCGAAGGAATAAACAAACTAGGATGGATTTAGGCTAGATGCTCAGCTAGATGTGGATGAAACACTTCACGAAGTATTTCAATGCAATCATATTTTGACTGGTCTCTGCACTCACTTGCAGGGCATATGGTCAAACCATAAACAAGTATCTTCAAGCACTTAAAGCAAAGTAACAAAATGAGAAAGAGAAACAGGTACTAACCAAACAAATCTAAGACAATGTTAATAGAGGCGTATTTTTGAATGGTACTACTTGAGAACAAAAGCTTTACAAAAATAGCGGCCTAGATTGCCATATCAGGATCACTAGAGATGATAAGGTCAAGGACAACTTGAATTCCACCAGCTTGTATAACCACCCTCTTATTTGAGCATCTGTACATCACTATGTTTTGCAAAGCACAAATGGCAACCACCTTAAACTCTTCTATTGGTTGGTCCTCAAGATGATTCACAAGTGCGTAGTAGATAGAGATTGCATCTGTCGCCAGTGTTAGGGTCTCATTTTGAAACAGATCCCCTAGTGCAAGAGAAGCTAGCAGTCTTTCTTGCTGACTTTGAGTCTGAGGGTCAAGCAAATACTAAGATAATGGAGAAATTCCCAACTTTGCAACTTTCACATCTCTTATCTTGACATTATTCAGTAAGGCTTCCAATAGCCTTCCTACAACCTCCTCACACTGATGACACCGAAGAAGTTCCAAGAGTGCCTCAAGGGCACCACTATCTACCATGGCTTTAGCACTAGATGCATCATCAGTCTGGAGAACAAGAACGACATTTAATGCACCTACAATGGTTGTGTCTGAACTAGGGAAAAGCATTTTTACTGGGACTGCAACAAGTACCTCCAAATAATACTGGAAACCAAATTGTAAAATACTTGATAATACAAAACCTGTGGATTCCCAAAGGACATAAGAAGTGGAGGGTCATCTTGGAGAATCACCTTTGATAGCTCAACAACTCCTCCCACATCTGCAATTTCATTTGACCAGCATAATGAAATACTTACAAGAGATTTGATTTCCTTTTGTTGCAGACTAGGGATACCAGATCCAAGAACCTGAACCAGAAAAGCAATTTCCTGTTGAGTGATCATGTGCCTCTACAAGCATTCCTCCATAAGTAAATGAGAAAGTAGTTTTGCTGCAAGTTGTTGCACTGCTTGGGACGGTCAATCCAACAGAGGGATTGGTGGCTCCACTACTTGAGAAGGTGTTAGCTTGTAGGTAGCACGCTATTGAGGATTCTCTAACATATTTACTAGCACCTGCATTGCAATATGCTACCTTGCAGCACTAAAGTCATGTCATCTTAAAGCTGAGAATTGACACAGTGACACAACTCTGAAATCCTAAAGCTAGGAATTGATTTGAGAGTTTATAACACTGTGGAATTGACTACTTTTGCAATGTTGTTATTATATGTCGGTATTCTAAGTAATTCTGCCATCAAAGCACACACAGATTCTAGTGCTTCCGGTATGTATTCAACCACCCCAGTTTTAATCATATCAAGCTTGCAAATTGGTCTATCTTTTCCTAAATTTGCCTAAGCATTTATACAGCATCATGAAGATGATAATTCCCACCAAACAAAAGTCCAACAAGTGGAACAACAACACCATGTGTAGCAATAAACTCTGCAAGTTGTTCATCATCTAAAAGGTTATCAAGAGAACAGACTACAGCGTGGTGGGATGGACTAAACTCTATAACAAGAAGAGAAACTAGAGGTTCAACGCATCTTGTTGTAGGTAGTGTAGATCTAATTCTTCTATTTCCAAAAATAACACAACAAAACTCTGCAGCATCCTCTTTCATCCCCATAAAGAAATTCAAGAAGAGAATTCAACATAACACATCAATTGCATTTGTTTCAACATCAAAAAATGAAGCAGAATATTACAAATATAAAGTTGCTGCAGATATCTGTCGGTTTTCTCAAATTCATCTTCCAGTGACATTTCTTATTTCTAATGAAATTAACTTGAGGCTTGGAACAGAGATAAATACTAAACAAATTTTCTTGGCTTGCAGAGGGCTTTCTACCATTAAGACCAGAGCATGTTTAAATCTGCTCTGGAGTCTGAATACTACCTATAGATTTGAGCATAATCAAGCAACAAATTGAAAAAATGAAGCACTCCATGTTGGATTCCAGAATACTCTTATCCATTTGCACAGTTCATAATTGTTGAGAATAGAACCGTCAATTTCAAGCCTGATAGAATAGACTGGGTTAAAATACAACTATAGAAGTTAAATCACAACTATAGAAGTTAAATCACTTTACGTAATGCATGTGCACTGAATCCTAGTCCTTGCTAACCTCGTGTGGGAATCCCTTTTCAATTTGGAAACAAAATACAAATAAGGGAGGCCAAAATATTCTTTCAAACTGTGACACATACTTGCTACTATATAAATATCAGACCTGAAATCTGTCTGAAATAATTCTAGACATCAACCTATGATGCATATTTACACTTAACAATCTAATGCTACCTTTGGAACCATGAAAATCTACTGCTAAAATATCTCAAATATAGCCTTGAAACTGCAAATCTGCATACAAAAATATAAAAAACACCAAGCTCTAAATCTAAATTAGCAACCATGACTTCACTACCGTCACATACATGGGTGATGGAGTATAAAACCTAGTTGCGAGAAATGCTTGAGGCTAATTGAGATAGAAAATTTAAACAAATCAAGCAAACACACCCAACAATTGAGATATATGTTGTATGTTTTTTTCATTGTTGCAAGCCCTACAAAGTTTAAAGATATTGTCTTTAACTTTGAGCCACTCCAGGCAATGCCAAATTGCTTCCAGAGTCCAAAGTATGTTCTCTCAACAAGTCCAGGAATAAATCCATGTGAACATGATGAATGTGACCTCTAACACTCAACGAACAACATGCTCTCAGACTCTTATTCAAACTGAATAATAGGATAAGAAGATGAGTGAGCTCAAGCAGCAGAATGGCAATCCCTTGGAAAACCCATGAAGACCCTCCACATGCAAAGCATTTGCAAAAACTACAAATCCTTTATGGAGTCTTCCACATTATATATCCCGATCCACTGAAGACAACCCAAGCTTTATGCTAGAGGTACCTAGTCTCCTATATGAAGCTTTTTAGTAACCATCTTTGGCCATTGACATGCATCTCTTGCCACGTTGGTGAGACCCTAATATGACTAGAGTTGGTCTTTATGTTTACATGGATTGGTTTAAAGGACTTGTTCAACAAGTTAATATGGATGAACAACCATGCTTTCTAGTCCAAAATTTTTAGATACTTTGCTTTCCCTTTCTCTTTAACCACAGTGTCGAGCACCTAGTTAACATTTTATATACAGGAAGTTCACTCACAATCATACCTACAATGCCTTCAATTTTGAACTCTTATACGTGGTAATGCAAATAGGCATACCGATAAGTACATTTCCAACAATCATACTTACATACTTGTCTTTCCTCCTTTACTTATGTGTGAGTTATTTTCTATCGTTGGTAGTATTCATACCACCACACTATTTCAGAAGTTTGCAAGTGAAATAAGGTAGTTTGTAAATACTTAATTGGTTCATTTGTTATTACACCATATAATAGCTTAATTCTAAGAACTTTGTTACCGAAAGCTCACTTCTGAAGTCACATGATTGGAAATTCACTAATTTTACTTGCAACATTGCAGTGCATTTCTATCAGAAATCACATTAAATGTAAGTTTTGTCACATGTAAATGATTTTTACAAAAAATACACCTCCATATTAAGAGCATACCCAATGAAATATTCACCAAATAATTGCAAGATAAATCATTAACTTCCTTGGTATATCTTTTGAATCAAGTCAAAAATATTGGCAAGATTTCATGACAGAATGCAAAGAAGATGCACATATAACTGATTCATCTTCCCTAAGTCATTACCCATAGTGAACCAGCCCTAAGAATGCAATGTCCTGGAGTGAACGAGTTTGATCCAGTTTATCTAGTCTTTTAGTGTTGACACTTAACAAGTGAAAACTGAAAAAGGGTAAAAAAATTCTATGAAGCTAAGGCAGGTTGAAGTAGCAAATACCAAGGTAAATGATTTTATTTTCAGTACATCCAACAAACCTTAGCCCAAGTTAGCCCTTCATTTTCCTCTCATCTCTCCACTCACATCACCGGCAATCAGTATTTGACCTTCTCTACTCTCAAACCCTACCCACAAGAGGTTTTCCCTGGCTGAAAGTTGAAGTGTTCCAGCACTCATGGTAATAGCTTGATTCTCAGTTTAGCTCATCTGTTTGAATCCCTTGTGCAAAGGATTGCAAGAGCAAGGTCTGACAATGTAATAGGGCAGAGCCAGATTAAAATGAGAATGGAATAATAGCCTCTAACTACCTCACAGTTATAGGTATGGCAGGAGAATCTCCAGTTTCATTGGCTTGTTGGCGCATTTGCTAAAAATTCCAAACATAACACCCATGTCATTGCATAAATTAGAAACCGATAGAAACATAATTATACCTTGAACTAGAAGTGATAATGCATAGTGATTGTAATGGCTCTTGTTATCACTCAGAATGGTCCCTTTGGAAATCAGTCCCAAGAAGAACTACAACAAATGGTCATAATCAAATTATAAACTAAAACGATAGGCCATACATTATATATAATAGAAATGAAATACATACATACAAATGTACCTTTCTTGAACATTTAGAAAATAGAACTACATCAAATGATCAGAATCAAATTATAAACTAAAACCATAGCTCATACATATAGATAATTGAACCCTATACTCATCAACTCATAGCATTTGTAATGCTTTAAAAGCTCTAAACCCCATTTTAAGCGGCAAACTTTTAGTGCCCCACTGGCAGACATGAAGGTCCTCTGTGTCCACATGTTGGATAAGCATCCACACAGGACAGGTCTACTTTATTGCATGGTATGTGCACTGGTGTGAAAAACAATATCTCAAGCCAACTTATAGGTCTGAATTCATACAATCTACTTTATTGCATGAATCAAATACCATTACAAGAAACTACCATACATACCTTGCTCCACGTTCTCAAATGCACTTTCAGCAATGGACTCTATTTCATCATCAGTTGCAACTATAAATATAATAAACACACTCCTCCAACCAGATTTAATGTTACCAACCTTCAATTTGATCATCTGATGCACAGTAACTCCCACACTAATAGTTACTAGATACATACAATGGGAAAGAGTAATTAAAGATCTTATACTTCCATTTACAACTATTCTGAACACATACACTCCTATCCACTGTTGTTGGATAATAAGCATCACAGTCACATACTTTTACCTGAACAATGTAGTCAACAATGACAGTACGGATAGTTAAATTATTTCACAACAAATATTTGCTATAAAACGAATTTGCACTACTGTTCACTGCAAAATTAACAAATGTTTTCATTCACTATGTATGGATAAAGTGGGCAACAATATTTAAGTATAAAATAATACATTCAATATATGGGATCAAGAAAATAAAGCAAGAGAAGTCAAACTGAAAGGAAAGCACCCTAACTTCCTCATAAAGCCCCTTCTCACAAGAAAAAAGTCTCTCTAAGGTTGAGAAATGGATTCCCCGTGTATAAGGCTCATCAGTGTTGAGGAATTCAATAGTATCTCTACAGAAAAGAGGTGATTTTGAAGACCAACTCCAAGACAAGGCACTAGAAAATTTAGCAAAACGGTAACTTTTCTCTGTAGCACATACAGGAAAATCAATTGAGTCCTATTGAAGTTCTTTAGCTTAAAGAAAACAAGCACATTCTAGATTAGAAATCAGAAAACAAAATTGCAAAATATATGCATATATCGCATGCATCATGTAAGTTTCAAAGTGATCTCATATTTGGGTTCACAGGAAAATGTGAACCAAGATTTGGATTGTAAACGAACACATCAATTCTCATCCTTAAAGAAGATAAGGATGGTATGAAAAGAAGAGAAAGCATCATACCTTAAAGAAGATAATGATGGTATGAAAAGAAGAGAAAGCATCATATTTCTAAGGCTTCGGCGTTTTTAGTCAAATTGTCATAAGTTAAATAAAAAAAGAAGGGATACCAAATTTCTTTCAATGGATTATAAAAGATGAGACCAAACATCTCATTTGGAATGAAAGGAACTTGAAAACTTTGAATCTCATACATAAATTCATCCAAAGTTCTTCACACTAGAGAGAGCAAGGAAATCAAGATAGAAAGATATTATATTAATGTCCATGGATGACCAAAACTCAATAGAACAGAGAATTACAGAGTATGCAACACATAGTGAAGGAAGTGGAATTTAGAGAGAGATATATCTTACTCTTGGACTTGCCAAAATTATGCTCCAAGTAGGCCTTGTGTAATGTCCCACACCTAGGCTTGGGCTCGTTTATGAGTGGATGATTTATTTATTTATGTTGTGAACATTAGTCAAACACTTGGCATACAACCATTGTGGTGTCACTGCATGATACTCTTCAAGGAAATCTGATTTTTCAGTGGATTTGTTGACTTCAAGTTTGTGTTTCAGATCTCATCATAACCAACATATGCCAAAAAATACACTACAGGACTAAAATACTTGTATTTAACAGTTTGTGAGCAACCCACAAATGTTAATTAAGCAACAGTGATCAATTGCAAATGTACATGACATTATTATTGTTGTGGGTGACTAGAAATCTCATATACTATAATCTACCTTATATCAAACAAATAAGATCAACTTATATCTACTGTAGCATCCTTAAAGTGAACGAATATCTCAGATCCAACTTATTATTCAAACCTATGAGATAGCATACAATACTTCCCTCTTTGACTGTAGAGAACCTCTTGGCTGCCATGTTTTGCTTAGATATTATACCAAATATGAAGGAAAAGGCTCAGGCTATGCACATCCCCCAAGACTCAACTGAAATGAGGTTTAATGAATTGATAGTAGTAGAGACTATCTTCCACAATAAATACACCCTCCTTCCACAATGACTATGCCCTCCTTCCAACTATGGATTGTAGCATTGAAATGGTGAAGAGATGGCACATTCTAATGCTTCACAATAGTACCCACACCCTCTAAATGTGCCCACAACTTGTTAACAATGAGAAGAATGTTGCCTCTATATGCCACAAACTCCCAAAGGATGAAGACACCCTTCTTGAAACACTTATAAGGAAACTTATTTCATTAACAGAGGAAAATAATTTTTTCCTAACAATATTTAATAACAAGCTTCAATCAAGATTAATAATATTTAATAACAAGCCTCAATCAAGATTTTTGACCATGAGATTTATTCCAAATATGTCCAGGCATTCTATGGCCCAATCATGTAGATACATGACACATACCATGAAAGCAGGGTAATCCGTCAATTGGAAATGGAAGAATACTTGGTTATGGATTTCGATATGGAGCAAATGCTTCAAAAAGGAGTTGCACAGGAAGGGATATTTACTAAGGGCGTTTTGAATAGCTTCCAAGGATTCAAGAAAACTATATTTGTATGTCTGTATTTCATATATATATATATCATGTTTTATGGGGTCTAAGTACCCATAGTAGAAACTTGAATCCCTATGCCTCCCTATCCTTGTGTCACGTGACTTAGATTAGTGGTAGTTTTCTATTTTCCTGTGTCCTTTTTCATATCATATTATTTCTCATACTTTTTGGTCTTGATATGTTAGGTATGTCTCATATATTGAGACTACAAAATCAAATGAAAAGGCTCCTTCAAGAAGCATTGTTACAATATAACCCTGCATATTCAGAATTTAAGATGTTTAATATTAGGAATTTGCCTGAGCTGTGTACACCAATCATTTTACTGTTATAATTTTTTTTGCAGGATCTTCACTATGGACAGTTATGAAATCTTAGATGACCACTTGATCTTAACTCATCAATATATCTAATATATTATATTACATGCTTGCAAGGCCTAATTCGAGGTGGGGCGTTGAAACCTATGGAAGTTATTGGCACAGATGCAGAAAGTGATGTAACAGAACAATATTGGTTTCCAATGCTTGCAGGATCATCAAATTTAACCTCTAATCTTCAGACAAAGTGAGAAACTGTGCACATGAGGTGCTTTTTGATCTGCTGAAGGAGAGAGGTCAGAAATTCCCATCAGTATTCCAGGAGAACATATTTCATTGTGTATTGTTCCCCATATTTGATCAAGTCACACATGCAGAAAAGGATGGCAATCTGCGAGACCCAAGATTTATCATTACCTACAAGCTCCTGAAGTGACATCGGTGGAACAACTGCAAGAAAATAGGCAAGAACACAATTTTAAGGGCAGAAAAATTCTTAAAATACAACATAACAGTAGTTTCGAAGCAACCCATTTCGATAATCTATTATTATAATCTCAGGAGATAAAACTATAAAAAAAATCCAGGAAAGCAAGTTGACATACTTAAATGGTTTGCACATATTTTCAATGTCTTGTATTGCAGCATGACAAACCGGAACTTTGTAGCCTCCTTGTGCTTAAGTAACTTTACTGAACCTACACCACGTTGTTTCCATTGATTCCGATTTTCACTCCTGCAGTTCATGGTTTTGTTTTTACTATGCATCATTCATCACAATGATGTTTGCAAACCTGAGACTGTTTTCAGCAGTTTTTCTTAGTAGTTTATGGTTGTCATTGTAACAATCTTTTCTGCAGTCCAAAGCAAAGCAATCTGCCTATGAACAAGCAGAAAATAACAAATCCCACTTAAACACTTAAATGCATGGATTACACTATCAATGTTAAAATATCTTTAGCACCATCTCAAAGTAACAAAATACATTTTTTCTGGTTTTAAGCTAAACTGTGGAAGTACAGAATTTCACTGCAGTTCAACATTTAATAAGAGCATTGTTTAGGTTATCCATGCTAGACAATAAAAACTATTGCACAACTGATGATTTCAAGAACTTCCTACTTGTGTACTTCATCAATGTACTCAGTGTAAAATAGCAATTGACAGCAAACTTCACAAGTCACAATCTAGGAGTTACAAATTCCTTACAAGACCATCTCATGGGATCATCAAATTGTAAACCTCTAAACCTGCCAATTATTTGCAGTATTGTGTGTTGCAAATTGAACAACATTCCACTTCACAACTCCTGAGAATGGAATATCTTTTAAGATCTCATTTGTTACCTCAATTGCCTTGAAATTTTAAACATCAGATCACACATTAAAAATTGCATACACCTAAGCTGTCATTTACAGCAATAAGTGGTATCTCACAATGATAGCTCTGGCACAAACTCCATCCTATGAATTACAAAGTAAACTAAAATCAACTTCTAATTGATGTTATTATGTACAAAACCAAAGGTCAACAATTGTAAATGTGTCGAGGCAACCTGCATATTTTGATGCTTCCATTTCTTCTGAAAAGGGTTGTCTCATCTTACATGGAAATCAAGGCAGTTTAGATGGCATTTGAAATTAGGAACACCAGTAAGCCTTACATTGACACCCAAAACATGTTCTCTGCCCGCAGTCATATAGATCCAAAGATACCAGTCATATATGTGGCAGCCTGAAACTTTCACCTCAAACAGTGAACCATGGAGTTATTAATTGTTTTCAATCTTGAAGAGTATTTTAATTTAGCTTTGTAGCTAAATCTGTTCCCATGCAGCAGCGCATCCTCCCTCCATTTCAATCTCATGTGCATCCAGCATGTGGAATAACTCAACATCTTAAGAGGCCCATACCCAAATCCATGTCATCCAATCTTGAAATAGATCTACCAAAACCTCATTGCTCTAGAAACAAGGAAACGAACTCTTTAAGACAACAACCTGTGCAAGTTGAATAGTAAGGAAACTGTACAAGAAAATTCACAAGTTTCCATTTGAAAGCCTGGTCCCAGCAAATTTGATTTATGCTTAATCATTGGGTTGGGGGCAATCAAAATCCTTGAGACATCACATATAAGCAACTATCATGACGATAATGCAGAGTTTCCATAAAATGTTAAGAAAATAGATCATTTTCCTGCATCTCATGACTAGGTACGGGTGAAGTATAGAATGCTCTAATGAATGGAATATATTCAATAGCAAAGCAGCAGTCTAACTTCAATCTAATTGCAGGAAAGTGCACCTTACTTGTATCAATGTTGCATTTAAGTCATCTAGGTTAGAGGCTGCAAGTTTGAGACACATTAGTCTAATGAAGGACCAAATGTATTTCACGGCATTTTTAACCACAGCTTCCTATGGAAGCCTAATTGCATGCATCCTATATAAAACCTGGCACAGGCATAAGCAGTCAAATGCAACCAAAAAAGGAACACCTTAACAGATGCAACACAAATCCAGCCATATAAAACTTGTTCACAAGCAGTCCAATGCAACCAAATGGAACACCTTTACAGAAGCACAACTTTCCTTTATCAACTCTAACTAAATTCATCTAACTAGAACTTGGTATGGAACGCATTCCTGTATGGATTCCTATAAGTCCCTTTTGAAATTGATACATATTGACCCAATGATCTTACACAGGATGTTGATATCATTTTGTAGTTTCACCTTTAAGCCCAAGTCATCAATATTTAAGTGCATGACTTTAACAAAATTTCAGTTTGTACAACTCCAAGATCAGCACAATCCTTGAAAGAAAGTAACTCTGCAAAACACCATAAAAGTTGTCTGGAAATACAAACAATTAAACATGGCATGAAATAGATTAATCAATGTTAACAAGTAAAGCTGAACACTTATGGAATCAAGGACCTTATAGGATGCTTGCAACCACAACTTCTTGTGAAAGCATAATTTGTGCATGAATAATGTATAAAGTAAACCACCCAGGGACACAAACATTCAAATGCAATCAAAATTTGACTTTTTAAAGAGTTTCATTGTATTTGGTTGTTAACTCTGACTTAATAAAACCAAGATTGAACTACTCATCAAACGCGTCCTTATATGAATTCTACTAAATGCAGTTAATGGGACTTCTGAACAAATTCCTTTGCAAATCTCTACCATTCCCCACTATAAATTCACAGGCATTAGCCCACTGATCTTCAAAATAATAACATCACATCAAATCAAGTTGAGTACTTTTTTTAACAAAGGTTATGTTTACAAACAACAGTAAATATTACCTTAAAACACTAAGTAAATATAAGCAGAGGACAGTGAACATACCATCCCCAATTACCCCATGGCTCAACCCGAAGAAAATGAAAGAGACTATAAACATCCTCCAGTTTGTTATGCACCAACAATAAAGTATAAGCTGTAATCACACTGCACAAAGTCCTATTGTCATTTAGATAGCACACCTATGTCACATACCTGGATGGGAGTTCCAGTCAGGCACCAACGGCAATCAGCAATGACAGCAAATACAGCTTCAGACAGTTGGCTTTTCGATGACTTTATGCTGTGTGCTTCATCAAGAACCACCCTAAACCAATGTATTGCATGAAGCACACTTTCTTCATGGGGATTCTGCAAAATCAAACAAAAAAGAAGGTTAATCTCAACACACATGAAAATGGGCAACACTGGCTACAGAAAATAATAGGCCAGAAATTCTATAGTTGCCTCAATGTATTTGGGATTTAATCCATTGCCCAACCTCAGCATGGAATGATGATGACAACACCCCATATGTGGTTAAGACAACATCATGCCCCAAAAGAGACTTCACATCCTTCAACCTGTTTTGACCATAATGAACATAAATTGATACAGTTCCAGGTTGTGCATGAGCCTCAATTTCTGCCTGCACATGAACATGAAAATGCATGAAAACTTCTTAATTGATCTGCAAGGCAAGCCCCTGTGATCAATGGTGCACCGAGACTCTGACCGTTTAAGCCATACCTAGAATAGAGGAATGGAAAATTACAAATGTCACACTGGTAAGAAATACAATACCTTCCACTGTCCTAATAATGTCATGGGACACACTATCAGAGTGCCCCCTCCCTTATGTAAAGCATTTGTGGATTTTCTTAATTCAAGTTTTCTCTCTTTTTCATTCAGCTCCTGACTTGATTTGATAACAGACTTCATACCAGGATCAAGAGCAAGTTCACCCTTGTCACCCTTAACCTCATAGCCCCCTTTACCAGGGTTTGCAAGTATAAAAGAAATTGTCATGACAGTCTTCCCAAGTCCCATTGCATCTGCCAAAATCTTCAAACAAATAAAAAGCCAATATCAAAATGAGAATGAAAACATCTGGATAAGGAAAAAACATTACAATCACATTTTCTTTGACAATGTAGAGGCACAAGTAGCAACATACTCCCCCTCTTGTTATCTGCAAAGCGCTAGGAAACTCAGTCGTTGCCTACCCCTAGAATGAATTTACATAAACAGCACTTGCCCTCCTATCATTAGCCAAAATAAGTCAGCAATGCATAGTCAAATAAAAAGTGCAGGGAGCCTTATTTTCATACTTAAGTAAAGCAAGCAAATTAAATCATACTTGTCAGCAATTCGGTAGGCATTCCAGCAGGGATGAAGAGTTTTTGCTGCCTTTTCCATTTCTGCCCCCTTTTCCAATTTACTCATCCACCCCAGTGCTTGCTTCTGATATGGACGTAGATCACACAATAGAGTAGAAGGTGGCTCCATTTCCTGAAATATTTAAGAAGCCTCAATTTGTATGTATTTAAGACAAATAGAATAAACAAGCATTGCATTAAGCATACAAGTGGGAACCCATAATAGATTAAGATTAGAACCTCCAGATGGAAACTCTCTGATGAACCAACAAGTTTGTTCAATTCTGAATCAGGAATATCCTCCTCTCCTTCATTCTCCTGCACATTTGAACCTGTAGTTGATTTGCAGCGTTTTGGGGCAGGCAAAAGTGGCATTGACACTCCCAAGTTATCCTGGTCACAACATGGAAAAAAACAGGAATTTACAGCGATCTCAAGCTCAATATGTTAGAGATCCCAGTAAGCAGTACTTATTTATACAAGCATACAGTAAGTGCTTATGTTGTTATGAAAACAAAATGACCCCAATAAATTGCATTTTAGAACCACTGCATGGACATTGATATCTATTTAATACAAGACAAAACCTTCTTTGAGTTACAGGCCATGCCATTTATATAATTAGCAGGAAATGACCATTTTGAGACCAAAAATAGAGAAATTTGAACAAACTTCTGTACCTTAAGACCTAATGAACGTTTACGCGTGTAAAGGTCCTCTGGAGTGAAATCAGCCTGTAAAGGAAGTAAAACTCAAATGGTCACTTTAAAGCTTAGAAGCAGCTTAAAAATACAAGCAACCAAATTTACCAAATCTGTTCTGGGACCCTTTGTCAAATTGGTATTGTTCTCTAACAGTCCCTTCTGTTAACAACTTAACATGTATGCATAAGCCCATAATAATCAATACAATAAAACAAATCATCTAGACAAACCTATGCCACTGGACAAAATGAATGCTACAATTGCAATTTCAAAACAGATTAATCTTACCTTCTGAGACGGCTTCTTGCCAAGCAATCGAAGCAATGTTGGAAGAGGGTTTATGGCACTATCCTCTGTTGATGAATCAACAAACTTAGGTGGAAGCCCAGTTGAGCTTTGCAAGATTGAATTGTTGATGTACAACCTGCACATTACATTCATACAAAAAGATAAATATGTAGGCTCAAAAAATATATCAATGTATAACTCAGCATACAAGGAACCAAATTTGAACCCCGTGGTGATATAGGATGGCTCGGCATTACCCACTACAACAACCCACAGTTTGTTCAAGTAAAGTTTGCCCATAAGCAGTGAAAAAGTAACCAAAGTTGCCAGTTATAACCCATTAAACACTGGATAAAAACCAAATCGCTTCAAACTTCCAACCCACAAGGAAATCCATTCTTGGAAAAAATGGAACACAAACACTGCCTGATAAACCTCTAAAACTTGTAACCTCAGGACTACCTGCCAACTTGGCCCGAGAGAATGTATATATAAGTTGAATATTATTCACCCATCCATTAATTCATTCACACAAGAAGCTTACATGACTGACAGTAGTATGCTGTCCATCAAACCAAGGGTTTCAGGTGCAGCTACACAACAACCCTGTATCTTCACTTTCTTCAAATTGACTAAAGGTATTAGGCATCGAGTCCACTCTGCAAGAAGGCGTCCTACCTGCAATTTTCATCCAAAACCAAAAAGATAAGAACACTACCAATGATAACATTACTGGAAAGGAACGTTGATTCAAAAACATCTCTTCCAGTATGACTTAACTCTTGTTATGAGAGACTATGATACAATAAATGCCAATTTATGAGGCTCTCAACAAAAATAATCTCACCTCACCATACTGTTTTGTGGAGAACCTCACAATTTCTGAACATGCAGCGACAACTCTTCCTCTTCCCCATTGTTTGTTGGCAGCACTACGAGGTATGGGAAAAGAGAATGTGACAGCATCTCCCCGCTTAAGTCTCCTGCCCTTACAAGTTGAAAAACCAATTACTTCAGTGCAACCCACAAGCCACCACTCATCTTCTATCTCGTGGGTTTGAAAACCTCCACCATCCGTATCGTCAAGGGAACAATTGACTTCCTTTGACGTATTTGATTCGGGTACTGGAGGGGAACTAACAGAATCATCAGAGTCTGAATCTCTAATTATTTCAATGGCTTTGAATTTATCTTTAGTCATCAACTGAGACTCATTAACCGCGAAATGGGGAGGTCAAGACTCAAAAACAGCATCGAATTTAACCGAAAACCTCGATTCCAGGGCGAAATAACCAACGAAAATGCCCTATGGTCCATGAAAACCTCGAATCCAATCCAGGGCGTAATAACCAGTGAAAATGCCCTATGCTCCATAAATCGGGGCGAAAAAACTAACAATCCCCTCTATGAATGAAAACCATGGGCGAACGAACTGCTCACGCCTCCATTAATCAAAATTTACTGGCGAACCCACTACCTTTCGACTCCATTACGGGAATGACGGGGGCGAACAGACCATTTCCTCCATTTTTCATTGGGCTAAATCGCGTTTTCCCTCTCTCGCTGGGTGGGCTATCCGATTTTTCACCATGTGGGGTTTCATAAAATGTGGGCTAATTTCTTAAATTTCAAAAAACCCGTTTAATATTAAAAATTCGCCCATGGTTTCTTGGTGACCCCTATAATTTCGCCCATGGGCTATAATTCGCCCCTAAAATTTTCCCTGATTGGGACTGTGATGGAGGTCATTTTTGCCCCAAATGCCCATGGACGTTGTTCTAAAAATGATTTCTGCTCTCCAGGGTTGTTCCCCATCTTCCATTTTTCGTTTTGGGGTTTCCCACATTTTTTTGAACTGGTAGAAGCCCCATTTTGGACATCCCACTAAAGAAACATTTTTCTCATGCCCAGCAATTGTGGTTTTGCTATTATGTACATCCCTATTTTGGTTTTAACCTGTGAGCAAGAGATTTGGAGTGGTAGTGGACAGAATTGGATTGATAAACCTAGTGGGGGGAAATAACCTCTTAAGAAGATCAAGAGGGCTGGATACTCTTCTATGCAAACCTTGGACACTCTAGATTCGAAGGTATGGCCTGAGGGACTGTGCATTAGTGAAGGGAATACTTCCTTGAGTGGGGTGTGTAGGCATTGTGGGTGCCAAGCTAGATAGATCTTGTAGAGGTATCCATGGCTCTATGCTTGAGCTCACTAGCTTAGCAATTCTTTTTTTCCATTTTCTAGCAGCCTGATAAACCCAATTGTAGATTGGCTTGGCTCATTTTGGTGTATGTTTGGCTATGTGTGAGTTTGCTGTTCCCTGGTTCCTTGTCGAAATCATGCCCAGCTCGGGGGTGGTAGTTGCATCAAGAGATTGATAAGCACAACTCGCCTATGGTTGGGAGGAACGTTGCAGTTGTATAGTTGGTTGCTCACGGACTACTTTGTTTCAAGATAAGTACTTTCATGCGCTAATTCTGTATTGTTTCACTGGATTCATGACATGAATATCTTTAATGTATGATGGATGTGTAATAGAACTTAATTCTGCTGTGTTTTCAAATATTTATGCATTTTCATATGTCCATCTTCTCTTTATATGAATGCTTGTTTACTAAGTATGGGGCTAGATGTCCAGTATTTTCGTTAGTGGTCTCTCCATAGCCTTGGTAGGATGGGAGGGACATTACAGTCAAATTCATTCACAATCACTTCAATCAAACTTAATTCAAAATCATTCCAATCAACTTCACATCACATTCAATCACGAATCATACCTATCCAAACACCATTCTAACTCCAAACACAATTAGATTCACACCACCTTCACATAGATCATACTTATTGAAACACTAATTTAACTTCACACGCACTCAAACTTACAAAAACTTAGGCATATAGTACCTATTAAAACCCACCAATACCCTATTCATCCCCCTAGATACATAATTCTAAAACCCCTTAATATCTACATGTTTTTAATATATTTAAAATACCCCTTAACCCTTATATACTAAACAATATATTGCTTCAATATTTTAGAGTACTAAATCCCTCAATATGAACTCACATGCTATAATATTGACTACTTAGAGAACCCCCCTGAGTTAAACCATTTAGGAATTGAAGAAAATTCCAATTTGCAAACTATCAAAAACATTAAAAATACTATCACTTCTAAGTTTAAGGAGAATATGTTGGATGAGATAAATTTAGAAGTTAAAAAAAAATTAAGATACTATAAGTAGGTCATTAACACTAATCTCGAATATCAAACATATCTCCCTATCTTAACCAGTTTGATGAAGAAAACTAATATATCCAAGATAAGAATGAACTCTCATGAGGTTCAGAGTGAAACAGGGTGCTTCAAAACATCTAAAACACTATGGGTGGAAATGATTTGTCATCTCTGTGAGACTCAGAATTGAGGATGAAAGTCTCTTTATGTTAGAGTACCCTCCATACACCCATATTCAATCGTAGTTTCATAATCTTTGTTACAATACAAACCTCCATAATGTTCTAACATTTCAAAGCTATGGTGACCTACGAGCGCTTCTTTCGAAGCTTTTTGAACATATGAAATAAAAGTTTACAACAATCCAAATAATCCAATTCTCTTATCTTAATCTTCGATAGACCAAGTTGATCTCACTGAAGGTTAATCATCATCATCATCAAGATTTCAAAAATTTTGATAATAATAAATTCATCTCATATTACTAAAATTTGAATTTCTTTTTACTATATTAACTTCTCATTTATAAATATTAAATTAATAAAATATTATCAAAATTCATATAATTATATTTTTTATTTCTAATTATTTTCTTTTACATATATTCTTATTAATGATAACATTATGTTACACAGATAAGATCAAACTCTCTCTTCAAGCTATTCACTTTGTCATCCACATATTTGTTATTATTAATTTACTATAAAATCCCATCAAAATAATTTTATCCTTTTATTACCATTTTTTATTTCACTGTTAATAAACTTGAAGTGTATATTTTTGTTATTCTTGAGTTTTTTTCCCACAGAAAAATAATAAAAAATAAAAAAAATAAAAAATAAAAAATAAAATAAAATAAAATAAATCATACTCTTCTCATTCAAACGGAATTCGGAGAATACATTCCACAGGTGTTGATGTACTAAATTATCTTTTTTTTCCTAGATAAGTTCAGAAATTATACATTGTCCACATTTTGTAATAAAAAACAAAATTCTCACAAAAGGCATGAATTAGCCTGTCCAAAAGTCTATTGTGCACCATGTTGATTCTTGTAAACCATTTATGTCTGTAGTGATCTTGCACTTTCCTTCTTCCATTTTTATCCCTTCTTTAGATAAAGCATCTGCTCTCTTATTTTGTTCCCAGAAAACATGGGACAAAATTACTTGACTGAAAGTAGCGACTATTGAGTCCATATTGAACCCTATGTTGCGAAGCACAATGTTTTTGAAAATATTTTCCTTTCTCATATACTTTATCCAAAGCTCGGAATCCCCTGAGATCTTAAGAGATTCCACTTTTTCCTTGATTGCTATCATCATTAGCGTTCTCAGGGATAAACCTTCTGCTAGGTTGTTGGTACATGTTCCTCCATTCGCTTGAAAATATACGGAGTCTTTCTTGGATAGACACAGGATTCCTCCCATCACGCATTTACAATTCTCATAAGCTCCATCAAAGAATCCCACTATCTTGTTCTCTCCGAAAAAGAGATATTTCATTATTCTGACCTTGAGCATGCTTTCCTTTTCCACAAAAAACTTGTAAGTAGAAAGGACCTGAGACGTAACAAAGGAAACTAGATTATAAGTAACCTAAAAAGAAAAGTATTTCTAGCTATCCATACAAACCACGCTACCAATAAAGCTAAACATCTGAGTGTTTTGAGCTCTTGATTTTCATACCACCTTTTCAGCTAACCATCAAAGGTTTCAGCTTCCTACCAAAAATGTATATTTAAAGCTAAACCCAAATTGTTCCATACTTGTTGAATGAAAGTGCACTAATAAAACAGGTGTTCCACACTCTCCTCATCATTCCTACACAGGCTGCATCTGCCCAGTCCTTTGAAATGTCTTCTTCTAAGCTTGTCCCATGTTAGAGATTTGCCTTTCAAAATTAGCCACATTAAAATTTTGGCTTTGGAGCTTTGGTATTCCACGATGCTTTCTACCACCAACTTCTTGCTAGAGTACAATTCCTCCATATTAGTTTATAAGCCTCTTTTACCATGAACTATCCCCCCACTTCATCGCCATCCTACTTCAAACAATCTGGTTCATTAGTCATCCTAATAAAGCCTCTTCCGAGATTAGCTGTCCAAATCTTCCATATCTCAAACCATGGTTCATGTATGCCCAGCTCTTCGCTGTACTCCAATTCTCAGCAATGCTACTCCCTCCTCCTCTAGCCGCAATCTCTGCTAAACACGTTATTCCCCTCTCTGAGAGAAAGTTTGTAAGCGCTAAGGGGAAATCTATCAGCCCATTGACTCCCACTATGCTATCCTGTCCGATGATGATATCCCTTCCATCTCCCACTTCCCAAGCCAAATGGTCTCCAATAACTGGAAACGCAGCTACTATAGCCTTCCAAAACAAAGAACCCCCCTGCTTGTCTTGCGAGGATCCGTGATCCACTCGAGAACTGACGAGTTCCCCAAATATTTTTGTTTTAGGATCTCTTGCCACTTCCCAGATTTGGACACAAACTTCCAAACCGATTTAGCTGCCAGTGTTGATTCAAAATAATGTAAATCCTTGATTCCCCACCCTCGCTCTTCTAGTATATTTATTATCACCAAATTGTTTTCATATTGAGATATTTACATCTTTTCACTCAACTTGTGTTAAAAGTTGTTAAGGTTTCTATGTTACGAATTTTTATTTTATAATTATGTTGTGTGTAAATTTACAACTTAAAATCACTATTCTTTTAACTTATTTCATAGAATCACATACTTATTTCATAGCATCACATTATTGTTGGTTGGTGAGAAGACAATTCAAGTATTCATAATTTTTTAATAATAAAACTAAAAATATTTAGAATTGCATAAGTAAAGTGTATTGGTTTAGTAAAAATTAAATAACTAACATGTATTATAGCTGAAATATTAATTTTTGATAACAAATACTTAAAATTGTAAAAATATTCAATGTAGAATTAATCATTTCACTTATTAGAAATATCTTTTACAAGTGAGATTTTTAAATCATTAAAATATTTAATGAACCATATTCTAAAATAAACACGAAAGTGAATAATAATAATAGAGTATGACTTTGAATTGGGGGAATGTTTCATTTAAGATAATGACCTATGACTTTGAATTGGGGGAATGTTAGATAATGACCTATGACTTTGAATTGGGGGAATGTTTCATTTAAGATAATGACCTCAAAGGAGATGTATAAGAATAAAAAACATCTGCATTGAGTTAAAGCTGTATAAGAATAAAAAGGATTTGCTTTGAGGTTAACATCGAGATTTGAGGAGGAAGTAAAATAAAATTCCACTTTTATTGTTCTTGGAAAATATTGTTTTGGAAATGTAACGCATATTAGCATATTAAATATTAAATGATATATTAAAACTAATAAAAAAATATAATATTAAATAATATATTAATATTATTAAAGTTTTTAATAATAAATAATATATTAAATTCATAAATCATTGATTCTCTTTTAATATAAAATAATAAATAATTCCTTTCGTTATAAAATATGTAATATGTTAAAACCATAATTCATAATTCATAATTCATTTGATTGTATTTATCTAAAATTGACAAATACTTCTCTTTCATTATGTAAAGTTGTGTACCGATACATTATGTACTTTTACATTAATATTTCATAATAATTGATACATTATGTCTTTTTACATTAATATTTATATTATTATGAATATTTTTTATTTATTTATTTATTTTATTGTTGTTTTTTTATTGTATTTTATATCTAAATTTTTAAAATTAATTATAAAAAATATTAATGAATTAATGAAGTTAATTATGATAAAATAATTATTAAATGATGAAAAGTTTATTATGAACTTGAAAACCATTGAAACTTTTCTTGAAACTAAGTTATCTATTATCTATATGGATGAGGTTGTATCATCTCAAGAGGATTATGGAGAAAGATAGAGTAAATCCAAAAGTATTTTATAACATATAATTTCAAAATTAAAGACAATACACCATATCATATTCTCCTCATAGAAGTAAGTCTCTTTCCTATTGAAAGCAGGGCTATGATTAGTTGCCTAGTGTATAAGAACAAGATCAACATCACAGGAGGAAAGAGGCTTCCTAATATTGCTTCATACTCTAGACAAAACCATGTACTTACTTATGTAGCATAATGATACTATTAATAGTATTATTTTATCTAAATTTAAGGAGAAGATGTGGTGGCCCAGATGCGGGTGTCCTCTCGACTGTTGGATGGCATGCAAGCGAGGAACCTTGACCTGGGATCCCACGATGTGGCACTTCACTCAACATGCATTAATCCCCCGATGGTCGAGGATGAAGTCTCATTCAAGCCATTTCAGCTTGATGTCCCCTCAGCTGCTAGTGGGATGCGATTTTGGTAGCATAATGATACTATTAATAGTATTATTTTATCTAAATTTAAGGAGAAGATGTGGTGGCCCAGATGCGGGTGTCCTCTCGACTGTTGGATGGCATGCAAGCGAGGAACCTTGACCTGGGATCCCACGATGTGGCACTTCACTCAACATGCACTAATCCCCCGATGGTCGAGGATGAAGTCTCATTCAAGCCATTTTAGCTTGATGTCCCCTCAGCTGCTAGTGGGATGCGATTTTGGTACCTGGTTCATTTACTTCGGCTCCTTGAAAGTGGATATGGTGTGTGTGGGAATCAGGAACCTCTATAGGGCCTGGTTAAGGGAGGATGATGAGCATCATCCCTCCATCATTTCTCATCTCCCTATTTATGGGCGGTTGAATTGATCTGTTCTCTATGTGCTCTACAATATTAGTCTGTGGTAGTTGGTTTTGTTTCACTCTGTGCTCTCAGCGCTTCTCCCCTCGGTGATGTCTCAGAAACGTGGTTCTCCTCGCTGAGGTAGCGGGAACCGGGGAAGGAACTGTAACATACCCAATTTATGTAAATCAGTGAAATAAAAAAAATATAGTTATATATATAAATACTACTCCAATTCATATGCCATAACAATAAAGGTTTCATTGGGATAAGTTAATTCAATTTTAACTTAACTCATACATGATTTACAAAACCTTATCCTAGTGTACATCCATTATGAAAGGGAAAATCTAAGCGGAAAAGTTGAACCATACCAAGTCCATTCTATAGATACCTTTTTCATTCTAGTATTATCAAGTACTTAAGCATAATTATTATTCACCATTCCATACATTAATCCAACCTCGTTTCTCATATGGATGTTCGGAACATTAATGACATTCATGAACTGCACTCTACTTTCTTAGTATTAAACCATAAGATAACATCTAACAACAGTAGTTCAATATTAATTATCATTCTTCAACACACATTTGCTCAACAACAAGGCCATCATTTCATAATTAATGCCTAAGGATACACAAAAATGATACACATAAAGATTCACACATAAAAAGTCCATTTTCAGGTGGTTCACCCAAACCTTGGGCTACGTCCACAAAGCCATGTGTTATCTTCTATTATTCAAAGGAGAATATACAACCTGCCACCACTGGCCACAATATTTATTTATCACTTTCTCTAACTTCTCTCATAAAGAGTACTTTCATGACCTTTCAAACCTAACCTCCCCTACGACAGGGATCTATAAATCAACATACTTATTTAACTGCATTCCATCATGGCATTAACGTAAAAATTGCCCATCATATGTGCAAGGAAACATGTACCTAACAACTATTCATAAAGCATATTAAATTTTGCATCTAAAGGTATGCATGTAACCAACAGGTATACCTTTAGTCATATAAAAAGGGACAAACCCGAAATCTTTCCCGATCATTAGCTATAATCATAATGGTACTTGGCATAAAACTATATAATAAGGGAAGTATAACCAGAACCAACAGGAGAACGCAAAGATGAAATGGGGCTCATCAAACGCACTGTCCATGCAATCTACCTGATCACAGTGCATCAATATCTACTTTCGTGGTAGCGGATATACAATAGGGGGCATGATATATTTACTTACAGTGGTTATATGTAGCTTCTGGAGTTTACTCAAATCAGTCAATCAGTTAACCCTTCTCCACATCGGCGTTGTAAGAAAATATAAAGACAAAAGAATAAATAATTTAATGGGATCGGTTCCATTGGGAACCATCCCTTCTCCACAATAGGTGTAGTTAAAAGCATACATTACAACAGATTTATCAGTTAGATGGGTTCGGGTTCCATCGGGGACCGTCCTTTCCCCACAAAATATGCATAAATCCTAGATTCAAGCTTGGGCTACTACGATGGAATAATAAACGCATAACCAGCTGATACTTGTGAGTCGTTCCAACTGAAATGAGGATCAATATACAAATAGAGATTATATATGAACCATTCAGAACGCATCTATGGAACAAATGCCTTTCAATATGTACACAAACATGGGTCGAGCTCAGGAATAAAACCCAAAAGGTAAGACATACTATTCACCAGAGATCAAGGGCTACACGCCCTCTCCTTTCCCTTACGAGCAATAATGTAATATTATTGAACGGAGTTGTAACCCAAAATACAGAGGAAGACGCTAGCTTTATTTTGAAAGCAATAATATATAAAAGAAAAACCTAGATTGCTAGAATTCTGTTCAACAAGACGGGAATCGATCTCTATCAAACGAAGGATACGCAGAGACCAAAGTCCATCTCTCGATCTCGGTGACAAATTTCTGTATTAAAAGGAATTAAACGCAAAAAGCAAATAGAACATCATACTGAGGTTAACTCCTGCATATCAAAATTCACTAGTTGTAGAAAATAAGCAGTCCAGGGAGAGCCCGAGCAATGCTTCCATAGAATCCATCGATCTCTTTGATCGAATGCACAAATCTATACTGCATCATGGATGAAACTCAAAGACAATCTATGTAGCATACATATATCCTACAACTATCATGCAACAATCAAAGCCTTTCAAGCTCTACGCAGCTTATAACTATCATATGAATACAATGCAAGAAAATGAATTCCCTTGAGAGTCTTACAGAGCATTTAACTACCATATGATTACAATGTAATTCACAAAGAAACTAGCATAGATCTCATATAGATCTTCTTTCGATAACACAATTACAGAGCCCCCAACTAGCACCGATCTCCATTGAATATCTAATATAGATCTTATGGTGAAGCTAACGCCGATCTCCATGGAGATACAATGCAGAGCACCATATATCAACGCAGATCTCCATTGAACCATTATTGGGAAGGATTCACTAAAACACAATCAGAGAGAAAAGGCGCTATATGAGATCAGGTAACCACTACCAAACAGTCGATCATTCAATCGATAGAGTCTTACCTGCTCCCTATGATAAAGTGGAGCAACAGAAGTTCATCCACCGAAAAAGGGATCACGTACATCCTTAAATGCAAGGATTCAAATAAGGAGTCAAGAGCAGAGATGTCTTACCTCTGCACAGAATCTATCAAACGAATGGCCAGTGCATACATCATCTAGAGAATCGTTTTACCTCCAAGAATATATGGCATTCAGTCTCTTCTTGATCGAAGACGAGGCGCCCATTCTCACCTGCTCCAATCTTCCCTTCACCCTTCTAACCGACTGTTCACCCCCCCCCTTTTTTCCTGCCTAGCGCGCCTCCTTAAGAAGGCGTCCCCCCCCGAGCTGGGCGGTGGTAAGGATATTTAAAAGAGACAAGTGGCAGTGATTGAAAAATCAAGGAGACAAGCTCCTGAAACTTCTCAATCACGATCTGCAATGCGCCCTATTTTCCTCTTTTCACAAACGGAAAGATAATAACTCCGCCTAACTACCAAAATCTCCACCGAGACGGATCTCTTAGGTAAGCCTCCCCCTACTGACAATTGGAAGTTTTGTTTTCAAATAATGCCAAGTAATGGGTGAGACATGTCGTCAATACGACGCAAATAAATCCATCACAAATGCTGATCAGGTTAGTTTTACACATCGCCATCCAAATCGATAAAATCAAAGTGAAGCCGAGGAGCATAGACTCTGATTGTGAAGTGCGTGGGTCGAATTGATAGCCTTGCCCCCTCAATTGATCAAAACACTGAAATGCTATGTTCAGTCTCCACTCACATAATTCATGAAGTTTCTTCCATAAGTTTTGGATAATTGAATACAATTAATATGTATCCACACACACATATACATATAGCTCCCACTATAAGATATATACTCATATATCGTAAAGTTTCCACTATATGCTATATTAATTAGATGCACATATTCTTTATAAATGTATGTTAGATCCTCCCCATACATATATACAACTATAAAGGTATTAATATCTTTTCCAAGAATATTATAGTAATTTAGACTATATTATATATATAGTCTTTATATAATCCTATTTCCCAAAAGGGTCAAGGTAGTAGTTCTAGTCTCTCATCCACAGGTATATAGAGTCTTAGTTTTAGCTGATCGTGCTAGTGTTTAGTTTACGCTTTTTACTTATGAGTGGCTCAAACTCAAGATGACACCCATGGTAGTTAGATTCTCATGGCTTCTAGCCATCAGTTTTTCCTCCGTGGACTTGGTTGCCTTTGTTTCAGTCATGCCACCACCCTTAGTCCTCTAAACATAAAACTTAGGAATAACCCAAACTATTACAAGGTCTTACTGGTGGGGGCCTTAACCTTGAGCTCCTCACCAGAACCAAGTACAACATACAATTTCATTTATAAAATAATACGTCATAAAGGAGGGATATTACATCCTCATCCCCTTTAAAGATAATACTGTCCTCGGTGTTCACTCTTCTCTTGGAGCAATCATTTGCTTGTTCCACCATTTTTATTTGGACTTCCATGAGTTTTTGTGCAAGTCACTCATCGATCATCTCTGCATTTTTTTTTTTTTTAAACCACAAAACTGGAATTAAAAGATACAATGTTTAGTAACAACTTGTCATCAACTTCATAATCAAACTCAGAAATATAAATCCTGCGTTCTTTATTGCACATAACATTTGCAATACATGGAATAAATCTAGTGCTCCATGATGGTATATTGTTGACTAAATCAACAAACATCATTCACTTGATCCAGGAAATTCTTGCCTAACACCTTAGTGCTCACGCAACAATCATTTCTCTCATGCCTTGCCTAACACCTTAGTGCTCACGCAGCAAACCTTTTCTTTCGTGTTTTGCCTAGCACCTTAGTGCTCACACAACAAACATTTCAGTCATGTCTTGCCTAACACCTTAGTGCTCACACAGTAAACATTTCATTCATGTCTTGCCTAACACCTTAGTGCTCACACAGCAATTCATTTGGAGATCCTTGTCTAACACCTCAGTGCTCACACAACAATTTTCTCCCATGCATACTAAGCAGCGTCCTGCCTCCCGCATATGCATTCTCTTTATAGCTTGCCTAGGTCTTACAGCCAGCCGATTCTCCAAGAATCCTAGTAGCTGTTCAATCCCTGATTTTAGGGAGTATTTCAATGCCTTTACAACACTCTTTACACAATTCCCCTCAAGCTTTCTCGCTTGAGTCCCGGCATTTATTTTCCCCAAGCCGCTTGCTTGAGTCTAGAAAATCACTTTCAATTTAATCACTTTATTTCGTCATATTACATTCTGTACCCATACGATTACTTTGACCAATCTGGGTCGAGTGCTTTGTTCAACAATAATTATCAAAATCACAAGAATAAATAATAGTTGTGATGTGGATTCTAAAGCCCCACCCACTTATTTTACCTTGGATAATATTCATGCTCTTGTCTTTCCACAAGCTGCATAAAGTTTTGACCATCAGCCAAATTCACCTTTATGGGGGAGGCTACATATCGCTTTATTGTATGGCCCTCATATGCCAAGGTGCACGTTTAACTTGCATAATACACATTAGTAATCCCCTCCATATCATAAAATCTATATATCAAAACGAAACAGATTATCAAGGTATCCATGCATATAACATAAAGCTTTGATCACATAAAGGTATAATCCTTCTGTCAACCACTCCCAGTATCCCAACATTCCTAGTAAGGATCCCTGAAAATAGAATATACAAAAATGCAATCATAACATTTCATCATATGCATCCTTTTAACTACTTAGAATACACATGTATACTTCTTGAGTAATTATAACCATCATCCTTTTGAACCTACAAGCAAGGCTACCAGCGTGTTCCCATGTCACACATTTATACTTCATTATACTAAGGAGTAACTCCTGAAATTGAAATTCTCCATCCTACAATCTCATGTACATAATTACTACAATCATTTCAGCATAAGTGCGAGAAATCAATAACCAAGTAATTCATGACAACTTTATAGTCCTTCATATAATGACCTAATTGCACTTTACTCATTTCATACTATATCAACTTTTCTAAGTGCTTCAACCCTTAACCTATACCTACATATTTTTATATGACCTAACCATTGTCCATTCAACCTTTATAATTCGATATACTTGCTATCCTGCCTTCATTTGTACACTCACATTTCCAAGCCTTAAAACCTTTCTAATCACCATAGTACACAACTAAAGCAATCAAGTACTTATGATGAATGTCTATGACTTGACTCATATAAGTACTAAAATCTTACTCATGGCCTCAATCGACCGGGTAGGAGTGTACATCTTTCATAGGGTGAATGATCCTAATTATGCTTATACAGCCCTCATAAACTTATGAACATTCAAGGCTCCTATCGCTATGATCAATATACATGAAAATATTAACAAGATCACTAAGATAAAGATAGGAACATAATCCCATTAATATAATCATTTTCAAAGAATACTTTCTTGTCATTCAATGGAATTGCATGAGGAGATATTCATCCTCTAGTATTTATCAATACAGGATCATATAGATACGAAATGAAACATATAAACTGCTCACTCATCGATAATGCTTTTCCTTTAGAATGCTTCAACAAGTGGAGCATACTTACTTGCGATTTAAGAGACATCTTGTCGATTACCTCCGGCTGATTCTTTAGAACATAAATCCTTTGTTTGCGTCTTACCGATGGAGTTCCCTTGACCAGCTTATATTATTTCTTCAACTGAGCCCAACTAAGCCCGAGTGTTTGCAACCTGTGCTCTGATACCATCTGTAACATACCCAATTTATGTAAATCAGTGAAATACAAAAAATATAGTTATATATATAAATACTACTCCAATTCATATGCCATAACCATAAAGGTTTCATTGAGATAAGTTAATTCAATTTTAACTTAACTCATACATGATTTCCAAAACCTTATCCTAGTGTACATCCATTATGAAAGGGAAAATCTAAGAGGAAAATCTAAGGGGTTTCGTGGTGAAGTGGGTTTCTAGTCGATCATAGTCAAGAGATAGTGGTCATTGATAGCTAATTGTTACCAATAGCACTCAGCAAGTTGTTACCAATAGCCTTTGGAGGCTCTAAGCCTATAGGGCCTGTTATAGGCCCTCGATAGGCCTTGGGGAATTGAATACCCAACCACTCGTGCCTATTACAGGATTTGGGAGGTTTACTCAGCCTCCTAGATCTTGTTATAAGCCCTAGGGGCTTGGATACCTAGCCTACAACAGGCTTAGTCAGCAATTGGGGAACTGCAACATGCAATATAAATGTTGTACTATGTGCATTGGCTCTAGTGACATACAGGAAGTGATCTTCTATCTCTTCATTAGACCATTAGATGTTGCAAATCATAATGATATGTGGTTGAGTAATTGCATTGTGAGTGAAGTGATGTGCATCCACAATATACATCGAAAGAAGCAAGGTACATTGTAGAATGCATGTGGGGGCATAAGAGGGGTATCATATCAATATACAAGGTAGAAATATAAAGGGGTGTAAAATATGTTAATGAAAAAATTGATACATACAATATCTAGTGAGAATAGGGGTTTTTTCAAATTGGGAAGGAATATTGGGAGGGGGTTAAAAAAATGATTTGGAAGGTATTTTCCAATATTTAGTGAAATTGGGGGTATTGTTTCATATGCCACGAACAAACGTTCTATGATAGTGGTTTATTGAGTGAAGCCCCTGTGTCTCCATGATACATAGGAAAATATAAAGGCTATTTTATCAATTAAATAATACGTATATATAATTTTTAGGAAAATGTCACACCAAATTATATAATCTTGTAAAATCTTGGCAAATCTTTTATTGAATTATAAAATCTTGTAAAAACTTGGCGAATCTTTCACTAAATTATAAAACCTTGTAAAGTATTGGTGAATATTTTATTAAATTATAAAACATTATGAAGACTTGGCAAATATTTCAACAATGCATATAAACCACATATAATAATAAAACAACATATTCATTAAACTATAATCTCCTAGAGAAAGAGCCATTATCTAGTACTTGTTGAATTAAGATAATTTTTATTTGATTTCTTGCCTATTCCAATAGGATTTCTTCAATCAATTCCATTATAATACAATTACATAAAACTAGGTTTGGCTAAAATCCATGTTTTTCCATTCTCCTAAGTAACCAAAAGATCAACCTACAACCACTTATACTATGAAACGAGAACTTTATATTATGAATGAGAACTCTAAACATAAAAACGATGATTTTTGCAAAAAAAAAACACCAAAAACACCCCCCAAATATAAAAGTGTTGATACTAGTATACACTTTTTTGGGGGGGGGTAAAAAATAGAGCCATGACGTAAGCATCCATACTGTTGTTTACAAAAACTTTAAAATCAGCCCCTAAATTGGAAAAAGTTTTTTTTCTTCAAGAGATAAATTACAACTTTTTTGAAACTTGCATATTAAACAAACAAACAAAAAATCATAAATAATTTCACCACTCTAACCATACAAAAACAAAGAAAATATAATGCAATTCAAAATGAAATAATATATTAGACCATACAAGAACAAATGATTCATATAAATATTCAAAAACTCATTTAGAGTTTCAATTTCAAACATCATGCTAATAAAAAACATCTAAAAACTACCCCAACCCATAAACTAAACTATATATTAAAAACTTAGTTTAGGATGATAAGGAAATTCATGGCATTGATAAGTCACTACTTTGATTTTTTTAAAACTCCATTCTAGTCTCCAAACTACTTCTCCGCTAGGCTTTAAGTTGACAAAGAAATTTCCATAGTTAAAAAGACTAACACACCGTGAGAGCAAAGCAAGGTTTTTGACGTTATAATTTAAACTTGGCTTCCTTGCCTTTGAAATGAAATGAGCTACCATATACTATTACTCAACTTCAATAATATTACCTAGGTCTAAACAATTTTATAAAATACTATGTTAAGAAACTTATAATAATACTAGGTCTAAATAATAATATTTGAGTTGCCTAATAATAATAAACAATTTTATGAAACTTTTTTGACTTGCCTAGGTCTAATGTAATATAGCCACATGTTTTTTAGTGTGCTTCTTTAGCATGTTTTTGTACATTAGTTATTCAATAGTCACCATTCTAAATTATGCATAGGTGATCCGATAATCCTTGAATATTCTTGGTATTCATGAGACTTCATCATTGCCATATCATCTCAATAGTCCATGATCCATATTTAAACATTAATATGGAGAATCATTTTTCGTTGTTGGTTAATGACAAAGAGAAGTGTATTGTATTAGATATAGTATTTCTTTCTTAAGTAGTAATACAAATTTTATGTTGCTCCATGGATGTTTTCCTATTTTATGGTTTTACCATGTAAAACTTAGTGTCTTGAGCTTTGATAGATATGATTTATTTCTAGGTGGCATTCAGTCTTCAATTTCTCATGTGTGATTTCTCTACATTAGATGCAAGCATAATCAAAGTTTAATTAAATAATTATAGGGAGAAGTTGACATCAAGTGGAGGATCATCCTAATCATTGAGAGTTGGCCCCTAACCTATACCAGTAAACTATGCTTTCACAACTATCAAGTCTCGTCCATCATCACCCAATTTAAAGTTTTCTTAATATCATTATTATAAGTGGAAATACAATAAAATTAATGCTATGTTACATAAGAGGAGGAGGGAAATCATGTATCCTTTCCCTCCACTCCCTAATAACCCTACCATCAAAATTACATGGTTAGCTTGAATATCTATATGCATTGTGTGAGCAAAGAAAATATGGCTATGGAAGTAAAATGTGTCTCAAACCATGAAAAACAGCTTAAACGTTCCTTACTATTAAATAAAACTTCATTCTACTTCATTTGTATGAAAATAAAATATTCAACACAAATCATTTTCCATGAAGGATGAAATTCTAAACATAAGGTAATTTGTTTCCTAGAAGAGTCACTCTCTTAGAAATAGACGTGGATAAAATCCAACTACAAAATTACTCGACCTAATTCTAAGTAGGATTGGCAAGGGGATACAACCAAAAAATGTGTTTTAGTGTTCTAAGCGAACCACATTGTGGGAAAAAAGGTCTATGAACTGCTAAGTGAGTAAGTTTCTTGTGAGCAAGTAGGAATCCCATTACTAAATTTCACATAATAAAAATGCTTTTAGGGCCTGGCATTGGTTTCCCTATGAAATGACGCATGAAAAATCATGTATTTAACTTAAAATCAAGCTTCTAAAGTTTATTCAAACAATTATACAATGTTAACTTTGAACGAAACAATGTACACTAGTAAATAGGGTTATATTTCGTAAATCTCTTACTATGATTCCATTTCCAATCCTCCCATTAAAATTGATGCACTAATAAGCCTAGTTTGATCATAAGTGAGTCAAAAATCAAATTTTAAACTTTGTCTTGAATAATCTTATGATATTTCTTAATTTAAACTTGATTTTATAAACCTTACAACAACATATATCTATCTTAAACCTAGAAGATAAATATGGCCATCAAAGGTAAATGTGTCTCAAACCATAAAAAAACATCTTACATGTTCCTTATTATTAAATGAAACTTCATTCTACTTCATTGACATATGAGAAGAAAGAATTCAACAGAAATCATTTTGCATTTTCTAAGCATAAGGTAATTTGTCTCCTAAGTGAGTCGCTCTCTAAGAAATAAATGTGGATAAATCCCAAGTACAAATCATTTTCCATTTTATAAGCCTAAAGTAATTTGTATTCCAAGGTAACTTGTCTTCTAGGAGAGTCACTCTATAAGAAATAGATGTGGATAAAGGCCAACTACAAAATGAGTCAACCTAATTCTAAGTAGAATTGGTAGGAAAAAAAAACCAGAGAAGGTGTTTTAGTATTCTAAGCCAACCACATTGTGGGCAACAAGGTCTTTGAACTACTAAGTAAGTTTCTTCTCAATGGGTGGGACTCCCATTACCAAATGCTATACAATAAAAGTGTGTTTAGGGCAAACATTAGTTTCCATATGAACTAAAGAATGAATAACCATGTTTTTAGTTTAGACTCAAGCTTTTAAAGCTTATTCAAACAGTTATACAATGCTGACTTTTAACAAAACCATTTATAATGATAAGTAGGGTTACATTTGAAAAATCTCTTAATATTATTATGTGTCCAATCCTCCAATTAAGCTCATTGCAATAACAGGCCTAGTTTGATTATAAGTGAGTTAATAAACAAATTTTGAATGTTAACAATTTGAATAATTTTATGATATGTAAGTTAATAATCAAATTTTGAAGGTTAGCCGCTTGAATAATTTTATGATTTTTCTCAATATGAAATTGATTTTATACACCTAACACCTTTATTTTATACACCTAACACCAGCATAAATCCATGTTAAATTTGGATCTGAATTTAAATAAAAAAATAAAAATGCCCATCAACTAAGAGGAATAAAAGGGCCCTACTTTCTGGAAGGTCACATGGCAGCGAAAGGGTGGCCTATTATCAGGCAAGTCGTCACTGGTGGTTTTACTTGCTAACATTTTTGCTCCTAATATGCCCGCATATTTCTTATGATCCATGTAGCACCCTAAAGAAGCAACTTTACTGATAGAGGTTTTATCTATGCCAGGTTACCATAATATATATACCCAATTTGAATTTATGAGAGTGGAACTGCTTCAACATAAACTGATTATGCGGCAAGAACAACTACTTCTGTTGGCTCTAAAAATGGAAAGGATACCAGGACATGAGCTCTGTAATTTTTGTCGTAGCATTGGTAAGTATGGTGGAAAAAGAGGGAGGGATTATCCAAAATTTCGATGGAAAACAAATTCCTATGCATGGGTATTAGGACTGGAATGAATAATTGCAGAGAAGTGCTTGTCCTTTTCCAAAGGGTTAAAAACTTTGAGACACTTGAAAATTCCACAGGTTCTGGTTCTTGGTGATTCCATCACAATCATCTACCATGTGCATTCAAGAGGGATCACTAAAGATCAGCGGCTAAAGTTTTTGATCTCAAGTCCTTACCATATATCCGATGCAGGCTTAATTATCCGTGATTTAAGCTTTACGAGTTCCTGATTCTCGTTTTTTTAGTGTCGACAAGAGAATTTATTAACAGAAACATAAATTTCCTGAACTAACATTCCCTGCAATTAATTCGTAACTTTTGATGTGGCGCAGTACACAGCCTCGTATCAACTTCACTGGGAAACACTCTTCTTAAGCACGAATTTACTGGACAAATTCTTGTCGAAAGGGACTTTTGAAAATGATACTCATATACAGGTACTGGGTATCGCCTGCATGACACTTGCAATCAAAATTGAAGAGAATCAACCTACGAATTGGTGTCAATTTCAAAAGATTATTTATTTCAAGCTCTATTTGTGGTATTAAAATGCATTTAGATCATTGCCCCCTCCTAACTTTATTCTTGTTTTGGTATTCCGGGTGGCTACTTCTTTAAATTGATAGCCTTATTGCAGTCTTAACATCTTCATAGATATTCATCACAAAATAAAGCAGCACAATATTTCCATAGATATTCATGTTGATGTATATGTAACTTCGGAATTTATTTCATATATGTATATTGTACTCCTATAGATATGGTATTATTCCTCTATATGGAAGTGTTTGTATTCCTATAGAGATGTTATTATTCCTCTATATGGAAGTGTCGTCATTTATATTGTAAGTGTCGTAACTTATACTTGATGGGTTATTAGACCACCTTGTTGGGGTCGGCCTTGTATAGGTCATGTGGGTCAAAGGGTTATTAGACCACCCTATTGGGTGTCGGCCCAGTTAGCATTGTGTTATGTGGTTAAGTTGAGGCCGACCTAGTAAAGGTTACTAGTCAAGTCAAGTCAAGTATAAATAGAGTGCGGGAGGCACTCTATTTTATCATTCTATTCTCACACACACTCTTTGGAGAGTTGCACGCTTGTGGAGGATGAGAAGCTGCTGCTAGGAGATGTCTATTTCTTATGCTTGGGTTGTATCATTGCTCTATCTATCTCTAAGGAAGTTATTGGGGTTTTTCACCTTTATAGTTTTCCCCAAGTAAAGTCTATGTCTCCTGCGTGCTTGCATTATTGTCTCCATGATTGATATGCTGTAGATATGCTGTACATGTTGTTCTCTCAGTTAAGATCCTAGATCATATTGAAGTAAATTCTGAAAAACTAACATGGTATCAGAGCTAGCCTGAAAGAAGGCATGGTATGGCATGTATGACACTTGTTGCACTTGCGATGCTAGGGCTTGATATAGAAAAAACTAGTCATCGTTGTACTTTTGCTATAAATCCAGTTTGGAGAATTTTTCGGATCTAAAAATTTTATAGATAGAATATAAAATCCCCATGTACCTTGTGTCCAAAGGACAACTTCTAATTCGCTGTACTTTGTGTTTTATGATCTGTACAATCTACGGTTTCTGCCTCTTCCAGATCTGAGTCATAAACAGGTGACCTAGGAAAAAGGTCATAACTTGGGCTAGGATGCTCCAAATGAAATTTCATAAAACATGATAGGTAGTGCACGGAATGTACTTTCTCAGGAAACTTTTTTAGAGGCTGAAAATGAACCAGTAACATGTGGCACACCATACAAGTTCACTCTCTAGTTTTATCCCATAAACAAGTCACATTGCAACACTTGGAATAACTCTCTCTCAGAGAATCCATTTGAGGTCATAACTATGGGGTTGGAAAGATGACAGGTTAGGATACCATAGAAAATATTTTCAGGCCCTGTGGATTCGAAAGTTTGGAGTTACACCAGAAACAATCAGGTGCATATTTCTGTCAAAACAGAATTAGATTTTGAGCACCTTCATTCATGGCTCTGGGAATTAGATTTTCAGAGAAAGTTGGTATTTTTGTAATTGGAGACCATGGCTGAATGCTACTCATAAAAATCCAAATTTAGAGACCAAGATGAAATTTTTTGGTTGGGTAGAAGGCCGGGCTTGATCAAACCCTAGTTCGGGAGTTTGATTGTAAAGGTGGAAAATTAGGGCTTTTGCAAAAGTTGGAATTTTTTAAGTTTGTGACCATGGATGGAAGCTCCTCAGAAAAATTGAAGTTTAGAGCTTTGGATCGAACCATTTGGTTGGGAAGAAGGGTGGGATTTATCAAACTCTAGTTCGGGATCCTGTCTAGAAGATCCAGAAGTCTCAAAGGCAATTTTGAAGGGTATAACTTTGCAGTTTTCAAATTTTGAGTATACCAGGTTGATTAGCTCATCAAGGGGCATCTTTCTATCCTTTCAAAATTTTGAAATTCAAAGTTTGAATTTTTAGGGTTTCCCGGATAAACCCCAATCCAGCTCCAGATCCAGTTTCTGCAAATCAAGTGGATTGGGTTAATCCTAGAAGAAAATGGATTGGTCACCTGCATAAGTGAAGAAGTTCCTGTTTCAGAGGGAGATGAGGCTAAGGCCTTACATAAGAATATTACAAGCAATCTCAATAGGTATGACTTACAGGTATCTTTCGAATTCTGTTCATGGTCAAGTTTATGATATGTTTGTCCTCATATCATTACAGTTAGTACAATCTTGATTAATTACTAGACTTGTCGTATCACCTTAAACCCTAAACCCTAAACCCAACAACCAAACAAAGATAAGTATTTGAATTGTCATTTCTTACATATTTGTTTGTTTAAATAATGTTGTTCAATGATGTATATGCTTATGTTCCTGGACTTAGGTTGTGTATTATGCATATTAGAATAATTGCATTAATGAAAGTATACTAATAATATGCATGTGATGGGTAAGTGGCCTATGGCACTATACAACATTCCATTGCTACTTATCTAGAATGCAACCTCTTTGCTGACATGTTGGGAGTAGTCCAAACTCTTAACAATATTCTGGTAGAGATTGGAAGGCATCTAGAAAGTTACGGGATATCGATGAATGTTGTATTGAAGCATTGGCTAAAATAATTGCATGACTATATGACATATTTCTTTATGTGTAAGAATTTGTTCTAAAAACTATGAGATGTTTCTAATCATGCAATTTAACTTGCTTTGTAGGAAAGATCGTATACCTTCACCTACAAAAGAAGGACTACAACATTTGTTCCAGCAAGAAAGATATCTATTGAAGATATTGAAGATATTGAAGTTCCCGGGATCTGGGATGAAGTAATGGAAGAATGGCATTACCAATTGATCATGAAGATGTTTGGGATGCAGTCCCAAGACCTGAAGAGAAGTCTGTAGTGACTTCCAAGTGGATCTACAAGATTAAGCATGCTACAGATGGAAGCATAAAGAAATACAGAGAAATATTTGTAGCTCATGGAAAGAAGGAATAGACTATGAAGAAACTTTTGCTCTTATAACTAGGTACACTTCCATCAGATCAGTACTTGCTCTGGCTGCAGTGATGAAATGGAAGATACACCAGATGGATGTCAAGACAGCCTTCTTGAATAGTGTAGTCGAAGAGGAAGTGTATGTGGAACAACCACTTGGTTTTGAGACACATGATAGAAATTCATATGTATGCAGGTTGAAGAGAGCCTTGTATGGCTTGAAGCAATCTCCTAGGACTTGGTATGGTAGGATAGACAGCATTCTATCCAGTTTGGGCTTTACCAAGAGAAAAGTGGATTCCAGCCTTTACTACAAGGTTGAGGAAGGATATCCAGTGATACTACTTTGGTATGTGGATGACCTATTTGTTATAGGTGAAGATAGATTGATTGCCGACACGAAGAGGAAGCTTGCTGTCAAGTTCAAGATGAAGGACTTGGGGATGATGCACTATTTTCTAGGAATGGATTTGTGGCAGAGTGCAGATGGAATCTTCCTTGGACAAGGGAAGTATGCAGTAGAGATCCTGATGAGGTTCGGGATGATGGACTTCTAGGCCATGGCCACACCTATGGCATCAAACCTGAAACTTCTGTGTGATGCTTCATCTGATCTGGTTGATGTCACTATGTATCGTCAGATTATTGGGTCCTTGATGTACCTAACGAACACGAGACTAGATATATGCTTTACGGTGAACACATTGAGCCAGTTCCTGACAGATCCTAGAGGTGTTCACTTGGTTGATGTAAAGCATATACTGAGGTACCTAAAGGGTACGGTTGACTATGGGCTCAAGTATGATGCGAATCAAAAGTTTAACCTACAGGGTTATGTTGATTCAGATTGGGCAGGCAGTGCTATAGATAGGTAGAGCACTTCTGGGTGTTGTTTCAGTATGGGATCAGGTGTGATCTCTTGGTTTAGCAGGAAGCAGTACTGCGTAGCACTCAGTATAGTCGAAGTAGAGTATGTTGCAGCTTGTTCGGCTAGTTGTGAGGCAGTATCGCTCCAGAAGCTACTGTCTGAGTTATTTGATCTCCCACTGGAAGCTACTAGTATCTTTTGTCACAACCAGAGTTGTGTGAAGCTGTCTGAGAACCCGGTGTTCCACAATAGGTCAAAACACATTGAGATCAAATATCACTATATCAGGGATATGGTGCAGAGAGGAGCAGTGAAACTCCTGTATGTTGCGACGGATGAGCAGATTGCTGATGTACTGACAAAACCACTAGCTAGAGTGAAGTTTGAGTACCTCAGAGAGAGGCTTGGTGTTCTTCATATTGATGACACTTCAAGGAAGAAGTGATGGACAAATTTGCTAAAGCCATTCCAAGCATGGTGAGAGGACAATCCTTCCATGGCTATGAATGTAAGCGTTGGATGATGAGCATCAAGACAATGCTCCAGTTACTGCTCTCCATATGCATCATGTTGGATGCTGGATATGATCAGTTGGATCATTTATATGTATGTATGCACCATGTTGGATGCTGGATATGATTAGTTGGATCATTTATATGTATGTACGCATCATGTTGGATGCTGGATATTATCAGTTGGATCATTTATATGTATGTATGCATCATGCTGGATGTTGGATATGATCAGTTGGATCATGTGTATGTATTTGTATATGTATCAGGTGGATACATTGTATGATCAGGTAGATCATGTATGTTGATATGTATCAGGTATGATTAGGTGGATCATGTATTTGTATATGTATCATGTGGATACATTGTATGATCAGGTAGATCATGTATGATGATATGTATCAGGAAGATACTATGTATGCATCAAGTGGATGCATTGCATGATCAGGATGATCATGGATGATGAGCTTTAGGATGTTTCTCCATATGACATGCGTCAGGACGATGTAGTGATGATGATCAAGATGATCATGTGTACATCAGGATGATGTATGGTGAGTATCAGGTTGATACTCTGTGGCCATGGACAGGTTGTGCAGATAATCATATAATAGTGCCTTGGGAGGTTTGCAGATTCTCTTGCTAGGTTTTGCCGCTGGCATATAATAGCTCCTTGGGAGATCTAGCAAATGCTCTTTCGAGGTTTTTCTTTGGGAGGACATATAATAACACCCTAGGAAGTTTGCAGATTCTCTTGCTAGGTTTTTCCACTGGCATATAATAGCTCCCTGGGAGATCTAGCAAACGCTCTTTCGAGGTTTTCTCCTATGGAATATAATAGTGCCTTGGGAGATCTGATAGGTTGGGATGTGTTCCCATAATAAGTCTTGGGATGCTCTTTCAAGGTTTTTCCATGACCACATATAATACTTCCCTGGGAGATCCGATAGGTTGAGCTGTGTGCTCGTAATCAGTCCTAGGATTCTCTTTCGAGATTTTGTGGTGGGGTCACATGTAATAGTTCCCTGGGAGATCCGATAGGTTGGAATGTGTGTCCGTAATAAGTCCTGGGATGCTCTTGTGAGGTTTTGTGACGCACATAATAAGTCCCAAGGATTCCATAGTATGGCTAGTGATGATGAAGACCTGCAGGTGGTGGGCCTACATCTACTATGAAAAAGGACTGGCTCTGTAGAACTTCCAATGACGAGTAGATTCAGAGATTGATTGAGATAGCAGCATCAGTGATGATGAAGATGATTCAAGGATGATGATTCGCTGATGATGATCCATAGAAGAAGACTTGTGCTAGCAGATCTATGTCGAGAAATACCTTCCTAGTTAAGAGGGAGTGTTGATGTATATGTAACTTTGAAATGTATTTCATATATGTATATTGTACTCCTATAGAGATGGTATTATTCCTCTATACATAAGTGTTTGTATTCCAATAGAGATGTTATTATTCCTCTATACAGAAGTGTCGTCATTTATATTGTAAGTGTTGTAACTTATACTTGATGGGTTATTAGACAACCTTGTTGGGGTCGGCCCTGTATAAGTCATGTGGGTCAAAGGGTTACTAGACCACCTTATTGGGGGTCGGCCATGTGGGACAAAGGGTTATTAGACCACCCTATTGGGTGTCGGCCCAGTCATCATTGTGTTATGTGGTTAAGTTGAGGCCGACCTAGTAAAGGTTATTAGGCAAGTCAAGTCAAGTATAAATAGAGTGTGGGAGGCACTCTATTTTATCATTCTATTCTCACACACACTCTTTGGAGAGTGGCACACTTGTGGAGGAGGAGAAGCTGCTGCTAAGAGATGTCTATCTCTTATGCTTGGGTTGTATCATTGCTCTATCTATCTCTGAGGAAGTTATTGGGGTTTTTCACCTTTATGGTTTTCCCCAAGTAAACTCTGTGTCTCTTATGTGCTTGCATTATTGTGTCCATGATGGATATGATGTAGATATGTTGTACATGTTGTTCTCTCAGTTAAGATCCTAGATCAGATGGAAGTAAATGATGAAAAACCAACAATTCACCGCCCGACTGTATTCGTTTTCTGTATGTGTGGATGCCATGTGGTCTTCCATCTCTAACATGGTAATTCATTTTTTGTTTGTGATTTCTCTGTGGCATTGCTGTCATCATTGGTGGTCTACCAATGTGGATTGAGCATTTATCATTTGCTTGTAGATAGTCTGTGTGTTTTTATTATTCCTCCTTGCTTGTGAGTTTGTAGAGGCATGTCTATCTAGGGTTTGTTTCTTTCTCCGATATTCCTCTTCCACATGTGCGCAGTTAGGGTTTTGGAGAGTTTTATTGTCCATGGGAGTCCACTTTCCTCTGTAGTGCTGCTACAGGTGTTCATTTTCAGGTGTTTCTTCTTCAGCATACTGCAAGTGCAGCATCATTGCCTGCGCCTAGAGAGCCTTCTAGTCTGCCTGGTGCATGGGACACCATCCATTGCTATGAGCTGCCTCCTTTCTCAGATTAAGGTTTTAGACAAGCATTTCTCCTTTCTGTTTCTACCAATTGCAACTCCGTCTGTCAATATATAGGGATGAAATCCGTCCCATTCTCCCCCTCTGCCAGCATTTATGGAATAATTTCTATAAAAAAATTCTATAGAAAGAAAATCCACTCGCGATATTTGGATTTACATATTAAATAGTATTTTTTAAGTAAATAGTGGACAAATATTATGGAATAATTTCTATAAAAAAATTCTATAGAAAGAAAATCCACTCACGATATTTGTATTTGCATATTCAATAATATTTTTTAAATAAATGGTGGACGAATATTTTAAAATTTAGAAAACAAATTCCAAAAAAAAATTCCCCCATTGAATTTTCCAAACCTCCCTAATTTCGCCAATGGGCTAAGATTCTCCCATAAAATTATCCATGACGATTGCTGGTGGGACGGGGTTGAGCCCGTGACATGGGCAGTCAAATTGGGGTAAATAGGTGGGCAAATTTGCCCTCAACAACTGCCATTTCTTTACATTTGGGTGAATTTACCCTCGGCAACTGCCATTTCTATAAATTTGGGCGAATTAGAGTGAGCTAGTTATTTTACTCGGAGAAGGGAGCTTGAAATCGTATCAAAGAGGGGCGAAATGGTTCAATTTAGTGTCCCCTTTATATATTTTATGGGGCTAATGTGCCATTTAGTAAAAATAAATAAATAAAAAATTGGGCTAATCATAGTAAATGCCGGTTTAATTAAAAAATAGCCTGCTAAAAAATTAAAACCCCTAAGTTTAGCCCATGGGCTAAAATTAACCCCTAAAATTTTCCCTGATTAAGATATTATAAAGAGTTGATCAACCCTAATCTAAAAGATCAAAAGTATCTCTATATTTTAACTAGCTTAAAGAAGAAAACCATCATTGCTAAAATAAAAACAAGCTAGCATGATATCCATAGTGAATGTCCTGCATACACCCTCATTATAAGTCATTCCTAACATTTTAACTCATCACAACTATGATCATTTAAGAATGTTTCTCTTAAAGATTTTCAAACATAGAAATAAAACTTAAAAAAAAAAAACGACTCCTTTCCATTTTAAGGTTCTATAGAAAAAAAATTGATATCCATAAATAAATAACTATCATTATCTTAATCATTATCAAATAAAATAATTTAATCTAAAACTAAAATAAAATATTTATCTATTGTTTAAGAAAAATATCATTCTCAAAAAAATATAGAAAATAAATCAAATACCATCCCAAAAAAATATTAAAAAACAAATATATCACAAATTTTAAGATTTGTCCATTAATTGTAGTTTGGATAATTGGAAGAGAATTTTTTTTTTTTTAAATAACATAAGTGTTCCAATTATCCATACTCCTCCTTTCAAAGTTCTTTGAAATGAATTAACCTTTAAAAATGGTCTAGCTTAAATTTAATTAAATTAATACGTGTATGTTAAACTCAAAGTTGGAATAGTATATTTCAAGTGACTTTAAATTCACTCACGGGAACACCCTTTTAAGATTTTATAGAGCCTTATAGACTCAAATTGATATGTGGACGAATAAAGCACTTAATAATTTGAGAAATTAATTTAAGGTATTGAATATTTTCTTATGGTTTAAAGAAAAGAAAATTTAATTTGTGTTTTTTATTAAGTATTTTAATAAGACACAAACTACATTTTAAGTTACTCAAAAGCATAATGTAAAAATTAAATTAAATTAAGTATATCTTCGCATGGCACAACGTGCATGTACTTACGATTAAAATTATATTATTAATGTATATTTTATTTAGTTTTTCTAATGAAATAATTCTTAATTGTTCTCCTTTCTCATTTTTATTTTTAACTTTTTGTCACTTTTAAGTTGAAAGGTTTGGGATCAAAATTCTCTTAATGAACCAATTCCTTATCTAATTTAGTTATCAATTTCATGATATATTTTTATTTTATCTAGAGGAGCTTCAACTACAATAACCTTCCTCGTGTAGTAATGTCTTTAATCCATCTCTTCTACTTCATCTCCAAAGAAAAGAGTGGATTGCACAGTTGCCACTTGTTGTTCCTAGTTTACCTCATTTTGGTAAACGTTAATCTTGACTCTTGATTCCTTCACAAAATTTCATCTCTTTAGTTTTTATTTAGTTTATTTTTCATTTGAGGATGGGCTTGAGCATGAGGACAAGTAGTGATATGGCTCTCATAAACAAATAGACATGCTTCAAAAAAATATTATAGAAAGAAAACATTTGGACCTCTCTTCAGTTCTTAGTTTTTTCATTATATTTACATTAAAATTTGATTGGTCAAGTTAGACGAAATCAAACACATTAAGAACCTTTATTGTGTTTTCAAGCTATCAATTAACAACGACTACAATACTAATTCTAGAAACAATAGTAATAAATTAAATGACACTAAATTTATACCAAACAACTAGACTACTTCTCAGATCATATCAATTCCTCCTAGGATAAGTTAAAAGTATTCATGCATTCTCACACAAATGTAAAACTAAGTATGAAACTCATTAATAGTCGATCACTTGGCCTAAGTCTAGGGATGATCACATTGTTTGACTAAATAACAAATCCTAGACTCATGCCAAAGAAAATGAGTACACACTTCCAACACCATATCTCTATGCAATGGATTATGGGAATCATGGATATGCCGAGTGGGATGTCAAATCGGATTAAATTCCTCTTCCAATTTAGGAGGTTCATACATGTTCAAATGGTTCACATTAATGATATGATGGATTCCTAGCTGACCTAGGAGGTCCAAATTGAATGCATTCTATCCCACTAATTAAAAAATGGTATATGTACCATATCAAATAGGCTAGATCTTGTTATGTTGCTAGCATTTAACCTTTTTTTGGGGGGGAAATTAATCCAAACACACTCGCACACCTAGAACACAAATAGATCCATGTATTGATCTTGTTGGTGTTGATAGTTAAGTTGTTATTCAGCAAGAGCATGTTGCACCTAAGTGTGTATATTAGTCAATGTGTCATGTAAAAAGGTAGATTTTTTGTGTTCCTTCTACTATCTAGGTGGAACCGAAAAGAAACAAAAGAAAAAGTGTCTCATAGGGTATAGTAGGTTGAAATCCAAAATAGACATCAAAAGATGAATATCCTATGGAGTTGTGAAGTGCATGATTATAACATGTTGGACTATACATAAAGATAATTATCCCATTTTTTATGCATATGATAGAACATGTGAATAATATGAATTAAAATATTATTGACCACCTCTATTTGTTCATTCATTTGAGTATGAAAGGTAGTTGAGAATTGAAGTTTGTAGCCAAGCATATGTTATATTGTTTTCTAGAAATGGTTGAAGAAACTATAGTCGCAATAAGATATAATAGATATAAAACACACAATGACAAAGATGGAATTATGATGGAAAGTGGTCATAAAAAGACACTATTAAAATAAAGAGATATGTATCCAATTGGCATGGAGGATTGATGAATGGTCAAGAAATTTCCATCTTGCATTTGGCGGGTTTTGAGGTGTTGCAAAGAGTGCAACTATAGATAAAAGAACTCACTTGATTCTTCACAATATTATTTTAAAACAAGTAAGCTTGTAAGTGATTCATAGTTTTATTGATTCCAAACTAGCCCCATTAAGAATATGCATGGGACTCCTTGATGAAAAGAATTCTATCATTATTGGTTTGAACACATATCTATTTCACGTTATATAACTATCTATCTCTTATGTGGAAATCTAAAAAATATCTTTGATTTACCTTTGATGGGTGCTACCCCTGTATGGGACCAAAATATTGATCTAAAGAGTATTGTTGCTCCAATGATCATATACAAGAACCTTGATGTTGAGGATTAAGGATTGAAAGCATGCAAATTGGAGGGTGACTAAATAGGTCAATTGTTTAGTTGGTGCTTCCCTTCTTGAATTTTATTACCAAATAATTTCTTTAAATGTAATATTTTTATTTGATGTGATATTCTCATTGTTGTTTTGTTTGTGTTTTAAAGAAAATCAAAGGATGATGATGAGTGTGTAAGGTTGTCTCATTGTGAAGATGATAAAAATGCCATTATTTGATAGCTTGGACAAGGGAATAAAATTATTCATCATAGAAATTCTATGGAGCTTAGCATCATACATACTTTCATAATGATAAGAAACTTGATGCCCATCTTGTTTGAGGATGACCTCAATAACATAGTGGGAGGCATCTAACTTTGTCTCAAAAAGTTCTTGCAAGTTTGACAAATGAAGATTGAGAGCAGAGAAATATATGTTTTAGATGCTTATAGGTTGCATCAACTTGTGTATTCCCAACAAATTATGGTTGGTAGGTAATATTATGCAGAGTGTCCACATTATCTAAGTAATGAGGTATAAGAATGAGGTAGAAATTAAGCCCTTCAAAGTAATTTTTGAGTCTTTTGTTAGAGTGGGGCATAGGAAAATCCAAAAGAACTCAACATTGGATGAACCAACTTGATTATCAACATGGGATATAAGAAATTAGAAATAATGAACAACAGTTTGCCTAAATATTTGAGAATTAGGTTGATAGTTTGCTAATCCTATTTGAGTTGAGTGTTGCAAACATACTAGGTATGAAAGAAGATGAAAATATCATGACACTTGAGGTTGTCAATTAAGTGTAGCATCATACCAATATTATGATAACCCTAGTATATTTCAAAGATGAGAATCAACCATATGTAGAAGAAGCAACACATATGATGGTTCCTATCATGGATTAGAGTATGCAAGTTGTAGAAGGAAGTCTACATTCCATACAAATTTTATATAATGTAAGACATGGAGTTATAAGAGTCGAGAACCAAACTAATAAGAACACTATTTATGAGATGGAAAATCTTAGCATTAATGAAGTCCTCCGATAATGATTGCATATATTGAACATGGTCTAAGATTGGTTTGGAGTCGGCTAGGTTAAAATGGTCTTGCCATTGATAAAATATGGGTTCAAACACCATACACTAAAGGAAATTTGATATTTATATTATATTTTAGAAAGGGAAAATGACTTTCTAATTTTAAATAAGGTTCTCATTGGAGTTCCCTACTACCATACTTCATTATTGAAGAAACCCAAATGCCATTGATTGAAGGTCATGACTCTTCCTTTGATTAAGATACTTTCTCATGTAGAAATAGTGTAGTCCACTACATAGACAAAGAGTGTGCGATATGCAACAATAAACCGTGTAAGGATATAGTATTTGAGAATCGTCTATTGAAATTCAAAGCATATCAATTGAAATACACTAGGTGAAAGTTTGAAGTGGTCAATTCTCACTAATCCACCAACACCATGGACCCCACTATCAACTCTATTGAAAAAATAAAATGTGGCAAACATTAATGTTGGAAACCTTCTTCAATATGAGGGTGAAAAACATCCCAAATATGTAATGGTATATCTATGATAAGACATGAGATAAATGGATTCCAGTAACAAAAAAAACATATTTTGTTATCTCTGGAAGATAAACAATAGGCTTGGATTGTGAAATTTACTGAAAATCATAATGAAACCAAGGATGATATTAAGAGTGGCTTCCTATTATTTTTTATGACTGGAGATGTTAAAAACATTCAAACTTAGAAACACAAAGAGATTAAACATATGCCAACGTTGAGGCCTCAATGAGCTACAACTTTTTAACACATGTGGTCCCTCGTGCAAACATGTTTTCCATTCTTTGTCTTCATTTTTTATGGATTAGCTTGGTTGTGCATTTGTCTAGATTGTTAATCCAAATTATGAATTGATATTTTAGTTTGATTTCATAGTTACTTTTAGTAGTGAGTACATAAAATTCTATTTAATTGTTTGTACATTTCCCAATTATAATACTTAATCATAGAGTCAATTTAGGATCTAAAATGGGATTCCCAAGAAAAAGAGTCATGAATTTGAATTTAAAACCAATAGAATTTCAAAAAAAAAATCAACATTAATAGTTGACTTGACATATTTGTCATAAAAAAATTACTTTTCTAATTCATATATTCAACTTATTTCTTTGTGATTTTACTTAAATTTTGAGTCGACGTACCTTTTGGATACATAATTTAATTTTGCATCCAACGAGTACCCACACTGCATACTTTTAGTAAACCCCACCCTATGAAAAACGAAAAATACATATAAAAATATATCACTTAAGTAACACATTTTTTAAAAATATTTTTCGCTTTAAATCTTCTTAAATTAATTTTTTAACCACTTATTTAAATCTTCTTAAAATAAAATTCTTATAACACTATATTTTAAATTCTTACCAATTCAAAACTTTTATAAATTTCCAACCCAAAAGCCATACATTTGTTCCATAATTTGATATAGGAAGCCATACATTTGTTTCGTAATTTGATGTAGAATTATACAATAAATCAATCCCTAAGAAATAAAATTATCTTATCAAATCCTCAATCAATCTATAATTACCTTTATAACCAGTCGAAACTTCTACCCTTATTCTCACCTTGTTCTCTAATTACCTTTACAACCAATCAAAACTTTCTTCGTAAAATTTCTCTCTTCCAATCTTCAATTGAAAGAGATTTACATACGTTAAAAACTACATTAAAATTATTGATCTCCTATTGAACTAATTCTTCTAAAATAATTTTTTATCGTTTATTTTGTTTACCTTAATTAATTAATGAAAAATTCTTATCAAACTATCTTGTTATCAATATTTTATTTTATAAAAAAAATGGCGCCCATCACTCTTGAATCTCAATCAATCATGTCAAGGTTGGTCCACCAAACCTTCCACACTAAAAAATACATTTGGCCCACAGACATAATAATAGTTAGTAATCCGTCTACCTTGTCTTGTTCTAAGACAGGTTTTGATTGTTAGTAGGTCTAAAGACATAAAAGTCTCTATCATAATATGATGGGCATTCAAGTTTTTTGTAAAATACACCAACATAGATCCATCTTAAATCCATATCCATCGAGAGGGATCCAATTTCTTGAGGTGTATTTCTTTTTTTAAATTGAAACTCAAGAAATTTGATCTCTCTTAATTGATAGGGTTTAAGTTTTAAGTTTTTATTTTATAAACGAACATTTATTTTTTAATTACTTTCATAATATTTTATTTTATTATTAACCAATATTTTATTATTACTTTTCATAATATTTTATTTTATGGTTAACCAACATGGATTTTTTTAAATACTTTCCAATAATTACTTTTCATAATATTTTATTTTATTATTAACCAATATTTTTTTATTACTTTACATAATATTTTATTTTATGATTAACCAACATGGATTTTTTAAATACTTTCTAAATACTTTTTAAGTTTTATTAGATATAAGGCTACATAACGCTACATCACACACGTTAGAAGATCTCCCCCATACTGGGTTGTAGAGCACCTCGTTTCACTCAGTGCAATGATCGATACAATAGTAAGTAGTAAGCATTAGTTCATATAAAATGTATCGAGAATTCAGTAAACAAACAATGTTCGATACTTAATTATGTATTAATCGATGTAATTAATTATATAATTTTAATATTATAAATAATAAATAATAATGATAATTTATTGTTAAGGTCAAAGTTAAGCCAAATATTAATTTGGACACCAATTTGGTGTATGAGATCCTTTATGCGGAGTGATACAACTACTAAAATTTATATAGGTGTACATACTCTATCCCTTAATAATAATAATAATAATAACAATAATATTATTACTATTATTATTAAAGTCACATCCATGCCATACACCAATTTGGTGTATCAAAACCCTATGTCTATGGGACAAGGGACCTCCCTTTGCGCAACAATGTAACTGCTAATGTTTACAGAGGTGTACATATCCTATCCCCCTTTGAATTTGAACCTATGACCTCGTACGATGAAACTCATGTTCTTAATTGTTAGGCCCACTCATGCTCTAAAATATCGATATATATAATGTTGATTGAAATATTAATAGATAGACAAATACTTTTTGTTCTTTGAAATAAAATTGTACTTTATTATTTATAATAAAAAATTAGTCACAGTTTTTAAATTTTATAAAATTATAAAAGAGAATCCTCTCAACACTTGATAATTTATCACATAAATAGTCATGGAAGCACCAATTGATTGTGAGATTATTGGAGGACCCTACTCGATTAGTTGACTTGGCTATGCAATCAATTAAACATTGTAATAAAATGAGTGGACTAGGAATTGTAGTCAACTAGTTAGCCAAGTTCAGGGGAGGATATCAATGAGCGATGGGAGAGAAAGTTGGAAAATTATTTGAACAATTACACCATAAGACATTGATTGAGCCTCACATAAGGTATGTCATGGATATTTATAGACACTCAAAAGATTCAAGTTCATAAAATCTATTCCCACAGAGATAAAGAAGCTTGTTGACACACTTACTCATGGCCAATCTAATAGAGGTTGAAAATCTACTTTCAATGTTGATTACAAGGGAAGGAAAAATTTATTTGAGTGCACCAACATTACTGAAGATTATTGTGAAGAACAATCAATTAATGAGAATACATCTCTAGATGACATAAAATTGAGAAGTATCACAAAATTTCATGATAGCTTTCTCTCCTAGCTACTAGTTTTATTACATAATTTTTTAATTGACAAAGGAGTTGGACATATTACTACAGCATGAAATCCCTTGAGAGCAGCAGTCTACATTGACTAAAAGAAGAAGCAAGAAGAGGAGAACTATTTCCTAAGAAAATGCTAATGACCACTAGGATCACCATCCTTTACTAAGACTAGAGTTGGGGTTGGCACTGGTGGAGTAGCCAGTCATGAGATGCCTCTATAAAGAAGAAATCCCTACCGTAATGACATTGAGGAAGGCAGAGAGGAGGAGAAAATGAAATGATGACAAGGCAAGGAAAGAAGCAAGCAATGCTTGAGAAATAAAGAGAATATAAATTGGATGGAGGAAAACAAAAGAACTAAAAGAAGAATGGAAGAATACAAACCCTTCGTTGACATGTAAAAAAATCAGTGAGATAGAAAACAAAGAAGAACGTATGAGTTTTAAAGAATTTATAGAGCCTCATCCATCACGAATAAAGAAAGGATTAGTTGAGCATCAAGTCAATAGTTGGATACCCTACTTGACTCAAGTGTTGAGCACAAACAAGGTGTGAAGGAGCAAGCAACTATGCCAACTCTTGAGGATGCCAATTTAGTGGAGCATTTGGTCAATGAAATGCTAACCCTCTTTGAGTTGAGAGATGAGAATTGACCATACATATAAGAGTAAGAAACTCAGATGGTAGAATGATGTCTGTAATCCACATAATTGTTAGATAATTTTTAAGACGCGGAGATCTATGAGTTGAGACATGTAATAACTAAATATATATATACAAGGTGATAATGTCTTTGCACCAATGAAGTCCTCCAACAACACTTGCATTTTGAATGTGGTTTAACATTTGTTTGGGCTCAAATAAATGAAGATGGCCAAATCAATAGTGTAACTTACGGATTCAAATACTATATATGGAATGCAATTCGATCAATATTATACTCGAAGAAGGGGGAAATAACTTGCTCATATAAATTAAGGATCTCATTATAGATCCCCCATATAAAACATAATTACTAAGGAAACCCAAATTCCATTATCTCAAATGTCATAATTATTTGTTGGATAAAGAGACATGCTCATGAAGAGACAATGTAGTCAAATATAATGACCAAGAGTGTGAGGCCAATTTGCAAGAATAGTAGTCGATGCACAATAGTAAAAAAATTTAAGTGGTCGATTATCAATTGTTCACTGACACCACTATCATGTACCTTTGATTTGAATATGGAGACACACGTAATATTTCCAATAATAATATAGAAAAAATCCTCACTTTATTCATATAAAAAAACGTTATGTTAAATAATTTAGATATCAATATGAAATCACAAAATAGATATAATAAATTCTACACAATTTATTAATATTCAATCCTTAAGGTAGGGAAACAGCTTACAATTGGTCACCTTATCAAAGGAATCCACTCTTGTTCACATAGCTCTTTGAAGGGGCAAACTTCTATGATGTAAGCTCCAAACACAGTATTCTTCCACAAATTATTCACAAGGAGGGATCCATCCTTATTTATAAATAATTTAAGAGAATTATAACCATAACAATATTATATTTACCTAACACACCTTATTTAATGAGGTCCCATTACATTTATTCAATGTTGACTGGCATACTAGGCATTATTTAATAATAATTGATAGTGGACCTTTTCCATTGTACATTGAATGGTCTCCACTATTATTAATCTAATGGACTCTCTATCCACACCATTACACTCTTGGAGAGGATCAAAACAGTCGATCCCACTTAGAAAAGTGTTCTCTTGAATGTTTGCTATGAGGAGTACCAATAGTAAACTAAGGTCCTATGGATGAGAGTTTACCTCGATGTTGAATTATACCAAGGAACTAAGGTCCCATGTACAAGTGTTAGCCACCATGCACAAGTAGTTCAACAACCTACACTCTAAGTCTAGACCCCATGTACGAGTGTTGACTACCATGTTGAAGTAGTCAATGTCTCATTTGCAAGGACTAACTAGAATGTTGACGTAATCCAAGGGACTCGTCCATAAACCTAGTTTGCTTTCCCATGTACTAAAATTGACACCCAACCAATGACACCTGAACTCGATGAACTATTGGGTGTTTTTATTCGAGTATCCTCTATGGTCATGTGGATTTGAATAATTATAACCATCCAAAGGAAACAAATTCTTCATATAGTAGTAAAAGAATGGATCTAAAAGGAACTCTATTACTATGCAAGAAGCATACTAAAAGTTTTTAGGCACCACCTATTGTTGTAGTTCCTCCACAGGGTTCTTTTAATATGGTGGAGAAGATTCATAAAAAATTAAATGGAATTAGTTTTCTTTGCTAAAGTTAAAAATTCTGACATACCAATACTCATAAGCATATTCTAAATCACACCATGCCTATCTTTATTGGTTATACTCTTCAATGATGAAAGAATATATGTTATCAATAACACAATCCTCCTCAAATTTCTAAATTGTATTCTTCATAGATTTAAAATTTACACATATATTTTGTAAATTTTTTGTAACCCACATTGGTTCCTCCCATGGCATGTTCCACCAACTTTCCATTCTTTGATTTCATGAGGGTTGGAAGGTGTAAATTTGCATGGGTTGTAGAGTATTTTATATTGGCTAGAAACATATCTTATAATATGTCATATCAAATCCCTATAAATTACCTAACCAATGACATTGACCTAGTTGCAATCTCGTCACCTTGTCAAAAGCTATGTCGTCTACAAGACTTGTAGTCATCATCAAAAGACTTTAAAAAAGATTTAAAACTACAATACCTCCTTCATCTAGACTCTGATTTGAGCGGTTTGTTTTTTTTTAATTACATATTTTAACGAGGATAATATATAGGATACAAGTATTTTCTATAAATTTTACCAAAAGATACTCATAAATTGTTCTGAGTATTGCAACATTGTTTCTCTCTCTTAAAACCTACAAAATAGAAAAAAAATCTCTCTTTTTGGTCTTGTAAACTTCTTTGATACAACTTGTTATGTACCTTAGATATGAATATGCAACCACAAATTATATATTCAAAATTATCCACACTTTATTAATATCAAACCATTAGGGAAGGGAAACACCTTAAAATTTATCCTTTTATGGCAAGAATCTAATCTGGTTCACTTGCCTCTTTAGGGGGAAACCTCCAATGAGCTAAAATCTAATTATAAATTTCCTCTGTGCACCTTATTCAAAAGGAGGTCTCCATCCTTATTTATACATAACAAGAGAATTATAACCATAAAAAATTCTTAAGTACCTGCATGATTAGAGAATTCTACTTCCTAACATGATTATTTGGATTCAAATATATAGATCGATCCATATACAAAAAATGATGTAACTGCAAAAGGTCAGATGTGGATTTGGAAGGAATATTACCAAATGATAATATGCAAGATTTAAAATCAGAGTCATAACCTTGCCTCAATTTCCTTCTATGATTTTCTCTACATAAGTGGGAGTAGAATCATTAAATAGAAGGTGAAATTATTTGTGTTCCTGTAAATGACAACTATACATGTACTAGTCATCACATTTATCCTCTAAATCATAAACATAATACATTTCATTGTTATACTATTTTCGGATGGTGGGATGCATTTTAGGAAGGACACAACTCTCCTTGAATTCACAGACATCCTTCTTCATATCTTCACAAATTGCAAACATATCTTGGAAAGTTTTTATTATGAACAGATGTTTCTCCGATGTTGTGTTCCTTCATATTTCAATTCTTAAATTTTGTGAGGCCATTGGAGATGGAATTTTATAACTATTGTACCACACTAAATATTGATTTAAAATATATCATATAATGTGTTAGATAAAAACCCCATAAATTATCTATCAAATCACATCAATCTAGTTGCAATTTAAACAACTTGCCAAAAGTTATGTCCTTTGAAGACCCACAACTATCATAAAAAATACCTAAAAATAACATCTCAAACTACAATATCTCCTTCGTTTAGACTCAAGTTTAAGCAACCTTTTATTATCATTTATTTTTGTGAGTAGAATATAGATCTACAATTTGTTTTTGGAAATTCCACTCAAAAATTGATATGATTGTCATGACCCTCTTTTTCCTTTAGAAAATATCTAAAATAGAAGGTAAAAAAAGCTCTATTGGGCCTTGAAAAGTGATATGATACTAAATACCTTTTATTTGAATATGATAATATGAGATATTTAATAATACAATAGAAAACCGCAATAATTCATTCATGTGAAAACACTTCAAGTAGCAAAACACCTTACATTTGATACTTTAACATAGGCAATCCACTCGTATTCACGTGTATCTTATAGAGGGACATCTCTAACTAAGAAACACTATGATTTTACTTCTTTATGTATTTTTTAACCTCCTATGATATTTATAGTAGGAAGAACCTTCTAGTAATCCTTCTTAAACTTATTTATTTTGACACTGCATCTACTTCCTAGCCTTATTTATTTTTGATGGCCATAGAATATTATCTATCTATCTAAGGAGTCTAGAGTAAGACCCTGACATTCATGCTATTATCGAATCTATTGATAACAGAAAAGAAAATATAGAAAACATTAATGCTAGAAAAGTTCCTTTATGTGAGGATGATAAGGATCCAAAAAGGAACATGTATATCTATGAGAGAACATAGGAAGCAATGGATGTTACCAACCACAAAAAAAGCTACTCGTATAGTTTTTTGGGGTGCATTGAGAAGAAAAGCGTTGAATTCTTTCATGAAATTTACTTAAAAGTATAATAGAAGCAAGGATGAGAGTAAGAGTGGATTCCTATCATTCTTTAGGATTGAAGATGTTAAACATATTGTAGCCCAAAAACTTAGAGATTAAACACTGGACAAATGAGTTAGACTCAAGGTCTTAACAGCCCCAAGTTTTTAAGTCATGTGGTGCCAATTTGGAGGTTATTTTTCGATTCATTATCTTCACTTTTCATGCATTACTTTTCTGGTCTATATCATTATTCTCTTGATGAAAAATAAGAACTGATATTTGACTTCGATCTCATAATTAATTTTAGTATTGAGTATATAAAACTTATCTCAATTGTTTTTGTGTTTCATAGAAACAAAGATGAAATTAAAGTGGTGTGGTTGATCAAGAATAAAATAACACTAACCACATATACAAATGCTACATCTAAAAACCTCAAGCTCAACAATTCCGAATAATAAGTTCCTTTATATTTGTAGTTGGTTTACATTTTGATGTAGACTCTTGTTTCCATGATAAGAACTTGTTATTTTATGGGCCACTTGTGCTTAGCTCAATTCTATATGTTATAGATTACAAACCAAGATAACCAAGAATTGAAACATTTCTTTAAAGTCTTTTCATTTCATTTTTTTTAACTAGAAATTTGAATAATTCGATTCCAAAGTACTCTAGAGCATAATAGTATAATAGTATGATTTGGATGTATTGGACTTTTGTGTAAGGAAATTTCAAACAATTTAGAATTCGTCGAATATTCAGTGTAGGTGTAATATTTAGAGTCTTGTTTCCATAATAAGAACTTGTTATTTTACGGGCCACTTGTGCTTAGCTCAATTCTATATGTTATAGATCATAAACGAAGATAACCAAGAATTGAAACATTCCTCTAAAGTCTTTTCATTTCATTTTTTTTTAACTAGAAATTTGAATAATTCGATTCCAAAGTACTCTAGAGTATAATAGAATGATTTGGATGTATTGGACTTTTGTGTAAGGAAATTTCAAACAATTTAGAATTCGTTGAATATTCAGTGTTGGTGTAATATTGGCTCCCAAGGATTTTGAATTAATTAAAATTTAGAATTGGTCAAATATTCGGTGTAGGTGTAATATTGACTCCAAAAGATTTTGAATTAATTAAAGAATGCTTAATTAATACTGAAGTATCAAATTGATTTTTTAAATAGTATTTTTGGTTGTAAATATTATGTCGAAAAGAAATAAATACATTTTATTATGTTTAATATTTAATAGTTAATATTCAATATGTTATTAAAAACATTATATTACTTCCATATTTTTATTTAAATTTTTTATTAGATATTTTTTCCTTATCAAATTGTATTCTTACTCCAATTATGCTATTATGCTCCACAGAAAAACCATAAAACGATGAACAATTCCTTAATATTCTTAAACATGATATATCTACCACCACCTTACATATTTATCTTTTGGCATTGATTCTAAGTTAAAATACAAAGAGAATCTGATCATTAGACGCTCTGGGAAATCTAATTATACAAAGCCAATACAAACATAGCAAGATATTACATTCAAATTAGAAACAGCTCAATACGTTTTTGGATCTGTCACCCGAAGATACCGTTTTTCGGAATTATCACCGACCATTTTAAACCCTGTTATATATTTTTAGTATGTTGAACTTTAAAAATCATTTTAATTTATTTGAAAATGTTAAATGAGAATTTTCACCTTCCCTACGGTGTAAAATTTCCAGGATAATACAGATCTATATTCGTATATTCCAAAAACACTCGGCTTTTAAAATGGCAAAGAAATTTTCAAGTTTAGAAATAAAGGGTGGAAAAGAAAAATATTAATTTTATTTATATAAGCTAAATGTTAAATATGATAGATTTTTGACGTCGGGCATTTTTATTTTTTTATTAATATTTAAATTTAAACTATTTTTTAAACTATTATATTACCTTACACATTTCTCTATACTCTAGAAAACGATGTATAAAGCTCTTTTTAATGCAATTATTAATGATTTAGATGAACCAATCACCTTATAATTGGCGTAAAGGCTTGCGTAATATCAAACTTATTTGATGCATAAGTGACATAAAGGCTTACATGATATTAAACTTATTTTATGCATTAAAAAACCAAATCAAAGTTTATTTACTACAGCTAGAGTTTGACCATTACGGCTTTGCAAGTTAAAATGGAATTCTTCATGGAAAATGTAAATGACGTGTTAAAATAATATTGTTAGCATGATATTCATGAATATAAAATGTGTATCAATTAATTTTAAAAAAATTATATGATAAAATATGATTGGTCGTGATAATGAGATAATGATGCGCATACCTTTAAATTAATTTAGAGATTTATTTTAATTTTGGATTTATTAAGCGTTTAGATATATCTAATTACTGTTTGTGAAATATGGATATTTATCTATTTTATTGGCAATGCTTTAAATTTACAACTTAGTAAAGAAAAAGGATAATTAGATTATAACACTAGCACATACACAACCACTTAGCTTGTTGGCTAGTGAATATCAATAGGCAATTCCCTGAAAGTGTTATAGAACAATTGCAAAAATCCATACTACGATGCTTAAAAATAAGCTATGGAATACGCTAGAGGAGCTTAAGGTTCCTTTTGAATTGAGAGATGTCGTGATAAGGTTATACGAAAATGTCTTTGCCAAGTTTAAGAAAAATGAGAGGTGGTAGATGGATATAAACTTTAATATTAGAGTTAAGCAAGGCTAGCCCTCTCCCCTGCACTTTTTGGCATTTACATCGATAAACTAGAAGGTTTTTTAGAAGAAGCACATTAACATCGACAAGAAAAAAGTTATGATTATAAAATATAGGAAATACACCTACGCTAATTTATATATGAAAATAGAAAACTAGAAGAGTGAGTTTTCACAAGTATCTTGGAATTGATATTCATCAGAAGCTCAATTGAAACTATAGCATCGAGAAAAAGATTAACAGATGGTGGAAATCTTATTTTGGTCTTGAAAATAATTGTAAATTAGCCAACTTGTTCATGTAGGATAACAAAAAGTTTCTCTTTGAAACTCTTAGCATCCCCATTATCTTATATAGTTGTGAATTATAGGGTTGCAAAATTTCTAGAAAATGTTGGAGAAAGATTGAGCAAACCTAGAAGAGTTTTATAACTTATAACCTCAAAATTAAAAGTAATACGCCTTATACTATTTTCCTCATAGAAGTGGGTATTTCCCCCATCGAGAGCATGGCTATGAATAGGTACCCAATGTACACGCAAAACATAAATAACATGGGAAACGAGATACTTCCAAAAATTGCTTTGAAATCAAGTCAAAACCAACTACGCCTCAAGTGGGGTTGGTGTAAAGATACCATGGGTTGGTTAAACCATTGGGGCATTGGCAAAAATGAAACTTTGCAGAATATTGATAATGTCAAAAATATTATTACATCTAAGTTTAAAGAGAAATTGTGGTGTGAGGGAGATTTAGAGGTTAAAAGAAAATTAAGATACTATAAGGAAGCCATTAACCCTAATTTGCAAGATCACAACTATCTCTCCATAATAACTAGTTCAAAGAAGAAAATTAATATATGCAAGATTAGAACGAACTCTCATGAGCTCCATAGTGAAAAAGGGCATTGGTCTATTCCTAAAACACCATGGGTGGAAATTGTTTGCAATCTTTGTGATTCTATGAGCATTGATGATGAAAATCACTTTCTCTTAGAGTGCCCTGCTTACACCCACATTAGATCTGAGTTTCATAGTATTTTCTACAATACAAACCTTTCTAATGTCTTAACTTGCAAAAACTATAGTGATCTCGTAATGCTTCTCGCTAAGCTTTTTGAGTATAGGAATACAATTTTAAAGAAAACCAAATAATACCCTTATTAGGGTCCGATGGACCAAATTTGGCCTCAGTGGATGTTTCGTCGTCAACGTCCTCGGCGGCGGCGGCGTCAAATGAAAAATATAAACTGTAGTAAAAATGAGTATGAAAATCTTTTACAAATTAGTTTTTGAAACAACACCGTAAAGAACATAATTATTAATTATTATTACTTTTACTTATATACTATATTAAGTAAATCTATTCAAAAATGATATTTATGTTTAATATATATATATATATATATATATATATATATATATATTTTTGTCACATATTAATCTACTTATTAATTATATAAATTTAAGTATAGTGAAATATATGAAGTGAAATATAATTTGATCAATTAATTAATAAATATCCTAATGACTTTATAACTTGAAACTAAGTTACACCTTATACCAACTTGTACATTTATATACACAAATAACCACTATCTCTTATCGATAAAGTCAAATAATTAGTTTTTTATAAAATAACAAAAAATTCTATAATATAATAAAAATTATACATATCTAAAAAAAAATGCATCATTTTAATAATTATATTTGGATGTAGTTTGGATGGTTGGGAGAAATGGTTGTTACCCTTCTCACTTAGAATCAATTTAATTCTTGTAAATTACATGATGCTCTTGTTAATCCCCTATATAATAAATGAATGGATTATGTAATTTTGGTCATACCTTTATTCTCCGAAATAGCAGATATCAAGTAGATATAGCCTTTCGATGTACCACCATTGAAAAAATTCTACTATAACATAAAAGAATTATGCAATATCTCAAGATAATATTATTTATCATTAGATAAGGACTTTACCTAATTGTATTGGATGGGAACACACATCTACTCACTGATTCTTATAGTATACGCCTTATATATGTGTTCCAGGACATAACAGTGGAACAATTTTCAAACAAAACGATATCTAAAAGGTAAGTTGGTACATTTATGCTTAATACAAATATAAATTAATTTTATGTTTATAAATGTCGATATAATTAATAATTTTATGTTTATAAATGTAGATATAATTAATAGGCATTTTGCGAATTCTTTGAGTTCAGTAAAAACTTGTCATTGGTTGGTCTATGAAAAAGAAGCAAATAAATATCTTGGTACCACTAGGAATATTCCGTCCGAGCCTTGCTCAGGATACATCTTAGGAATATGGATAGCATTATCACCTTTTGGGTACTACTATTACTTGGATTTCAGAGCCTTTCCCATACAATTTAGTCATGTTAACTCACTAGCTAGGAATAGACCTACCTTTTATGCCTCCACCTAATAGTTACCCACCTGAAAGAACTAGACCTGGTTTCCCTATACCGCACTTACTAAATGAATGCCTAAAGAGGTACTGCTATTGAATTCTCCAGGAAGGATGGGAATGAATGGAAGGACTTAACACAGAGCTGCACAGGCTTTTCGATACAACAACATAGTATTCACTAGCATTCCATAACACCACTTACTGATCAGAATTTGTGTTGTTTTCTCCATGCCATCAATATTGGGTATTTGAGAGAAGCCTCGGTGAATGGTTGTTTTTTAGTCATAATTTCATAAAGGCCCGCCTCTTGGAGATTTGGTGTTTTTCTGGAAAAATAACTTTGTTCCTTAGCTTTGCTCATAAAAATATCTCACTTACTTCATTGTGGTTGTCTTAGGAAATCTTCTTTTCTTCTTGTTTCCTTCCTCCCACTACTCTGGATTTTTAGTGAAGGTTAGTTTCTTGCTACCTTGGCTGACTCCCTATCTCTCCATGCTACCCTTTCTTTACACCCTTGGTCAGGCCCTCAAGATGGGGCTATATAGGCTATTACATATATAATACGAGGTACCTTCTTTCCAACCGGTATCAAGTTCATCTTTCCCTCAACCTCACCCTAAGACCCAAGTCAGCTGACCTAGCGAAGATCCATCCCTTCCCATCTCATCCCATTTCAACAAAAGCGGTGACAGGGAAAACAACAAAGAAGGGAATAGATAAATCCGAGTATATTATAGTATCTTAGCCAACCAAGCTATGATTAGCTTCTCCACTTGTATCGAGTGGATCGACCGCATCAACTAGAGGCTCTCTCTCGGCATCTATGGGGATGATGTTCTCCCATGTATTGGCTATGCTCTCTCTGGTGTATTGGCTAGCGGCAACTCACATTCTCTCCGGTCGTGTATTGGCTAGTGATAATCGGCACCTCCTATGACTTATGGGCTATTGGTTGTCAATGATTGGCATATGACCCATCACAGGTGCATCGTAAGTAAAGCATAATTGATCAATTCGAGAACATTGAGGAAGGGGTTTCGATGTTTTTAAATATTGATTCTCAAATTCCTTGGAGATTCCAAATATTGGTTAAAGCTCAAGCAAGGATATCACCAAGCGAATGGTTATGCTGGAATAATTATTCAAGGAATAACCTTTGATTTCGATTTTTGTCCCCTCATCAGAGGCCCCCTGGTTCTAAGTTTATTTCTAACAAAAGTATAACCTTGCTTTCCTTCTTACTTGTCTTAAGGAATATCTCCCATATCTTTCACTTTCATATCGTCATGTTACCTTAAAAGAGCTTACCAATCCCCCCTTTTCATCATCGCGGAATAAAAATTTAAGATCTTCGCTTGCCTGCCTTAAGGAAGAGGATCCATTAGCATTAGTTACTCACCCTCTCTTAGAAGTATAGATTCTATAAAAGTAATTGGATATTTACATATTTTATTTTTCTATACTTACTAAACCCCCCATAATCATCCCAATTCAAATGACATAAATAGTGAAAAATAACCCGATTCATAAGTGTGAGCACGATAGGCATATACCTTCTCTAACTTTAAAAGACTCTCTCTACAAGGATGCATATATCATTGAAGTCTACACCGAATGGAAACAACATCTCCTAGATAGGTACTAATCTATTACACACCACATATATCCAGCATCACAAAGAACACTATCCACACACCGCTTATTGCTTCCCTCCCTCAACTCAGGTATCCCTCCCCTCCACTCTCTTCTTATTTTACCCCCATTTCACCTAAGCAGGCCTTTCTATCGGCTCTGCTCCTAGATGAAACATACCCCTTTACCTCTAATTTTTTGTCTTTTATAAGTACGTGTTGAGATATCTCAGCTAGCATTTTGTCCTCTCCTCTCATGCTTCCCCTGGTACTTTCTTCCTTTCCTTTCCTTCCTCTTCTTGCTTATTCGGACTTATTCCTGATGGGTACAACTAGATAGATGATCTGACATTACTTACTTGCTCGCTTAATTGCTTGCTTATATCCTAGCTTGGATACTTTGGTTCTTCGCCGAACTATTCGAAGGGGATTATCCCAACACCCCATCCTACTTTGATTATACAAGCTAAAATATAAAGTAAGGGAGGATATATGGAGGACCTCGCCCTTCTTGCATTGAATGAATTGATGGGGTTATCTCTACCCAGATCAGTTATACCTAATCGTAAAAGTGTGCAGAGTAGTTGGTTATTGTTAGTCTTTCAGAATTTCAATCTGATATAGGATCTTAACTGAGAGAATAGCATGTACAACATATCTATATCATATCAATCATGGACACAATAATGCAAGCACACAAGAGACACAGAGTTTCACAGGGGAAAACCAAGAAGGTGAAAAACCCCACAACTTCCTCAGAGATAGATAGAGCAATGATACAACCCAAGTACAAGAGATAGTCCTCCTAGCAGCAGCTTCTCCTCCTCCACTAGTGCGCCACTCTCCAATGAGTGTGTGAGTGAGAAGTGAATGATCAAATAGAGTGCCTCCTGCAGTCTATTTATACATGACTTGACTTGCCTAATAACCTTTACTAGGTCGGCCTCAACTTAACCACATAACATAATGCTGACAGGGCCGACCCCCACTAGGGTGGTCTAATAACCCTTTAACCCACATGACTTATACAGGGCTGACCCCAACAAGGTGGTCTAATAACCCATCATGTATAAGTTACGACACTTACAATATAAATGACGACACTTCCGTATCGAGGAATAATAACATCTCTATAGGAATACAAACACTTCCGTATAGAGGAATAATAACGTCTCTATAGGAATACAATATACATATATGAAATACATTATAAAGTTACAAATACATCAACACTCCCTCTTAACTAGGAAGGTATTTCTTGACAGAGATCTGCTAGCACAAGTCTTCTTCTCTGGATCATCGTCATCAAATCATCATCATCGTCACTGCTGCTGCTATCTCAATCAATCTCCGATCTTCTCATCATAGGAAGTTCTATAGAGCCATTCCTTTTTCATACTGGATGTAGGCCCACCTCCTGCAGGTCTTCATCATCACTGGCCATACTGTGGCATCGTCAAGATTTATTACGTGAGTCACAAACCCTCGTAAGAGCATCCCAGGACTGATTACAAGCACACAGCCCAACCTATCGGATCTCCCAGGTCTTATATGTGACCCTCATCACAAACCAACGAAAGAGCATCCCAAGACTTATTACGGGTACACACCCCAATCTATCGGATCTCCCAGGACTTAAATGTGATCCTCATCACAAACCCTCGAAAGAGCATCCCAGGACTTATTACGAGCACACAACCCAACCTATCAGATCTCACAGGACTTACATGTGATCTCCACTACAAACCCTCGAAATAGAATCCCAGGACTTATTACGAGCACACAACCCAACCTATTGGATCTCCCAGGACTTACATGTATTCACCACCACAAACCATCGAAAGAGCATCCTAGGACTTATTACAGGAACATATCCCAACCTATTGTATCTCTTGGGTCTTACATGTGGTCACATGACAAACCCTCGAAAGAGCATCCCAGGACTTATTACGGGCACACAGCCCAACCTCTCAAATCTCCCAGGTCTTACAATTCCTCTCAAGCACAACCTATCTACGGCCACAGAGCATCATCCTGATACTCACCATACATCATGCTAATGTACATCATCACATGATCATCCTGATCATATAATGTATCCACCTGATACATATCATCATACATGATCTACCTAATCATACAATGTATCCACCTAATACATATACAAATACATGATCCACCTGATCATAACAAGCATCCAACATGATGCATATACATATACATGATCCAACTGATCATAACAAGCATCCAACATGATGCATATACATATACATGATCCAACTAATCATAACAAGCATCCAACATGATGCATATACATATACATGATCCAATTGATCATAACAAACATCCAACATGATGCATATACATATACATGATCCAACTGATCATAACAAGCATCCAACATGATGCATATACATATACATGATCCAACTGATCATATCCAGCATCAAACATGATGCATATACAGAGCAGTAACTGGAGCATCGTCTTCATGCTCATCGTCCAGCGCTTACATCCACAGCCATCGGAAGGATCCTCCTCTCACCATGCTAGGAATGGCTCCTGCAAATGTGTCCATTGCTTCTTCCTCGAAGTGTCGTTAATTTGAAGAACACCAAGCCTCTCTCTGAAGTATTCAAACTTCACTCTGGCTAGTGGTTTCGTCAACACATATGCAACCTACTCATCCGTCGCAACATATAGGAGCTTCACTGCTCCTCTCTGCATTATATCCCTGATATAGTGATATTTGATCTCAACGCGCTTCGACCTGTCATCGAACACTGTGTTCTCTGACAACTTCACACAACTTTGGTTGTCACAATAGATACAAGTAGCATCCAACGAGAGATCAAATAACTCAGATAGTAACTTCCTAAGCCATATTGCCTCACAGCTGGCCGAACAAGCTGCAACATACTCTAGCTTGGCTGTACTCAGTGCTACGCAGGACTACCTCTTGCTAAACCAAGAGATCACACCTGATTCCATACTGAAGCAACACCAAGAAGTTCTCTTCCTATCTGTAGGACTGCCTACCCAATCTGAATCAACATAACCCTCTAGGTTAAACTTTTGATTAGCATCATACTTGAGCCCATAATCAACTGTACCCTTCAGGTACCTCAGAATATGCTTTACAGCAATCAGGTTAACATGTCTCGGATTTGTCAAGTACTGGCTCAAGGTGTTCATCGCAAAGCAGATATCTGGTCTTGTATACGTCAGGTTCATCAAGGACCCAATCATCTGACAATACATAGTGACATCAATTGGCTCAGATGAAGCATCACACAGAAGCTTCAGGTTCAATGCCATAGGTGTGGTCATGGCCTTGCGGTCCATCATCCCAAACCTCTTCAGGATCTCTACTACATGCTTCCTTTGTTCAAGGAAGATTCCATCTGCACTCTACCACACGTCCATGCCTAGAAAGTAGTGCATCATCCCCAAGTCCTTCATCTCGAACTTGGCAACAAGCTTCCTCTTAGTATTGACAATCAATCCATCCTCTCCTGTAACAAACAGGTCATCCACATATAGGAGTAGTATCACCGGATTGCCTTCCTCGATTTTGTAATAAAGGTTTGAATTTGCTTTACTCTTGGTAAATCTCAAACTGGATAGAAAGTTGTCTATCCTACCAAACCAAGTCCTAGGAGCTTGCTTCAAGCCATACAAGGATTTCTTCAACTTGCACACATATGAATCCCTATCATATGTCTCAAAACCGAGTGGCTGCTCCACATACACTTCCTTCTCGACTCCACCAATCAAGAAAGTTGTCTTGACATCCATTTGGTGTATCTTTCACTTCATTACTGCAACCAGAGCAAGTACTGATCTATTGGAAGTGTATCTGGCCACAGGAGCAAAAGTCTCTTCATAGTCAATCCCTCTTTCTGGGAGAAGCCATGAGCTACAACCCTCACTTTGTATTTCTCTATTGTACCATCTGCATCATGCTTGATCTTATAGATCCACTTGGAAGTCACAACAAACTTCCCATCTAGTCTTGGGACCACATCCCAAACATCATCGATTGGTACTTCTTGACCATGGAATCCTTTTACTGTATCTCGTATCATGGGAACTTGAAATTCTTCAATATTTTTCAATAGATAGTTTGAACTTCATTGCTAGAACAAATGTTGTAGTCCTTCTCTTGTAGGTGATGGTATACAATCTTTCCTACAAAGCAAGTTAAATTGCATGATTAGAAACATCTCATAGTTTTCAGAACAAATTCTTACACATAAAGAAATATGTCATATAGTCATGCAATTATTATATCAAATGCTTCAATACAACATTTATCCATATCCCGTAACTTTCTAGATGCCTTCCAATCTCTACCAGAACATTGTTAAGAGTGTGCAAAACTCCCAATGTGTTAGCAAAGAGGTTTCATTCCAGATAAGTAGCAATGGAATGTTGTACAGTGCCATAGGCCACTTACCCATTACATGCGTATTAGTAGTATATTGTTCATTAATGCAATTATTCTAATATGCATAATACACAACCTAAGTCTAGTAACACAAGTATATACATTATTGAACATTATTATTTAAACAATCAAATATACAAGAAGTCACAATTCAAATACTTATCTTTGTTTGTTTGTTGGGTGGACTCCCTCTCAATCTTTGTTTCCTTGCAGGAACTACTGGAGTGTGCTCCCTCTTGATCTTTGCTTCTTGGATTACCTTTACTTGAACTTATATCCATTCTCGATCACTATGCATGCTTACTAGTATCATCATTGTGTTATCCTCGAGATCTCATACATAATCATACATTTATTAGTATAATCTTAATACTATAAAAACACAATAATATTAAACATGTATAGTCATGATCATCTCAAACACAGATAATAAGCATTAGCATTTAAAGTTTCAGGGAAGAATTCTCTTACTCATGCATATTCATATTTGACCATAGAACTCTTCTAGTTAGTCATATCATCAATGAAAGTAAGAAGCATAATATGCCTAAACCCATGATTACTAACTTCAATGAATAATCATTATCAATCATGCCATGTATACTTATATAAGAGATCCCATCACAAGGTAGGATTCTAACTTTATATAGGAAAAACATACCTTGATTAATATGTTAGCTGGATATGTCTAACATACCCACATGATGTATTCTTGTTCTCTTAAATGACTTGTGATAGTGACCTGCATATCTCATAAGTTAACCATTGTGGAACCAAATTATACATGCCTTGTAAGTAGAGCTTTTATGTGATCCATGAATATGGATGTGTCTTTTGTCTTCATGTCACCATGGTCATATGTTCTTGATCTAGAACTTGATTTGTCTATCTAGATGTACCTTTCATATTAGCGGACAACATCATCCTCATACAACACCACAATGCATTAGTACAATCATAAGTGTCAAAACTCTAATCAACGAATATCTGCATTCATAATTTTATTAAGGTGATATGACAAGTCTAAAGTTAATCAAGATTGTACTAACCTTAATGAAGACCATAAACTTAATCATGAACAAATCTCAAAACATACCTGGATAAGTCATACCTATCAAGATTGCTTGTAATATTCTTATGTAAGTCCTTAGACTCATCTCCCTCTGAAACTAGAACTTCTTCACTTATCCAGGTGACCAATCCATTCTCTTCTCGGATTAACCCAATCCACTTGATTTGTAGAAACTGGATCTAGAGCTTGATTAGGGTTTGTCAAGGAAACCCTAAAATTTCAAACTTTGAATTTCAAACTTCTGAAAGGATAGAAAAATGCACCTTGATTAGCTGATCAACCTGGTATACTCAGAATTTGAAAACTGCAAAGTTTCACCCCTCAAATTTGCTTTTCAATCTTCTGGATTCAAAAGGGAGGACCCTGAATTAGGGTTTGAGTTTCCTGGAGATTCACCCAACCAAATAGTTTGATCCAAAGCTCTAAACTTTGATTTTTCAAAGGAGCTTCCAGCTATGGTCACAGATTTAAAAAATTCCCATTTTTGCAGAAGCCCTAATTTTTCACCTTTCCGATCAAAGTCTCGAACTAGGGTTTGATCAAGTGCGGCCTTCTGCCCAACCAAAAAATTCAATCTTAGTCTTCAAATTTTGATTTTGATGAGGAGCATCTAGCCGTGTTCTCCAATACAAAAAATTCCAACATTCTCTGAAACCCTAAATTCCCGAAGCCATGAATGAAGGTGCTCAAAATCCAATTCTATTTTGACAGAAATATGCACCTGATTGTTTCTGGTGTAACTCTGAAATTCCAGATCTACATGGTTCGAAAATTCTTCCTGTGGTAGCCTGACCTGTTAGTTTTCCAACCCCATAGGTATGACCTCAAATGGATTCTCTAAGAAATATTTATGCCAAGTGTCGTAATGTGACATGTTTATGAGATAAAACAGGAGAGCGAACTTGTACGGAGTGCCACATGTCACTGGCTCAATTTAGGCCTCTGAATATTGGACATGTGAAATTAAAGTCCGTGCCCTACCTGCCAATTTTTACTAAATTTCATTTGGAGCTTCCTATCCCAAGTTGTGACCTTTTTTCCTAGGTCACCTGTTTATGATTGATATCTGGAAGAGGCATAAACCCTATATTGTACAGATCATAAATGTAAAGGTACAATGAATTAGAATCTCTCCTTTGGATAGAAGGTACGTGGGGATCTTATCTTCGACCTGTAAAATTTTCAGATCCTGAAACTTCTCCAAAATGAATTTATATCGAAAGTGCTACAATGACTAGTTTTTTCTATATCAAGCCCTAGCTGCACAAGTGCAACAAATGTCATAAATGCCATACCATGCCTTCTTTCAAGATAGATCTGATACCATGTTAGTTTTTCAGAATTTCAATCTAATCTAGGATCTTAACTGAGAGAATAACATGTACAGCATATCAGTCATGGACACAATAATGCAAGCACACAAGAGACACAGAGTTTAACTGGGGAAAACCAAGAAGGTGAAAAACCCCGCAACTTCCTCAGAGATAGATAGAGAAATGATACAACTGAAGTACAAGAGATTGTCCTCCTAGAAGCAACTTCTACTGCTCCACTAGTGCGCCACTCTCCAGTGAGTGTGTGAGTGAGAAGTGAATGATCAAATAGAGAGCCTCCCGCACTCTATTTATAGATAAATTGACTTGCCTAATAACCTTTACTAGGTCAGCCTCAACTTAACCACATAAAATAATGCTGATAGGGCTGAACCCCAATAGGGTGGTCTAATAAACCTTTAACCCACATGACTTAAACAGGGCCGACCCCAACAAGGTGGTCAAATAAGCCATCAAGTATAAGTTACGACACTTACAATATAAATTACGACACTTCCGTATAGAGGAATAATAACATCTCTATAGGAATACAAACACTTATGTATAGAGGAATAATAACATCTCTATAGGAATACAATATACATATATGAAATACATTCCGAAGTTACAAATACATCAACAGTTATACCTAATAATAAGTAGACCCCGCTAGCTAGGTTAAGCTTATAGTTATAAAGCAAGGCAAGTTTTATAAAACAAGATAGTACCAGCCTATAGAGTCCCAGCTAGCGAGAGAAGCAACATGATACGAGGTTCATCTACCATGCACAGGTTCGATTTGATGGCTTATGCTACTTCTTGTTTTCTTATACAACATACACCACTTTTACGAGGAAATAGGTGCGACACAAGGTTTCAGTTCACACGAGACAACCTTTCACTCAGTAGAATCAATATTTCACCTTTATTTCCCTCCATGATGAAACTCTAACTCTATCAGGGAGGCTTATTACTATCATTGGCCAGCAAGGAGTATCGAACTTCGAGCTCAGGTTGTTCTTGGTGGATCGAGCTACCTTATAGGATCATGGGGAAAGTAAATTGTGGGGCTTTCATACATAGTAATTCATTCTCCAAGGAAAGGGGTTATCTATTAGGATTTATCTCTTGGCCAAACCCATCAGGCTCGGAAGAGGGAAGAGTCGGGAAGAGCCAGTTCTGAGGGTATCATATGATCCGTATTTACATGGGAACGAAATAAAAGAGAATTTACAGAATCAAATACAGAGATATATTGGAGGTAACACAACAATACCGTAAACACATATTGTATTAAATAGCGGAAATAGAACAGATTGTAAAATACAACAGCTAGAATGGTAGTAGCTATCTCTAAGAAGAGATGTGGCCACTGTTCTCATTTGTGCGAAGATGAATACAATGAGGCTCTGAAGGCCTTTTTACAATAACCAAAATCCAAAACCCTAACCTCGAAAGATGAAAAGCCAACAGTTTTGTGGACCCCGTTTTGGGTAGTTTGGTGTATCAACTTCCCGGGGGCATAAATTTGGCATATTTTGTTTTGGGCACACGATAGCTCATTGGAAAGGTCTATCTAAGGACTATGCCATAAAAACCTAATGGGGGCATTCACCAAGAAATATTCCCCAAAAAACATTGTTTAGGGCCTCAAAACGGATCCGGAAGTTCAGGACCCGAAAAATGCTAAAAATAGTAAATTACTAAAATTGCCAGAAGACTTTTTTGAGCCAGTTGGAAGAGATGGGCCACCACCGATATCCACCTGGATCAATGTACCAAACTTTAGAAATAAAACGAAAATGGCTCCAAGAAGCGAATTGGTATCAGTCGAGTAACTATCATTTACATCTATGAAGGAAGGAGAAGTCATACATCGATAAGGGGAGGTGCACTAGTTCCTACTATCAGATCCAGCAATGAAATATCCTAAGCTCTAGTCCCAAGGGTGAAAGGAAGAATGGAGGGAAGGATATATATATTTATTTTTGTGGCTTTAGACTAAATATATAATAGGGGCTACATAATTAATATACCATAGGATCCAGACTTAATCATCCCATTGGTTGTGGATAGTGCCATTAGGAAACTATGTTTAATCCCCTCAACTTGTGTTTCTGCGCTTGTAGGTTGACCTCAGTGTTTTTCGTGTTTTGTGAGTAATTTATAGATATAAGTTGTTACTACTACAAAATAGGGTTCCCCGATCAATCAATCAATGTATAAACTCTAAATAACACCATTGTTTGTGGTGTATATAGAACATTATGTTGCATTTTAATTCCCTATATAGTGTAGAATGTTGTAAATTTTTTGTTTACATATTTTTCACCATTATATGTCCTTAAATTTTGTAGTTCATGCCTAGATTCTTTTTCTACAACTGAGGGCTTGTAGGCAAAAAAAAGGAAAACCATAAATCCATGCTTTAACTATTTTTCTTGAGATCGACATTGTTTGAAGCATGCACCATCGTAACCATTGATGTTCTACCTGATCCCTACTATTCGACCTAAATACCTGACAAATCCTATCTAGATGTAGTAATAAATGCATGTCAATGAGTTCCTTTTGCAACAATTTTATAGACCATAAACGCAACATGACTAGCTCAGGAATGACCTTTGTAGCATTAAAATCCTATTCTGGCACCACCTACCTACAATCACATTAAATGGTTACAATAATTAACTTTTTTATAAACCTAAATTCCCCAATTATATATTTCCAACATATACTCTTCCCTCCCATAGAGATATGACCCTATGCAAATGAACCCCCTACTCTGTGGTCAGTTATCTTCATAGTTTTCTAGGTTCATGTAACACCCGTTCCATCCCATCTGAAAATCCCAAGTTATCACCAACACTACATAGATTTTATCTCGCGGAGTACTTTTAAGCCTGTGTATCTATGGATCTATTATTTTTCTTATTCCTAGCACCGTACAAGCGACAAACAAAAATAATAAATAGAATGGTAGGAATTCTATCTCCCCAATCGTCCTTATTAACTGAGCACACCTTGGTCAATCCACATTCCAATATTTTTTTGAATGCCTCTGTTATTCTATTTAGCCTGCAAAGATATGGCATCATCTTTTGGTGATGGGTCATTAAATATTTAACTAGCATATCCACTGCTCCACTAAGAAAATTTTGACCTTAATCGCTTGTGAGGCTATGTGGGCATCCAAATATAATGACGTTCGGATAAAAAATTAACATGGAAACAATCTCCATCGAGCAATCTTGGGTGAGAATAAAATCTATCCATCACTTCAAATAATATGTCACCATGATTATATACCTACCCCATGAATAGTGCACCAATAGATTGGTAGGTCTCAAAAATATATTTGGTGAACCCCGCGGCATCTCTAATTAAAGTTGGCCATCAAAGTTATGTATGCAATACCTTCCATGTAGTAGCCTTTCCTCCGTAGTGTCCACCACCCCGACCATCATGGGCTTTCGATGGTACTATATACCACTCATGATCCAACATGCATCTCTCGAGATTCCCATGTATTACTAATTTATACAAGTTCCTTGCTATCAACTGATAAATTGTCGCACATACTACTAGTTGACTTCACTGTCACCAATAAAAATTATTGGACATCAAACTTGAACTAAGGATTTTGATGATGTCTATGAAGAAGTATGAAGTGGATTCCACACAAAATAGATAAGCATCAAAAAGTTCATAAACTATATGTCTGGTTTCATTATGTATGTGTGAAATATGATTGGGTCCAATGTTCTACTTCCCAGGCCTTACTACACTTTTAAATTGAACTCTTGAAATAGCAATAATCATTGAAATATCTAACCTTTAAATACTAGCTTATTTATAAAATATTTCAATGTAGATTTATCTATTAAAAAGCTAAATGGGAATCCTATAATATAATGCATAAACTTCTGGAGTGCATACACCATGGCCAATCCTTCTTGTTTGGCGGTAGTGTAACTACGCTTAGCTCATGAGCATTTATTGCTTGCAAAATAGATTGAGTGTTCTTGTTTACCTACCCTTGGTTGTGCTAGAACATTTCCCAATGTGATGCTAGTATGTGAAAACTGGAATCAACGTTGTTACCATTCCTTGCTTTAAATTTAAAAACCTTGATTCACAGGTTGTTATCCATACACATGAAAATCTGAACCCAAAATATGACGGCATATATGTTTGATTTTCGACATGAAGCTGTTGAAAATCCAACAAGCCTCTCCTTTTTTATACGTCGGTTGAACTTCGGTGGATATCCGACAGCAATATGGTATCGTCGAATATCCGACATGACATTGTCAAATATCCAACCACAAATATATTAATATACACGTCAGATATCCGACCACAGTTTCTTTCTGGAACATCCATTATCTGACCACAAGACAGTCAGATATCCAACCCAAATTATTTTACAGAAGGTCGTATATCTGACCACATGACCGTTGGATATCCGACGCATATACCCACAAAAGAATAAACTATTCAATGACATTTTCTGTCAGTGGTATGGCATGGTCGTCGGAATATCCGACGCATATTCCCACAAAAAAAGAAACAACCCGATGACATTTTCCATCGGTGGTATGGCATGGCTGTCGGAATATCTGATGTATATACCCACAAAAAAGAAAAAGTCTGACCGCATTTGCCATCAGTGGTATGGAATGGTCATCGGAATCATTGGAAGGGCCTTCGGAGATCCGACCAGTATGGGAAATTTATAAAACAAAATACCAGTTCTATGTATATTTTGTTACATAGGAAAATGGTGAATCAAATGATCATGTGGATAACATGAAAAGCAAGTGTTTGGCTAATTAAGGTACCAAACATTCCATTGCTTGATTCCATCAATAGTGCACATTGATAAAAAAATAGGGAGCTTCCACTTTGAGTCCACCTCCATACACATCTTTTACGAAGCTTGAAAGGAATTGCATTAACCATTTGGAATAAAAACTTTATTAACCAATCAAGCAAATAAATCAACAAATAAATGCAAAACAACAAGGAGGATAGGTAAATCTGTCCACAACGGGTAATTAACCTAACCTGGTCCTTCAAGTTATAATCTACTCTTTAGAAGTGCACATATGTGAATGAGCCTTCAATGTTATGGGTACCAAATTGAAGGACATGATGAGAAGCCACTGCAATTGAGATGAACCAAGTTGAACAATAGCCACATATTTAGAGCCCAACCCCCTATACAAGTTAAAATAAATGCTCGTGTGTATCTATTTCAACAAGACCACTAATTAAACACTTCCTCGTCCAACATACAACACAAAAAGTAAAGATTGGATATAATGTCTCTCCATTGGAAGTTGATGTCTCTTAAACATTACATGTTGTATGGGTTCCCTCTTCTCATTTCTACCAACATTGACTACTTTTGTAGATCTCTCATCATGCTAGCCATCCTACCATGATGCTGCTTATCATTAGAGATTTTGTAACCTTTTAAATTATATCACCTAACTCGTTACTATAGTATGTCCTTTGTATCTATTCATCGACCTTATCTTTATTTTCCTTTTTTTCTTCAACATGAGACTTAGCCTTTAAACATGCAACTTTCTCCTTTTTTCCTCTACAACCTCTTCAAGAATCAAGTTAAAAAATAACTTATTGACTTCACCTATCCAATCTAGATGTCATTTGACATTACATACAAACCATTGAATGTAAACCCTTCCATGCGATTGTTGTCATCGAATTTTTGCTATATGTTATTTGATGCAACAAATTGAAACAAGGTTCTAGGTGCTAATTTAATTTCAGTCATTCTATTAATAAATTACTTGTATGGGAAGTAGGTTATACGTGCTAATTTTATTTCAATCATTTTATTAATAAATTATTTATATGGTAAGCATGTGTGGGGTGGAGGGAGAAAGGGGTGTCATCCATGACATTGGAGGAGGGAAAGACTTGGAATATACTTGGAGTCTTAGTAATACTATGAACAATAAGGTGTGTTACCCCAAATATTGTAGGGGTAACTAGGGAAATGCTTGCCTGATAATTCAGAGTGCTTGGAAAATTTGCTTGAAGGGAAGTTTGATGATATTATGGATGATTGGTTGTTCAAGAGTCTTTGCTTCAAGGCTATTTATTCAAGAGTTGCAAACAAAGTGCAATCCTAGGCACGTGAAGTGGATTATTGTTAATGTTTGCACTTTAATTCAATTAAGTTATATATTTAAACTAAAAGATAAACAAGCACAACAAAACACAAACTCTTCACAAGCACATAAATCATCGTTTGATAATCCTACTTATAATTGTGATAAAAAAAATTTCTATTAAAGAGGTCATATGGTATGAACCCCATCCCTATGGGGTCAATGCCCAACTATCAAAGTAACAAGTTGGCTAATTACATGAAAAACTCAATTATCAATTCCTAAGCCTTGGACCAAGCAATGAATTTTGTTACTAAATACATTTGAAAAAAAATTTGAAAGCCAAGATGCTTCTTACTAGGAAATATGACTTTTCCAATACATATGTGCCTTGCAAGGTAGAATTCTATGGATCAAGCTTCTTTCTACGCTAGGATCTTTTTCAATTTATGCTGTGTTCCTTGGTCCATTCTTGGGTCAATTATTGTTTTGAAAATGCATTCTACTACATAAGATGTCATACGAATTGAGCTAGTGTGTGATTATTCAAGCTTAGACATAGCCAACGATGAATGTGAAATAAAAAGGATCCATTGGATTTTGACCAATACACCAATTAGAAAGGGAAGTAATTTGGTGATCTATAAATATTAAAAAAATAAACTTCGTGAAAAATTTGGTCTGTTGTGTAGGAACTCCTTGCATTATAGGAAATCTTTCTTGTTTCCAAATTTGTTGCTTTCCTTATTTATACAATTCACAGTTTAAACAAATATATTGCATTATTGTTTAGAATACTGATTCATTCAAATAAACATAGATACTATGCTAATTAATATCCAAATAATTTAGGATATGTCAAAATAATTACCTTTTCTTCATGCTCTCAGTTGATACACCTCTATTCAATCCCAACACATCATATGGATTACTTGCCTCTAGAGGAATAATCCTCATCACCTAGTCGAAGAAAATATTAGTCAAAATATAATCACATAATAAGGGAATATTATGAAACAATAGGAGTACTAGTGAAAAAGGAGATGTGGCCATCAGTATGGGAAAAAAAGACAATTATTAACATTAGGAGCATATGTTTATGTCGTCCTATGGATCATGAGCTGTGTTCTTTCAAACTCTTTTTCTCTCCTAATAAATGGCTCTCAAGGTTACACGAACCTTTGGTGTGATCGGAATCGAATGAAGAATCCGATATGGGATTCGACACTCGTCAAAATTAGGAATTGGGTATTCAAAACCCTATCCCTAATTTTTTAATAATATATATATATATATATACATATATATAAAATAAATTAATTAATAATAATATATTTAAGAATTAAAACCATAAATCTATAATTTTATTATTTATAAAAAAATCACAAATTTAAAATCATATACAGGATTACAGCCTAGGCCCTATTGGTAACAATTAAAATATAATTTCAATGCATCATAGATTCATGAATCATCATTGGTTGATGTGATGTATAGGCCCTAGACTGAATTGGTTGACGTGATGCCATTGCTAGTTTTGTCACTGGATCACTTGGTGTTTACTGTTTCAGTGTTTTGTAAAGATGTCACTGACTCACTGCACATTGGGCATTGCACATTGTCAATGATATTGGATTAATAAGTTAATAAATGTTATAAATTTATTAATTTATTTGCAAATGTTTTAGGCTTTTAGGATACACAAGTCTGTCATAGTGTCACCACATGGCACAGGTCATTGCAATTATTTTTAGCATACACAACAAATTATTTTGTTGTGTATGCTAACAGGCACAAATATCAAAACAAATTGTTGTGTATGTTTGTTAGCATACACATCATTTTTTTTTGTTGTGTTTGCTAACAAGCACACAGAACAAAAAAAATTGTTGTGCGTGCTTGTTAGCATACACAACAAAAACCATTGTTGGGTATGATAACAAGCACACAACAATTTTTTTTGTTGTGTGTGCTTGTTAGCATACACATCATTTTTTTTGTTGTTGTGTATGCTAACAAGCACACACAACAAAGAAAATTGTTGTGTATGCTAACAAGCACACACAACAAAGAAAATTGTTGTGTGTGCTTGTTAGGATACACAAAAAAAACAATTCCTGTGTATGTTAACAAGCACACATCAATTTTTTTTTATGTGTGCTTGTTAGCATACACAACAAAAATAGCATACAGAACAATTTTTTTTGCTATGGATGCTAACAGTCATGCGCAGCAAAAAAAATTGTTGTGTGCTTGTTAGCATACACAACAAATTTTTTTTTTTATGTATGCTAACAAACACATAATAATTTTTTTTGCGATGCGTGCTTGTTTTAGCATACACAACAAATCCTAAAAGAGAATGATTCATTAGGGGAATAAGAATTGCAAGCTTTGTGTTCATCTCTCACCTATTGTTTGTAGATGACATCTTTATTTTTGGTCAAGTTTCCTTAAGAGAAATGAAATACTATAAAGATATTATGGACATCCACTATGGAGCAACAAGAATGGCAATAGACATGAACAAATATTGCATGCTTTTCAGTGTGTTGGGGACTGATATGGAAGGACATAATTCTCTTGTTTTTTCTTTGAACTCAATATCTATAGACTGAGTGCGTGAATTACTTGGGTTTTCATTAAAAACCCAATGACTATAAATTTGCAAACTTATTATGGTTATTTAAGAAGATAGAATCAAGGATATCCTGTTGGTGCCACAGATGGTTGTCATGAGGTTGTAGATTGGTCCTAGTAAAGTATTTGTTGGAAAGTACTTCTATATACTATTTTATCCATAGCTCACATCCCAAAAAGAATTCTGAATAAGGTACAAAAAAAGTGTTTTTGTTTCATCTAGGTAGGAAAGAGGGAAAATAAAGTTCCTCTAGTAAAATGCTCCAAATTAGCTAAGACAAAAGAGGCTAGGGCTTGGGCTACTAAAAGTTTATGGATATTTTTATTAAATTAAGGATTATGGGATAAAGTAATGGAGTCCAAATATCTAAGAGATTGATCATTAGAAGACTGATAATGAATAAAAATTCATTAAGGGAGCTAATTCAATAGTGTGGAAAGGTTTGGTCAAGGAATTTCCACTCATAAGCAAATGGGTGGCTTGGAAAATTGGTAGAGGAGATAAACTAAGATTGGGAGAAGATCCTTGGATTGGTTGTAGTGGTAATTATAGACACTATATTACTTTTATAGAGGTACTTCATGCTAAATGTTTGACAATGCCTACAACTATATCCATTCAAGAGGTTCCTGATGGTTGGTTCTAGGGATGCAAAATAGCTAAGCATTTGAATTTACAAAGTGCTTTGAAAATAGAATTGTCTTCATACATTTCCCTTTTAAAGAATAATGCTATAGTGTTGCAGGATCATGAAGATGAACTAAAATGGTCTAAAAATAAAACAACTATAATCCTTACAACAAAACTAGGGTATGCAACCAATATTAAAGAATAAATTATAAGGGGAATTGTTTGTTGGTGGAAGTTGGTATAGGAGTTAGGAAGTTCAATAAAAACAAGAATTATCCTATTGTTAGCTTTTCCTATTAATATTATTACATGGGAATATTTACCAAAAAGAAATTGGAATGGGCCAAGCAAGTGTGTACTCTGTAAAGAAGATAATGAAATTGTCAATTGTCTGTTGTATTCTTATCCTTTTTCCAAATTTGTTTGGAAAGAATTCCTATAGATCATCAATGGAATCATCACATGGGATAAAAATACTTTGTTGGAATTTTTTGAAAACTTAATTTTAGGCAAATCAGTTTCATCCCATATGTAATGCCCCTAAAATGACTATGGACTTTAAGAGCGCCTGTCGAGTGACCCGGCGGAACATAATTCAATAAAGTGGCCCTTCGAGTTAGGATGTGTCTTAATAAGGGAGAATCACCTGATGATGTGTATGACTATAGTTGATAAATGAATTAATGAATTGAATTATATGTGTGGACTGGGATAATTGATTGATCAGTTCTTGCTTAAATGCTTAGCCTTGATTGGTCAAGTCAAAGTATAGTAGGACAGCTACAACCCTAGCTTGTGACTTGGGAGGACGCAACTGAGATGCGTCATAGCTTTCCGCATTTATTCTGAACTTCAGGACGAAGTTCTAAATAAGTAGGGGTGTATGTAGTGCCCCTAGACTTGTGTAGACATTGAGGGCACCTGCTGAGTGACCCAGCTGATTGAAACATTAATTAAATAACCTTTTGACCTTATTTTTTGAGTATGTGTATCTGAACTGTTGAGGTAAATGAATAATTGCATATGTTAAACGATTAGCTATGACTATGGAAAATTATGTTGATGGATAATGCTTAACAACTAGCTGTATGGTGATTATGTATTTGGCGACGAAATGTATATTTGATAAGATGAATGAGCAGTTTGAATAAATCATAAATGTTTAACAATGCTAGAGTTAGAAACCAGATGATGATTGTTGAGAACAGTGCTACTAATAATTTGTTGCGAGAAGTGTGTGTAGAAACAAGTGAGACGGTTCACCAACGGACACACAAGGGAACATGGAGGGTCGTAGAGTACGGGTAAATCACACACAGGGGAAGCGACGACGATGTCAACTTCCGACAAGAATACCACGCATGAGCAGATAAGCATTGATCCGCTTGCTCAAGAGGAATGCGTGAGGACGTACGATGTGGGCCACGACGGAGCTGGTCACGTACGAGTTGAGGGGCGCGCAGTGAGAACGGACTCACTCCTCAGCGCCATTAGTCCCTAGATAGCATGTAGACGGAGGATGGATGGTAACGATTCCTAAAATCCCTACAAGAGTTCCCGCAAGTCAAAACAGAAAGATGGTGGCAGAAGGGCCCGACGATGTGGTACCCTGTCGAGAACGGAAAGAATGGATAATGTAAGGCCCCTCCTTTAGGGTCTCCTTGAACAGAACCTGAAACTTTAAAAACTTCATACAAACAAATTAGCCATTATAGTTATTGGAAAAATAAAATAAAAGAGTGAATAACTTAACAAAAATAAGCAAACCTTAACCTGTCAACCCGATCCAGCTGGTCCATTGTTGTCTGCGTCTTCCGTAGGATCCCTCCAGCAAAGCTCGTTTAACCATAGGCGAAGCAACCGTTAGCTTCGCCACCCAACCATAGGCTCATGCTTTCAGTCGCATGGCCTCCCCCGAGCTTTGGGTCGTAGAGCTCACACAAGTATTTCAGAAATTCAGCTTGGGCTTCCCTTCCCACCAGGATTTCTAAGCCAAACCCTTAGATAGCAGCAAGTCTTTGAGGCATTCGAAAATTACAACAATCGTCCAAATTATGGGCCCTTTACCCATTCCTCATGTCTTCCTTATAAAGGAAAATCTCATGCGACACATGTTGCTTCATGCATAATTAAATATTTTTAATTAATTATTTAATTAAAACACTCACCCATCCAAGTGTCATTTTCTCTAGGAAGTGCACCAACACCCCTAAGTTTGCTCTAGTTTGTCCCCCAGATATTTTAATTAACTCCTAGCTTTTAGTTGACTAGGTGTCTAATCTTAGGATTCTATTTTGCTCCTAAATAATGATTTCTATTATTTTAAATGCTCAACAAAAATAACTATTCATGTGCAAATGCCTAAATTATTTTTATGCATTTGCTAAGTAATGATCTAGAGTTATTCTCATAAGTTTTTATGCAGTTAAATTTAACAATCAAACTCACAAGGATCACGGTGCCGCGCCGTTGGTCTCCTAGTTCCTTAATTTTAATTCCTTGACATGGCACCACTCCGTCGGGTCCAGTCATCCATGGTTTCCATTCCTTGGCATGGTACCGCATCGTTGGGTCCTTGCATCCATTCTTTCCGTTCTCGACAGGGTACCACATCGTCGGGCCCTTCTGCCACCATCTTTCTGTTTTGACTTGCGGGAACTCTTGTAGGGATTTTAGGAATCGTTACCATCCATCCTCCGTCTACATGCTATCTAGGGACTAATGGCGCTGAGGAGTGAGTCCGTTCTCACTGCGCGCCCCTCAACTCGTACGTGACCAGCTCCGTCGTGGCCCACATCGTACGTCCTCACGCATTCCTCTTGAGCAAGCGGATCAATGCTTATCTGCTCATGCGTGGTATTCTTGTCAGAAGTTGACATCGTCGTCGCTTCCCCTGTGTGTGATTTACCCGTACTCTACGACCCTCCATGTTCCCTTGTGTGTCCGTTGGTGAACCGTCTCACTTGTTTCTACACACACTTCTCGCAACAAATTATTAGTAGCACTGTTCTCAACAATCATCATCTGGTTTCTAACTCTAGCATTGTTAAACATTTATGATTTATTCAAACTGCTCATTCATCTTATCAAATATACATTTCGTCGCCAAATACATAATCACCATACAGCTAGTTGTTAAGCATTATCCATCAACATAATTTTCCATAGTCATAGCTAATCGTTTAACATATGCAATTATTCATTTACCTCAACAGTTCAGATACACATACTCAAAAAATAAGGTCAAAAGGTTATTTAATTAATGTTTCAATCAGCTGGGTCACTCAGCAGGTGCCCTCAATGTCTACACAAGTCTAGGGGCACTACATACACCCCTACTTATTTAGAACTTCGTCCTGAAGTTCAGAATAAATGCGGAAAGCTATGACGCATCTCAGTTGCGTCCTCCCAAGTCACAAGCTAGGGTTGTAGCTGTCCTACTATACTTTGACTTGACCAATCAAGGCTAAGCATTTAAGCAAGAACTGATCAATCAATTATCCCAGTCCACACATATAATTCAATTCATTAATTCATTTATCAACTATAGTCATACACATCATCAGGTGATTCTCCCTTATTAAGACACATCCTAACTCGAAGGGCCACTTTATTGAATTATGTTCCGCCGGGTCACTCGACAGGTGCTCTTAAAGTCCATAGTCATTTTAGGGGCATTACATACACCCCCTCTTGTATAGAACTTCGTCCCGAAGTTAATTTTTGTTCTTGTAATTTTGACGCTAGACTTAACTTTTTAATTTCCTATTCTCCTCTTCTTGTCATTCTCTTCTATTTTTCTCCAACAATCAAGGCTCTAAGCACTAGTGGTTCTAATCGTAAGTTTCCTTTTTCATGCAACATGGTTCCAATACATCCTCATGAACTCAATCGTAACTTGCATATTGTAAATCCAATAATGCCTTCATAATTGTCAATACCAACCTAGATCTGCGAAGGTCTACGATATCCAAAATGAATTACAAGCTATACAACATCAATAGCCACCCATTAGTTATCAAATCCCCATCAAGCAAGACTCCAAATCTATTTGGTCATCCTTCCCTCAAAGATGAGAAGGTAAACATCATAACATATTCCGTCAATCGAAGATGGGTAAGACATGGTCACGTTTTTAACAAATCAAGAGAGATCTAGACCCTCAAATATTTCAAAACCAATTTCCATAAGGTTACTTCCAAAACCCCCTAAATGTTGGTTCTCAAATTGATAGGATTTGAGGCATCGAAACTTAGTGAATTAGAAAAACATTTAAAATTTAACTCTGAGTCCTTTTCTTCAATAATATCATGTCCAGATTAATGAGTTTATCATATCTTTACTTCATTTCATCATTTCTTTTGTCATAGGACTACTTCGACAATCTCATCAAATCATACTAAGTATGTTTTCTTAACCTCATCGAGTTTCCATCTCGAGGGTTAGTTGTTACTTTTATTAACGTTTGACCATGACCTTAGGTTAGCTTCATTTGAGTTCAATTTATTATGCTAATTGTCTCTATACTTTATATGTTAATATTCCTTGTATCAAGTATTAATAATACTCATACATTATTAAAATATCTACAATATATATCTTAGTACCGTCCACCATTTTTACCAAAGTTTCTGCACCATACCTTACTTGAAAAACATTATGTAACCATTCCATCACATAGTGATATGAATATCCCCCCCATAATGATCCAATCATATAATGATATAAATATCTTGTGGCATCATTTATATCAACATATATTAATGTAATATTTAGCTAGCAAACAATATATATATTTATCCCTTTATATAATGACTAATCATTCACTTATACAATAATATGGTTTACTTATTAAACCACTATTGTTGTGTGTTTCCTCTTTCTATAATTTCTATAAAACAATTTCCTCTCCTTTCCTTTTTCATTTACTAAATTTTGATAATTCAAAATAAGGATTACATCATTATGATTTTATTTTATTATTTTATTTATTTTTAACAACCATACTAAACTAGAATTAGAATACCCAACTTCCTTTCAAAGTATGGGACTTTTAAAATAATATTATGATCTAAATAAGAAGTTAGCAAACTTCATTTGACAATATATATATCTTCTTATATATTAATTAATAATAATAACTATGTTTAAGAATAAGTAATACTCTACCTAATTTCACAATTATATAGCTATTTGCTATCTTTTAAAAGAAAGATTAATTCAATACCAATAAGAGGGTGTTGAGTATCCATTCCACTTAGCTCAAACCTTTATTTCACAACTCCATTCTTGGTATTATATTTCTATTACACATCATCACTTAAATATTAATAAGTGAATTTACATATCTATTTCTACTAGCTAATTCCTTCATTTCACAATTCAACTCATTTCCTTTCACAATAATTTTCTCTTTAAATGAATGTTGATTCTACTCTAATAATTCCTTTTATTCTTAATTCAATTCCTTTCTTCTATATGAATATATAGAATTCACATATCCATTTCTTTTCTAACAATACACACACACAACTATATAATTCCCTTCTTCTTTTTTTTTTTTTTTTTTTTATGTTAATTATAACTATTATATCGACATAATTTATAAAGTTTCCTTCCCTTCATAACCATGATTATCATATTAATACTTAAATTTTATTCCATTGTTTTTAACTACAACTTTACATAATGTTATGTGGGTATATATAGTGATAATTCGTTTCTAAATAACTTCTATATCTAACCATCACCTCTAATCATTAATACAGGTTTTATTTCAAAAATCCATTCGATATTAACAACACATCCTTTCAATAAAACTAATGTTCACTTCTATATTTATATACACCTATTCGATAAGATAAATAATCAAATTATAAAATGTTCACAATAAAACTATCTAAATTATAACACACTCACTTCCACGTATATATATCTTTTCCATAAGATAAGACTAATTAAAAATAATCTAAATTATAATATGTTTGCTTTCATTTAAATATATCATTTCAAAAAGATAAGAATGATGAGAATAAAATAATCTAAATTATAATATATTTACTTCCATTTAAAAAATATCCTTTCAATAAGATAAGAATGGTCAAATTTGTAAAATGTTCACAATACAATAATCTACGCTATAATAAGTTCACTTCCATATATATATCTTTTTATTCAATATATAAGAAAACAATGTGCCTAGTTTGCATGGGAACAAATGGACGTGGATTCTAACTTGTAGCCGTGCATACATAGAACTCCATAAGTGTTGAATGAATAATCTTTTTACATGTAGAGAGTTCCTCTCTGATTACGATAACTCCCTATAATTCCGCTATTCTAAACTCCATATACTTGTAGTTAAATAATATATTTAAAAAGGTGAGGAGTTAGTCAGTGTTTGATTTATAAAAATAATTAAATAAAACCAAGTTAGATTAAATGTCGGCGGCACTCCAGCAACATAAATGTTTTAGCAATCAGAATGCTGATCACTCAGGCGAAGACGCGGGAGCTTCTCTAGTATCGGGTTTCTCAATAATATTGAAAAGATATATATTAATTTAACATCAGAGCAATTAGTACCCGTCATATGCTAACTCTAACTTTTGGACTAGTTCCACACATTAACTAAATGATCAGAGTCATTAACAAGTGACCTCCGGAACTCCGCTCACGGTGCTGCCGCGGATTAAGGAGGAGTTAGTTGAGTTATGTACCAAACTTAAGAGCATTGACGCTAAGAGCATTGACGCCGGGATAAAAGGACGTGGTTTTAGTCAGTACGCCAGAGATGGACTGGACTCCTCTCCACCTACCCCTACAGGAAGGCGATCTATTCTCGAGGTTGTTACTGTTCGCTGAGTAGACAGAACGTATCCCGGTCACAACCAGAGCTAAACGGATGCTACGATCCTTGTTGGGCAAAGTTTGGAGCGTAACTTGAGGGATAGGATCTAGTTGTGGCCGTTCCAGCCTCAATATAGAAACCTAAGTAGAGCGATAGCAACGGAACAGGGTTTGTCATCTCCCACCGCCAATAATTACCCATTACTGTCACTACCTCCATCATGATGGAACAAACAGTTCCACTCCTGCCCGATTCAACCACGCAGATTCAATTGCTTGGCATTATCCCCTTCTGGTCGCTTTAAATCCCACTATCTGAGATTGGATACACCAAGCAAAGCGCCAAGCTTGCACCGGGTTTATAGTCCAGTCATCGACAACATCGACTACGTGCTGCTCCTGCAACCCATAGAGATGTAATGATGGCCGATCATGTAGTGGTACCAAATCAGTCACAACAATAATCACTCGCGATTCCCCCCCACCACTTTTAAGTATCAAAATCATTCCTCGCGATCATAATTCAGGTGATCAGTGGCTACGCTCCCTAATTAACTATTATTTTAACCATGAATATTTATCACCTTATGTCACAGTGTTAAAAAAATAAATTAAAAATAAAATAGAGGTGGGGAACCTCTAATTTGCTATAATCCGCGAAGTCTAGATATAAGTCAGGTAATAGAGAAAGTATGTAACTTAACGTGTCGAATATCTACCATTTAACTCATGCGATTCTTTTCCTGAAGGTAAATTAATTCAGGCATGAATGTATAAATAAATTTTCAATAATAAAGACATAAATACACGAAACCACTATGTTTTGCTAATTACAAGTACTGTTAAGACATCATGCTTTCTTGTAACATAATTCTAACTGTGCACAATTTCTAATTGTCAATTCCATCAACTACTGTAGTCGACTAGTCATTAACAATGCATATCAATTGTCTTACTTAAGGATGAGTAAAAAAAAAATTAAAAAATAATTATAGAAGGATCTCCACTTACATTAGACAGCGACTAATCGGGCGTTTGGAGGAAGACGTGTTACACATGTACTCATAATACCCTAAAGAGTCTGAAATTGTCTTGAATGCAGATCATTAGCGCAAGTGGAACTGAGTTCACAAAATATGCGCTTTTACAAGGCAATCATCAGATCCTAAAATTTCGGATCTCAAGCTGGAATCGGAGGTCAACAGATCTTCTATCAAGTCAATACTGGATTGTCCAGTATCATCGGGCGCAGGTTGATTTCCACAGAGTAGTCTGATCTGGTGACTGGTTGCCGCAGACCCATCACTACAGGCTTCTTATGAAAATGCCGAGGCTTGGACGAATCTAGATATCCGTTAACCAGAAAATAGAACTCCACCTCAGATTCGGCATAGACTGGTTTATATGCTAACAACAAACAGAGGTCATGTATTACACGATTTGGACAGAGTATGCGTTTCATGACCTGTATGTGTACAGAGGGCATAGGGAAGAGTCCAAGATGAGGGCCTATTCGATTCAGGGGTTGAATATGTTAGCCAAAACAGAGGGTTATTAAAAACTTTTCAAAGGATGTGGAGATAGCGACCAACGTTTGCTGAGTGCGGGAGCTTCTAACCAAACTAAGGATAAATACAGAGTTCAAAATAGAGGTTAAAGGTACAATCACAGATTCGAAAATGATAATTCTCAAGGAAATACCATATAAGGCAGCGATCTAAAACCATATTTTTTTTTTTTAATGATAAACAGAGTTAAATAAAATTCTCAGGAAATACAATATGTCGCAGAGATTTTTTTTTTCTTTTTTTTTTTTCTATGGAATAAAACAATGATAAACATATATAAATGAAATATACTCATAATTTTACATGAAATCCCAGAACTATAACATTTCTTTAAATAAAACAGAAATAGATATAAAATATTCAAGCAAATAAGAACCTGTAAAACTAGCTGCTCCTGTCAAAAATGTAATTCCACAAAGATCGCAGCTCCAATCCCGTCGTTTGATCACCACGAACACCGACGGACACCTATACAAATATGAGTCCAGCGCCCTCAAGGCTCGACCGGCTCTGATACCAAATGTAAGGCCCCTCCTTTAGGGTCTCCTTGAACAGAACCTGAAACTTTAAAAACTTCATACAAACAAATTAGCCATTATAGTTATTGGAAAAATAAAATAAAAGAGTGAATAACTTAACAAAAATAAGCAAACCTTAACCTGTCAACCCGATCCAGCTGGTCCATTGTTGTCTGCGTCTTCCGTAGGATCCCTCCAGCAAAGCTCGTTTAACCATAGGCGAAGCAACCGTTAGCTTCGCCACCCAACCATAGGCTCATGCTTTCAGTCGCATGGCCTCCCCCGAGCTTTGGGTCGTAGAGATCACACAAGTATTTCAGAAATTCAGCTTGGGCTTCCCTTCCCACCAGGATTTCTAAGCCAAACCCTTAGATAGCAGCAAGTCTTTGAGGCATTCGAAAATTACAACAATCGTCCAAATTATGGGCCCTTTACCCATTCCCCATGTCTTCCTTATAAAGGAAAATCTCATGCGACACATGTTGCTTCATGCATAATTAAATATTTTTAATTAATTATTTAATTAAAACACTCACCCATCCAAGTGTCATTTTCTCTAGGAAGTGCACCAACACCCCTAAGTTTGCTCCAGTTTGTCCCCCAGATATTTTAATTAACTCCTAGCTTTTAGTTGACTAGGTGTCTAATCTTAGGATTCTATTTTGCTCCTAAATAATGATTTCTATTATTTTAAATGCTCAACAAAAATAACTATTCATGTGCAAATGCCTAAATTATTTTTATGCATTTGCTAAGTAATGATCTAGAGTTATTCTCATAAGTTTTTATGCAGTTAAATTTAACAATCAAACTCACAAGGATCACGGTGCCGCGCCGTTGGTCTCCTAGTTCCTTAATTTTAATTCCTTGACATGGCACCACTCCGTCGGGTCCAGTCATCCATGGTTTCCATTCCTTGGCATGGTACCGCATCGTTGGGTCCTTGCATCCATTCTTTCCGTTCTCGACAGGGTACCACATCGTCGGGCCCTTCTGCCACCATCTTTCTGTTTTGACTTGCGGGAACTCTTGTAGGGATTTTAGGAATCGTTACCATCCATCCTCCGTCTACATGCTATCTAGGGACTAATGGCGCTGAGGAGTGAGTCCGTTCTCACTGCGCGCCCCTCAACTCGTACGTGACCAGCTCCGTCGTGGCCCACATCGTACGTCCTCACGCATTCCTCTTGAGCAAGCGGATCAATGCTTATCTGGTCATGCGTGGTATTCTTGTCGGAAGTTGACATCGTCGTCGCTTCCCCTGTGTGTGATTTACCCGTACTCTACGACCCTCCATGTTCCCTTGTGTGTCCGTTGGTGAACCGTCTCACTTGTTTCTACACACACTTCTCGCAACAAATTATTAGTAGCACTGTTCTCAACAATCATCATCTGGTTTCTAACTCTAGCATTGTTAAACATTTATGATTTATTCAAACTGCTCATTCATCTTATCAAATATACATTTCGTCGCCAAATACATAATCACCATACAGCTAGTTGTTAAGCATTATCCATCAACATAATTTTCCATAGTCATAGCTAATCGTTTAACATATGCAATTATTCATTTACCTCAACAGTTCAGATACACATACTCAAAAAATAAGGTCAAAAGGTTATTTAATTAATGTTTCAATCAGCTGGGTCACTCAGCAGGTGCCCTCAATGTCTACACAAGTCTAGGGGCACTACATACACCCCTACTTATTTAGAACTTCGTCCTGAAGTTCAGAATAAATGCGGAAAGCTATGACGCATCTCAGTTGCGTCCTCCCAAGTCACAAGCTAGGGTTGTAGCTGTCCTACTATACTTTGACTTGACCAATCAAGGCTAAGCATTTAAGCAAGAACTGATCAATCAATTATCCCAGTCCACACATATAATTCAATTCATTAATTCATTTATCAACTATAGTCATACACATCATCAGGTGATTCTCCCTTATTAAGACACATCTTAACTCGAAGGGCCACTTTATTGAATTATGTTCCGCCGGGTCACTCGACAGGTGCTCTTAAAGTCCATAGTCATTTTAGGGGCATTACACCATAAAGCCTTGCTTGATTTTTTTGTGGCTTTATGTTTATCAAGAAATAAAATGATCTTCCAAGGAAAAGAAATGTCGATAGGTCATGCACACCATAAAATTAGGTTGTCTTATAGAGATTGCTGGAAGAATCCAAAATAGAAGGTATCCTATATCTTAAAGCAACATGTCATTGATCGTTCTATAGCCTAGTGTTTCTTTGATGGTCCCTTTCAAGGAACTCTACGTATGTGTACAGAAGCGGTTATCCTTCATTTGAATAATCATCATTGTTTTTCCTTAAAATATGGTGCTCACCTTGAAACCAATAATAGATCTAAGTTTTATGCTTTGTGGATTTTGATGAATTTAGCTACAGAAAAAGGAATGAAAAGCTTAAAAGTGCTAGGTGAATCCAATTTGTTGATGGATTGGGATAATGGAAAATGCCAGATCACAATTATGGCTCTAGGGCCTATCATGAATAGAGTTATGAAGGTAAAAACCCGGTTTGAATTAATCTCCTTAATCATATTTTCCAAAATTTTACTCAAAAGAAAGCTTTGTTTCTAAGGTTGCTCTCTCTTTGTAGTAAGGATATTTGGTTGTGTTGGAATCTTTAGGGGAGATCTCTTTTATGAATCTATCATATATATCTTCTGATATGGTATAAGATTCTTTCTCTAAAGAAGTGGTTTATTGAGAGTGATTAGAAGTATCAATATGGATCTCTTTTTTTGTTCTCAGAAATTGAGAGATGAGGTATCACATATGGACCTGTCTTGTCTCCTTGATGACTGTAATAAGTAGAATTCAGGTAGGATATTGACTTTTTGGAATTTTGGACAAGAGTTGAGAGGCTATGCTGATGTATATTTTAATTTCTATTTGAAATATCAAATATAGAATTTTTGGAAAGGAAAATAAATGTTTAAGTTGTACTAGTAACAAATGTGTTAAATGAGGGAAATAGTATCATCCAATAAAAGTACAGTTATGACTAGCATATTAGTATTCATTATTTAGATCTTAGATTAGATTAGTATTTCACATTATGCATCTTGATTTATATAGGAGCTTCTTTTATGCCCTTGCTTTATATGAACACTATTGTACTCTAAATTCCTATTAAACTACTTTTGTGGTGATTTTTGGACATTAATAAAATTATCTTATATGATCGAAAAATCATATACAATTATTTCAAGGAAACAAACTTTAAAAACAATCCTTTTGGAAGAAATATTCTTTTAAGATACACTAATTTTATTAACTTCCAATAAATGACCATAGAAGTAAGTCCATGGGACTAAAATAACGTACAATCTGTTAGTACAAAGTGTTAGTGCAAATGCGATCTGATATCTAAGCTATTGTAAAAAAGGAAAGATCTAATATCTATGAATCAAGCAATAAAAACTATAATTGCTAGGAAACTAGTCTGAAAAAAGAAATGTAGTATGTGTTCTAATTTAACAATTATAGATAATACCATCAATAGTATGAATTGTCCTAATATCCATAAAATTTTCAATGAAATATTCCAAAGACAATGATTACAAAAAAATATGGACAACTACAATATGTCATACCTGTAGATCAAGGGATGTCGGTTTCAAAAGTTATACAACATCACGTTGATCATTAAGTTTTGTAAGTTGCATAGTGACCTAGTCAAACAAGGTCTTTATGACCATTTGTTCCAAGCTTGACACCCCCCAAGGATGAAGCTATGTATGGGACTTTCCATATGCCATACCAAGATATATTATATATGTTCACATGAGTATACTCATGTCCATAAGACAACGTGTTACTTTAAGTAGCATACAATTTTATCAAGTTGTACTAATGCTTCTTATGCTTAGAGCTTAGGTAGTAGAATTTTTATATATCCTGCACCAAATATGAGTAATCATGGGAAATCAAGATAATGACAAGAATTGGAAAAGCTCAAAAAATAGCATCCCGCTTACAAGAAGTGGTGGCATCTTGAACTTACCCTTGCGCTTTTGTTAAACCTAGATATTTATAGTTGGAATAGTCTCCAGATGCTCTATTTGCATGGAAAGAACTCATGTGAGGTCCCTCACAACTACATCATATTACAAATATTATTAGTACCATGAAAAATGATGATAATATATAGAACATATATTCCAAAACTATAAAGACTACATTATTTTTCCAACAAACTCGTGAATTAAAAAACATCAACAATTCATTTATTGCCTTAGCTTATAGAAAACATTAGATGAAATATAACAGATGTAATAAATTTTGTCCATCCTAGTTCCATTATAAATAAGAAATGAAAATATTACATTCTAGCATTCTAGTACAACAATAATAGTAAGTTCTTCACTCAATGAATTATCCACAAATGTACCATAACTAGAACTAAAACCCATAAATGTACCATAAATAGAACTAAAGCCCTCCCAAATCCTAGAATGACACAATTTTACAGTTGGCATAAATTGGGCAATGACCCATGCCTCATGTGAACTTCCTAATCTCTTGAATACAAGTAATTTATACTATGAGCACCATAAACTATCGTGTTATTGGTTTGCATCTTCTCTCTATTACACTTATGGATTCTCCCTCTAGTGCACCCATAAATCATCTCTAATAAATTTTTTAGGTTGTAATGTTATGGTACCCTAACATTGTTATTCTCCTTGTTTATTACAGGAATTAGGGTTTTTTGGTTGGTTCAATTTCATCCTTGCGGTCTCTTACGATCCTAAACATGGTATACAAGAGAGTGTGGAAATTCCTTACTCATTTCTCTATTGGTTTATTCCCACAACTAGGGTTTATGTCCTAGTTGCAACCCTAGATTTTATTGACCTACTATTGTGTTGATTCAATGGACATTGATAAAATTATCTTATAAATCTTATCTTTTGTCATCCATAGCTACATGCCCATGGTTTATTGTTAAACATTGAATTGATTACTGATATTCTTGTTCAAGTATGCCTATAAATAGGATCATGGAACTTGATTTCAATGACTTTTATCTTACAATATCACTATGTAAGAATTGCTTGCTTATTTGTTTGTTGTTGATGCTTAGATTCATTTGATTTTACCCTTGCTCAAACTATCATAAGTATTCCACGTCTCGATTTCCTTACCTATTTGATTTTTAACCTCATCTTTCCTTAAGCCATTTTTGAGTTCATTACATCATTTGTATCTCGAAGATGCATTTGTATTGAGTCGTTGTACTTGTATTTATGCAATCAAGGAAGGAACTAGGGTTTTGGGGGAAAAAATTAGAGGATACTTGAAGTGTTAATATTTGAGTCCTTTTGTGAGATGGGCATAGATCCTAGGGAATGTGACAAAGAAACCCTAGAGGATACTTGGAGGTGTTTTCTTAGAGATCTTGTGTGAGGCATGCTTACTGAAATAAAAAAAATTGGACTTGATGGTGTTGGTTCTAGCTTGTTGTAGAGCCTTTGGTATGGCTAGAGAGCATGGTGGGTAGTTAGAGATGCAGACCACCAAGGAAGGTTGCAGGTTGACATGAGCTCTATCACTGTCATGAATATACAAGGACATTCTGACAATTGTGGGGAAAGAGATAAGATGTGCAAATATCTATAGGATCCACTATGTCTTGCAAATTAAAATGGATCTTGAACATAAATAGGTTTGTGGAACTTGATTTCAACGACTTCTATCTAACAATATCACTATGTAAGAATTGCTTTCTTATGTCTATATTGTCGGTTCTTACTTTAATTTGATTTTACCTTTTCTCAAACTATCATAAGTAAGTGAGAAATGAATAATTCCTTACATTGTCAGAGGCTTGGAAAGTAGGATAAGATGCTTTAGTTTCATAGCAAGCCGCAAGAAATTGTCAAAATTTAGATGACACACGAGTGGGTTGTATAAAGGCACCACCGTAGCCATTCATTAAGCTCCTCTTTGTTTCGAGAATAATTTAATATTCTATACTGAACAAGGCCAACCACGTGAAGGTGGAAGCTCTTATGGCCTCTCCCCACCCTCACATCGCACTTAATTCCCCATACCCAATGCATGTACTTGAAAAAACAATTATGTGCAAACATGAAGATTTCATCATAAACAAACATTTACAATTCATTCAATAAAAACTAACATTCATTAAGCCATTCATTCATTCAGTAGGCAAAAAATCATGCATGACATTATATTATCAAAAATAATTACACAATATTTCTTCAGTCACTTTTTTCTATTTTTTTTCTCTTTCGAAAATCAACAAGAAGCTCATCTTCTGGAATTTGTTGTTTAGTTCTTGGTGCTTCATCAACTTGTCATGATGTCTTCCTAGTAGAGTACTCGCGATGTGGATTTTGCAGCAAGGGGTTTGGATTTGCTGCAATAATTTGAAAATGTTACATTGATATATGTTAACATAGTGTTTTTAAAAATTTGAATGAAAATGGATAATATTTTTTTTTGTGAAGATAGCTCTTAATCCCAAAGAAAACTCGTCATATGACCAATGGCTAATGTCAAAATAGAGCTAAAGGAGATGATGAAATGAATTTAGGTGTCAAGTTAAGAAATGGATGGATCGGATTGAAGTAGAGGTAGAACCTACGATGGAGATGACTTACCAAAAATTACCATAGGAAGCAAGGTTAAAACAACATATAGTCCAACGGCCCAGATTGTGTCATCAAAAATCAAAGGAGAAAGTTAAGTTTCTCCACGGAAGAAGCATGAAGAATAGTGGGATGAGGCCCCACCGGGGAATAAATAAAGGAATTAAAAAGGGGCTAAGTCTCACCGTTGATCGATTTCCGATCATTAGATCAACAGTCCACAATGATTTCGCAGCGCCAAGTTGCGCGAAAAAATGAAGGTGTAGGCAATTGCGAAATAAAATACCACCATGCCTGTGTTAGCACTGGAATATTTCACAAATCAAAAGAGTGGTATGAGAAACCTCTTAGACACCGCGCGAAACCACTCTCGTGGGTTGCAATATTGAAGGTCAAAGGTTGATGAATGAGATCGACAGCTAGGATCAAACCGGAAAATGATCTGATGGTGGAAGAGTTCTGCTAAAATAATATAGATGTGAAGGATGATTTGACAGTTTGGATCATGCCTAGGAAAATCGACGGATGAAATGGTTTTCTGCTGGGAAAGATGCAAGAAGGATAATTGATAATTTGACAGAATGGTAAGACAAAACAAGTTAATAAGTAAGAAGGTCTCACCGTCGATTGATCGGAAGTCGACAGATCAATGACTCAAATTTGTTTCGTTCGACAAAGTTGTATGGTCAAATGGATAAAGAGGTGGTTGCGAAATCTAAAACCATTGTACAGGTGTCGACACATGAGAATTTCACAAATGGAAAAGATGGTAAAGAAAACCACCCAAGAGTCATGCGAAACTACCTACGCTAGTTGTAACATGAAAAATCAAAAGTTAAAATTGACGGTCGAGATTAAGGCAGGATAGAATCCGATGATAGATAGAGTTTTTAGACATATTCATAAAAGCGATGGTAAAGAGATAACTAATCCAGTGGTCCAGGTTGTAACATGGAAGATCAACGAATGAAATGCATTTCTGTCGATGAAGAAGCAGAAGAGATAATGGAGATGGGGTTATAAAATGGGGAAAGATACGTGAACATTGACATTTGTCTGGTGAAGCATCAACATCAGGAGGTTTGAGACATGTGTGTGACAAGAAAGTGACAGAACACACCAAGTTTCAAGCTCGTCAGTGTCAGGTAGGATTCGAAACTCGTGAATGTCAGTTTAATAACCCATTTATAAAGAAAGGATGGAAGAAACCACGAGTGTTGAACATACCAGAATAGAAGATTCCCTAGAAGACATGGATAAGGATATTTTTGACCCTGCAGTTAAATTATCAATTACAGAGATAAAGGTAGATTAGATAGATTGTATAAAGAAGGCACTGATATTCACAGATTTTTTCAATCCTCTTTCATATACTTTAGCCCAAACCAAATTATAGGGTTTCTAGAGTTTGTTTCTCGGTGCATGAGAAATTAATCACAAGCCCAGAGAGTTATCATGAATGCCCCAAAAATCCAAAATTGACTGCCCTATTGAGTCTACCATTGTTAGGAACTCCCTTGAAGTACCCGTGTTGCAATCCCATGTACTAGAAAATATTACCAAAGAATCCGTGGTCAGTCTTTACCGTCAGTATTCCCCTGAAAACAAAGAAGCATTTCTAATTAGTTGTCTCAAGCTTGACCTCGAAATTGAAGATACTCCTTACCCATTGGACATAAATTTTTTTAATGAAAATACTTAGCTAGTATTATCCTTAATTGCTCAGTTTCTAGGGCTTGATAGTGAGTAATCGAGGTTCAATTATGTTTACTCTTTAGAATAAATTTTGGTTTACCAGAAGTGGAGTATAGTCACATACCATGGCTTAAATATGATGAATTCATGGCTAAAAATGTTCATTCTCAGCTGGTGAATTTACACAGCAACATACATTTCAGGTTCCAGTCTTATCTGATGAAGATGCTACTATTTTCAAGTCAAAAGATATATATTTTTCACAGGTGGTTTTTCCAAATACATTAGATAATAATATGTTCAATTACATGAATTATGTTGTGTCAGAAATATATAAACTGATTTTTGGAGAAGAATTGTCAAGAATACTGTAGGAAATGAAGACTTTAATGCAGTTGAAACTGGACATGGTAGTAGGAGATTGTTTTTTTTCAAAACAACACACAGTTATCAGATTATATCGGTTTATGAAAGAGCCTTACATGTTTCCAACGTTCTTGACCTCAAGGATATTTTCTATGGAATTTATCAGGCATAAGCTAACTGTTGAGAACAATTACTTTTTGGCTTTTAAAAAGGATTCTGATATAAAATTTCCCTTCAAAGTAGGTCCTTTTATTGTAAAGAATACTCTTTAACTTGTAGAAAACCAATTGAAAGAATTAGATTTTAAATAAGAAATTGATATCAATTATGATCCTTGCCATATAATTTCCGAAAGGAGACAACAGAATAAAAATCAAGCATTTGATCATCAAGAGGTTGAGGGATTATCAAAAGAGGTAAATCTTTTACAATATGAATCTGATGAAGAAGTCCCAACATATTCACACTCAAATCGTGATGTTCCAGCAAAATCTTCATCTGAGGTAATAGTCCCAGGTACAACAGAGATTGTTAGCAAAAGAAGTTTTGAAGAAATCATTGATAAAGAAGTGGAAGAGCAAGAGAGAGAAGAACAACTCAAGGAATATTCCTAGGATGACTTCATTGTATATACCAGAGAAGAAGAGAAGAAAAAAGAAAAATACCCAGCTCCATAAGTTCAAGTGCAAGAGTACAGATTTCAAGAAGCCAAGGAAGCTAGTGACACTAGCAGATTTCAATCGAGGGTAGAGATGTATGTCAAATATAGACAAGATAAACAAGCAATCTCAGAGAAGACATATAATTTATTTCCCAATGTTAGAAATGTGGAAGATTCACAAGTCACTTTGATGACAAGCAGAGATCTCAAAGAAAACACTTTGAATTTGGTTGTGTCATCAGATGAAAAGTTGACATGATTAAAATTGAATTTACAAAAAATAATAGTCCCTCACAAAATTCATTTGCAGAGACAGACTGGGGAAGTCATCTACACAGATTTTATGAAGGCTACCTTAAAGGTTTCAAAGTTGTAGAATACAATTAACAGATTGGAGATTCAACTAAGACAAGAGAAAACTGAGAATAACGCTCAACAACAATAATTTAAAAGGTTGCAAATAGATTTGATTGAAAATAATGATGGAACAAACAAAGGTGAGGGAAGTAAAAATTTGTTGATGGAAAAAGAGATAAATATTCAGTTGCTCAAGAAGAAACTTAAAATCCCAACAACAAGTTAATTCAGGATTCTGAATTGACTGTGTTGGAACAAGAAAAAGAAAGTTTATCCCAGGAATTAGGTGATAGCAAAGCAAAATTGCTGAAGTTTATAGAAAAAGAAATTGAATGGGAAAAATATAGGATAAGTCTCCAAAATCAAGTTGAAGATCTTAAAGGAAAATTAATAGCCATAGCACAAGGACAACAAGAAACTGATCAAACAAGTAGAGAATAAAATGCAGACAATCTCATTCAGGCCATGTCTCAGTTTATCCTGAAATATGTGGAGATAAAAGAACTAAAAGAAGAAAAACATAAGCCAGAAGAGGAAAATTAGAAAAAGGATGAAGACATAAAGGAATTGGAGGATAAGAATAAAGATTTAATTGACATACACCAAAGATTCATAACTCAGGTAACAGGGAAGCTTCCAATGCAAGGTGAAAAGCACTTGATATGGGATTCAATCATAAGTGAAGCTGCAAAATTCAGACCCTATTTGAATTTAATGAAAGCAAAGGAGAGGGTAGTAGATGAAATCTTGGAGAGTTGTACGGCCATGAGAGAAACTCTAAACAGTAGACCAAAACACACATCTCAAAACACTATAAGTTTTTTGAATACTTTGACAGATGAAGATCTGAAAGCCATGCAAATAAAAAACAGAGTATCAGTCATAACTTGGGCAAGAAGAGTGCTTGGAAAAAATGCGCATATTGAAAGTGTTCAAGCTAGAGCTTAACACATGAAAATTTGGTTGTAGATGTTAAGAAAAAATTTGACAAGTTAATTGAGAAAGGATTGCCCTCATTCTAGGAATAAAATAATGAGTTCATTCCTCCAAATAATTACAAATATTTTTTAATTAAGGTAAGGACAAATCATGAAAAATTCATCTTTTGACAGGGAAAATTTTAATGGAAAAGATTTCAGATGATTTTGAGATTTTGAATTAGTTGACCATGATTGGTGGAAGAATACCCCCAATTTCTATTGCAGATCACATAGAAACGAAGGTTTTATTCAAAGAAATGACCAACTATGAAGGAATCACTACGAATCAGTGGAAAAGTATGTTAAAATGAAATACAACTTGCATTATTAAAGACTTATGTTAAAAATTTGTTAAAAATCTGCCAACGAGTAGAAAGACATCAAAAAGGTTATGTTTTGAGAAGTTTGGACACTTGTATAAAATTTTGACCAAAGTAGAATGTAATAGTTAGTTTAACTTTTACTATTTTTAGTGATGAGGCAGTTAGGGTTTTCCTTAAGAAAGTTTTGTATAAAAGGACTATTTTGGCATTATTGTAGGGGTTGGAACCTGTGAAGAGATACACTTTGTATTGAAGATTGTTTTAGTTTTAATAAAGATTACCATGCAGATTTGAAGCACATTTTTTAGGAGCAAATATTCTTGTGTTGTTCATGTTACCGTCTGTATTTTTCTTCCCCCTTATGTGATTCATAATTTCCAGTGACACTCTTTCATTATGTTATTCCTTCATGCTTTATGGTGAAAGTTTTATTTAATTCAGAATTCATGTGACCATGCTATGTTTTAATCGCACCAAAGCATTCATAGTTTTCCTCTAAATTCAATCTTAAATTCATCTATGGTTGATGCTTAATATTGACAAACTGTCTATCTTTCTTCAAATACCACATGCTAAAAGAACTTGAATGCGAAATAACAACTAGCTTGCCTTTGCCAAAATATTTACTATTGAAATTCTGCTGGTCTTTAATATTTCGGATGTGACTCCATGCCCAATGTGATTTCATGTGTTTTCAGCCTCTTATAAATTTCAAATAAAAATCAGTTCTTGAAAATATCCCTAGTCATTATACCCATTTGTTGAGAGATCCCTCTGTGGTAGGAAAAAGGCTAGTTTTCCTCCTAAAGATTGGTTTGAAAAAGTTACCTTAGGGCTTTATCCTTCTATAGCCAGAGCGTAAATTCTGAGTGCTAACATTTTGGTGCCGTTTCCAGGGAACGAAGGTTCAACTTTTCCCTAGGAAGAACAACATTGTAATCAAATTTCTCTAGGAAAAGAATTTTGAGATCTAGTACTGGTTGTATTTTTCCGTGGAAGCTTCATTTTTAAATTTTCAGTTTTAAAGAGAGACTCCAAGAAAGAAATTGTGGCTTCTAGAAAGATTCACATGAGGAGAAATATAAGTTCCTGGTTATTTCAAGCAGTAGAAAATCCTGAAGAGATTTTGAGAAAGATTAAAGGGAAAAATCAAGAAGTTACATCTCAGTCTGAAACTTTGTTCCCTTCCATTGAAGAAGAACTATTTAGTTATGAAGATATTGATTTAGGAGAAAGATTTGAACAATCTCTATTTAGGTCCAAGTATGAATCAGATTTAAGGGAAACTATTATTGATCGGAATATATTTCAATCATACTTGTTACAGTCTGTTTGGGAATATTTACAAAAATATGAAAATTTTGAGTTGAGAAAACCTAAAACTCAGATACCACCACCTCAAACTCATAACATTATTCAAAACCCTCCAATAGTCATGGTTGCTAGATTTGCTCCACTTTCTCTGCCTACTATTTTGCATGAGCTCCCTCAGAATTATGCACAAAGAATCACATTGTTTGATGGAGAGGGGAATTACACAGCCTAACAACATGTTGATAGGTTTAATGATTTCATTGATCTTGAAGAAGTGGATTATGATGATGCAAAAATGATATTGTTGGCTCAAATCTTATCAAGAGAGGTTAAGAAATGGTTTAGAAATCTTGTTGCAAGATCTATCCCTTCCTATGATGAGTTTGTAACCTGTTTGCTTGAAAGATTGGAAGACAAGAAAAACCCTTTACAAATCCTAACACAATATAATAATTTGAAAAAAGGGGGTTTTGAATCTATTCAAGAATTTTCTGCAAGATTCATGAGGGTTTATAATTCAATTCCTACTGATGTTAAACCTCTGGTAGAAGATTCCAAGTTACATTATGTAGATGCCTTTGGTGGCCATTTTTCTTGTATGTTGAGAGAAAGAAAGTCACGGACCTTGCCATACATGTTAAAGGATGCAGTAGAGGTAGAAGAAAATTTGATGGCTTCTGGAAAGATGAAGCTGAAAACTGATATAGATAGGAGAAAAATTAGAGAATAAATTCAAGCTTCAACATCCTCTTCCACACATGCTAGAATTGATATGATGATGAAAACAATGGAAAGACTAGCCTTGGAAAATAAACCCCAAAACAAAGATCAACAAGAGCCTTGGATTAGAAATCCAAATTTCAGAAGGAAAATTCCTCCACAGATAAGACATAGATATTAGAGAGATCAGAGGAATCAAAGAAATACAAAGGATAATCAAGTAATACCTCCATTCCTTGAAAACTTTGTAGATGAAGAAGGAGAAACTGAACTTGTAGAAAGTGGAATTCACCATTTTGATGATCTTGACTCTGAAGTTTATTTAACTAAGATGGAACATGACATGTTTTCCAGAGATGGGGAATGTAATACCTTTGATGTAGAGACAGAACAATATCAGATTGGATATCAGAATGCAGTAAATGAACTTCAGAAAAAGATGAACCTCAGAAACAGAGATGTAATTATAAATAAAGGGAAGGGTCCTATTGATCAACCTTCGACTAGTCAACATAAAAAAGGGAAACCAAAAGAAGATGTAGTAAAGAAAATTCCAGAGAATAAAAGAGATTCAATCAAAGAAAGTGACAAAATTCCCATTCCATTCAACTTGCAAAGTGAAATTTCAAAAATAAAAAATTCTATCCCATTTAATGAGATATTGAAAAACAATGAATATAAAGAACAGATCTAAAAAATGGTTAGGAGTGAAGGAAAAATAGAACCTGATACTTTGGAATTAAATGATGATGCTCCAACTATTCTTATGGGTTCTAAAATGGAAGATAACAGTTTGGAAGAACTTCCACCTTTCTATGTAAATCTGAATGTTCATGATATGATCCTTCATAATTGCATGATTGATTCATGAGCTTCCCACAATTTGATGCCAAAGTTTGTGGTAGAAAGTCTGGGTTTAGAAATCACAAGACCATATAAGGATTTGTTTTCTCTTGATTAAAAAAAGGTCAAATGCTTGGGGTTGATAAAAGACTTGCCAGTTTCTCTTACTAAAATTCCAGTCAAAAGTGTGGTTATGGATATTCCTCCCAAATTTGGTATGCTATTATCCATATCTTGGGATTCAAAAATTAGGGGAACTTTATAGATGGACATGTCTTTTGCTAAAATTCCAGTTCTCAGTGAACACAAATATTATACACTGAGAAAAGACTCGCATATGTAGTAAGCAACAGAAATGAACCAGATAGTGATTCCATTTATGCGGTGGATACTGATTTAGGATCTTCCATTTTCTATAATGATTTTCAGTCGAAAGAAAAAATAGATCTTAGTAAACAACAAGCATAAAATAATTTGACTAAAGAAAATTAAATACTTAGGAAAAGGCAGAGAAATGAAGGAATTTGGACTATGCATTTTGATGGATTGATGAGCAAAGAAGGTGCTGGTGTAGGTGTGTGGATAATAACTCCCGATCAAGAATTTATAATGTTTTCTTTCAAGTTTGACTTTGAATTCACTAACAATGTTGCAGAATATGAAGCTCTCATTTTAGGTTTGAATGTGTTGAAAGACTTAAAAGCAAAGAAAATTGAAGTGTTTGGGGACTCAGAGTTGGTAATAAATCAGGTGAATGCAATATACTAGACAAAACATCCAAAAATGAGAGAATATAGAAATGAATTTTGGGATATGTTTGAAAATTTCTTTGATGAACATGACATAGTATTAATACCCAGGACTAACAACTCAATAAAAAATTCTTTGGCTACTATTGCTGGTGCTTTCAGAATACCTAGTTTTTCGAACAAAAAATATGAGATTGAAGTTGTAAATAGGCCTTCTATTCCTGATAATTCGAGACACTGACAAGCCTTTGAGGATGATTTGCATATTAATAGGTTTTTAGAAATGACAGATGTGTTTGCTAATACAAATATTGATATCGAAGATCAAGGTATGATAGGAGTTGTTAATGATGAATAATTTCTAGAAGAACAAGAAAAGTTCAAAGGAGAAATTGGAGGAAAAGAAATAATTCAGTTGAATAAAAATGTCATTCCTAGAGGTCTTATACCTTTGGAGAGACTATTTGCAAGGAATGATGTAGCAAAGAATCCAAAGGTTGAATATCAGGAAAGTGAGATTAAAGATTGCAACATTGGAACAAAAGAAAAACCCAAGATAGTGAAAATTTCTAAGAACCTACAACTAGAAGAAGAAAATAAATATGTTGAGTTAATGAAGGAGTTTTCAGATTTATTTTCTTGGAGCTATGAATATTTAAAAGAGCATGACACTTCCATAATCCAACACACAATTCCCATCAAGCCAAATGAAAATCCTTTCAAATAGAAGTTAAGGAGAATAAATCCCTTGTTGCTTCCAGTAATTGAGAAAGAAGTTAAAAAATTGTTTGATGCTAAAATCATTGTGTCACTGAGATTTTCCAGGTGGCTGGGGAATCTAGTCGCTGTGAGAAAGAATAATGGAGAGATAAGACTGTGTGTAGATTTTAGGAATCTGAATAAGGTATCTTTAAAAGACAACTACCCATTACCTAAGATGGACCACATTCTGTAGAAGGTTGTCGGAGCAAAACGGATTTCCATGTTAGATGGTTTCTCAGGGTACAATTAGATCATTCTTCTAGAGGATCAGGAGAAAACAACTTTTACAATGCCATGGGGGACTTTCATGTATGCAAAGATTCCATATGGATTAATGAATACAGGGGCTGCATTCGAGAGGGCCATGGATATTTCATTTGCTAAAGAGAAAGATAAATGTGTAGTAGTATACATGGATGATATAACTGTATATTCAAAGTATGCTACAGATCACCTGAAACATTTAGAGAAGGTATTTTTGAAATGTAGGAAATTTGGCATATCTCTTAACCCTAAAAATTCAAATTTTTCCATGAAAGAAGGAAATTTATTGGGGCATATCATATCAAAAGATGGCATTAAAATTGATCTTGAAAGAGTAGAAGCAATTCAGAAAATTGGGATACCGAGGAGTAAGAAAGAAGTTCAGTCTTTTATTGGTAGAGTAAATTTCTTAAGAAGGTTTGTTCCTAGTTTTGCAGATATTTTGATAAATATTTCAGATATGTTAAAAAAAATAATGAAATCAAGTGGACTTTTGAAGCCAAGAAATCCTTCACGGATATCAAGAAATATCTTACTGAATCTCCCATCTTAATTAGTATTGATTTCTCAAAAGAATTCATCATATTTTCTTTTTCATCACAACATACCATAGCTGGAGTTCTATTGCAGAAAAATCAGGATATTATGGAACAACCATAGCCTTTTTTAGCAAAATTTTGAGAGATGCAGAACTAAAGTACAATATAATGGAGAAACAAGCCTATGCATTGATAAAATCTTTGAAATATTTCAGGGTTTACATTTTGCATTCTCACACTATTACATATGTTCCATCCGCAGTTGTTAAAGACATTCTTGCTCAACCAGATCCTAAAGGAAAAAGAGCCAAATGGATTGCAATTTTGTTGGAATATGGTTTGGACATCAAAACCACAAAATTGATCAAAGGACAAGGCTTGGTAGGGTTGACGACAAAGACAAATCTTGATTCTTTAGATATGAACTTTATTTCTGATCTCTCATTCGAAACAATCCCAAAATTGCCAATCGATAAATATTTTTCTTTTCCCTTTGGTATAGTAATATTGTATATGTGTTACAAAATTTACAAGCACCCCCAGACTTGGATAAAACTAGATCAAGGTTAGTAAAATTGAGAGCATCAAAATTTTGCATACTGAACAAATATTTGTATTGGAAGGATCCAAGAGGAATTTTGTTGAACTGTTTGTTAGAAAATGACGCACAGCATTTCATGAAGGAGTTTCACAAAGGCGTGTGCGGAGGAAATCATTCATTGAAAGCTACAATTAACAAAATTCTCAGAGCAAGATTCTATTGGCCCACTATTTATTCAGATGTGTATAAGGATATTTCTAAATTTCATGAATGTAATTTTTTTTACAAAAAAAGGGAACTTTTACCTTTACCTTTGAAACCAATTTCGGTCAAAGCACCTTTTCAATAGTGGGGGTTGGATTTCATTGGATAAATCAATTCAAATTCTTCAGGACAACATAAATGGATTTTGATTGCAACAAATTATTTTACTAAGTGGATTGAAGCTATCCCGGCCGTAAATGCTAATGAAACAATAATAATTAATTTTCTGGAAGACAATATTCTTTCAAGGTTTGGGTGTCCAAGAATAATAATAATAGATAATGCACAAGCTTTCAGATCAAAGAAGATGATTAGTTTCTGTCATAAGTACCATATTCATCTGAATCATTCAACTTCATATTATCCCCAGTGTAATGGATTGGCAGGATCTTCAAATAAGAGTTTGGTGAGAATCATAAAGAAGCTGTTGCAGGAAAAAAAAGGAGCTTGGCATACCAAAATCAAATATGCATTATGGGAAGACAGGATTAGCACCAAGATGGCTATTGGTACATCACCTTTCCAATTGGTTTATGTGACAAAAGTAATTTTTCCTATTTCCTTAGGTCTTCCAGTTATGAAGTTATTACCAGAAGTTGCAGAAGAACCAAACCACATGCAAAGAAGAATAAATCATATGATAGAGCTACATGAAATGAGAAAGAAAGGCTTATAATAAAACTCAAATACATCAGGATAAAATGAAGAAGACTTTTGAGAGGAAAATCAAATAAAGAGACTTTCAGATTGATGATTTGGTCTTAAAGTGGGATGCTAGAAATGAGGACAAACATGAAAAATTTGAACATTTGTGGAAAGGCCAATACATAGTTTATGCTTATCAAGGAGATAATTCTTTCATTTTACAAGATCAGAATGGAGAATTAATTGCAGGAGGCCTAGTGAATGGGAGGTATCACAAACACTATATTTCTTAACACAAGTAGAAGAAAAAAAATTGTTGTACATAACTTGTTTATGTTTTTATATATAATATTACTTTTCCTAAAAAAAAATTACCAAGTAGAGAATTGTACAACTTTTTTTCAGAAGTGCGTTGTTGTTTCAGTTTAGATTATCAGTTTGGTTTTAGTTGGATAGCTTGCAGATCATAGAGTATAGAGAAAGTTTCAGTTGAAAATTAGGAATGAACTAATGGTTAGGCACATGGTCTATGATTTATTTGCCACCTCACAGGGAGGATATCATCCACAGTTGGAGATAGTTGTTGACACAATGTTTTTAACAATTTGAATAAAAATGGATAATAATTTCTTTTGTGAAGATAGCTCTTAATCCCAAAGAAAACTTGTCATATGATAATGGCTAAAGTCAAAATAGAGCTAAAGGAGATGATGAAATGAATTTAGGTTTCAAGTTAACAAATGTATGGATCAGATTGAAGTAGAGGAAGAACCTACGATGGATATGGCTTACCAAAAATTATCATAGGAAGCAAGGTTAAAAGAGCAGACAGTCCAACGGCCCAAATTGTGTCATCAGAAATTAAAGGAGAAAGTTAAGCTTCGCCATGGAAGAAGCACAAAGAATAGTGGGATGAGGCCCCACCGGGAAATAAAGAGAGGAATTCAAAAGGGGGTAAGTCTCACCGTTGATCGATTTCTGATCATAATATCAACGGTCCACAATGACTTCGCAGTGCCAGGTTGAGCGAAAAAATTAAGGTGTACGCAGTTGCGAAATAAAATACCGCCATGCACATGTTGGCACTAGAATATTTCACAAATCAAAAGAGTGGTATTGGAAATAGCTTAGAAACCATGCGAAACCACTCTTGCGGGTTGCAATATTGAAGATCAAAGGTTAATGAACAAGATCGATGGCTAGGATCAAACCGGAAAAAGCTCTGAGGGTGGAAGAGGTTTACTAAAATAATATAGATGTGAAGGATGATCTGACAATTTAGATCGCACCTGGGAAAATCGACGATTGCAATGGTTTTTTGTTGGGAGAGAAGCAAGAAGGATAGTTGAGACTTTGAAAGAATGGTAAGACAAAACAATTTAATAAGTAAGCAGGTCCCACCATTGATTGATCGGAAATCGACAGATCAATGACTCAAATTTGTTTCGCGCCACAAAGTTGCACGGTCAAATGGATAAAGAGGTGGTTGCAAAATCTAAAACCATTGTACACATGTCGATACACGATCATTTCACAAATGGAAAATATGGTAAAGAAAACCACCCAAGTGCCATGCGAAAATACCTACACCAGTTGTAACACCAAAAATCAAAAGTTAAAATCAACGGTCGAGATTAAGGCAGGATAGAATCCGATGATGGATAGAGTTTTTAGACATATTCCTAAAAGCGATGGTTAATATATAACTAATCCGACGGTCCAGGTTATAACACGGAAGATCAACGAATGAAATGCATTTCCGCCGATGAAGAATAAAAAAAGATAATGGATATGGGGTTATAAAAGCTGGAAAGATAGGTGAACGTTGACATTTGTCTCGTGAAGCGTCAGTGTCAGAAGGTTCGAGACATGTGTGAGACAGGAAAGTGACAGAACATGCCAAGTTGCAGGCTTGTTTGTGGTAGGTAGGCTTCTAAAACTCGTGAATGCTAGTTGAATAAACCATTTATAAAGAAAGGATGGAAGAAACCACACGTGTTGAACATACCGAAATAGGAGATGCTCTAGAAGACAGGGATAAGGATATTTTTGACCCTGTAGTTAAATTATCAATTACAGAGATAAAAGGTAGATTAGATAGGTTGTATAAAGAAGATATTGATATTCATAGAGTTTTTCAATCCTCTTTCATCTACTTCTTCCCAGACCAAATTATAGGGTTTCCTGATTTTGTTTCCTAGTGCGTTAAAAATTAGTTGCAAACCGAGAGACTTATCATGAATGCCCCAAAATCCAAAATTGTCTTCCCTATCGAGTCTACCGTTGTTAGGAACTCCCTTAAAGTACTCCTGTTGCAATCCCATGAACTAGAAAATATTGCCGAAGAAGCCATGGTCAGTCTTTACCGTCAGTCTTCCCCTAAAAAGAAACAAGAATTTCTAATTAGTTGTCTCAAGCCTGACCTCAAAATTGAAGATACTCCTTACCCACTGGACATAAAAAAATTCAATGAAAATACTTGGTCTTATCATTAATTGCTCAGTTTCTAGGGCTTGATAGTGATACTGTGGTAACCGAGGTTCAGTTATGTTTACTCTTTAGAATAAGTTTTGGTTTACCATAAGTGAGTACAGTTAGGTACCATGCCTTAAATATGATGAATTCATGGCTGAAAATGTTCATTCTCAGCTGGTGAATTTCCACACCACCAGACATTTCAGGTTCTAATCTTATCCGATGAAGATGTTACTTTTTTCAAGTAAAAAAGATATATATTTTCACAGGTGGTTTTTTCAAATACATTGGGGGATAGTATGTTCAATTACATGAATTATGTTGTGTCAAAAATACATAAACTGATTTTTGGAGAAGAATTGTCTAGAGTACTGTCGGAAATGAAGACTTTAATGCAGTTGAAACAGGACATGGCAGTAGGAGTCTGGTTTGTGTCAAAAAAACACTCAGTTATCAGATTATATGGGTTTATGAAAGATCCTTATATGTTTCTAGCATTCCCGACCTCAATGATATTTTCTCTCGAATTTATCAGGCATAAGCTAACTATTGAGAATGATCACTTTTTGGCTTTTAAAACAGATTCTGATATAAAATTTCCCTTGAAAGAGGGTCCTTTTATTATAAAGAATAAGTATGCTCTTTCATTTGTAGAAAATTAGTTATAAGAATTAGATTTTAAAAAAAAAATTGCTATCAATTATTATCCTTACCATATAATTTCTAAAAGGAGACAACTGAATAAAAATAAAGCATTTGACCATCAAGAGGTTGAGGGATCGTCAAAAGGGTAAATATTTTACAATATGAATTTGATGAAGAAGTCCCAACATGTTCACACTCAAATCCTGATGTTCCGGCAAAATATTCATCTGAAGTAATACATCCAGGTGCAACATAGATTGTTAGAAAAATAAGTTTTGAAGAAATCACTGATACAAAAGTGGAAGAGAAAGAGAGAGAAAAAAGGCTCAAGGCAGATTCCCAGGATGATTTGGTTGTATCTACAAGAGAAGAAGAGAAGAAAAAATAAAAATACCCACCTCCAGAAGTTCAAGTGAAAAAGTACAGATTTCAAGAAGCCAAGGAATCTAGTGACACTAGAAGATTTCAATCAAGGGAAGAGATGTATGTCAAATATGGACATGATAAACAAGAAATATCAAAGAAGACACATAATTTATTTCCTATGGTTAGAAATGTGGCAGATTCACAAGTCAATTTGATGGCCAACAGAGATCTCAATTAAAACACTCTGAATTTGGCTTTGTCATCAAATGAAAAGGTGACAGAATTAAAGTTAAATTTACAAAAAATAACAGTCCCTAACAAAATTCATTTGCACAGACAGACTAGAGAAGTCATCTACAAATATTTAATGAAGGATACCTTAAAGGTTTCAAAGTTGCATAATATAGTTAACAGATTGGAGATTCATCTTAGACAAGAGAAAACTAAGAATAAAGCTCACCAACTGCAGATTAAAAGGATCCAAATAGATTTGATTGAAAATAATGATGGAACAAACAAATGTGAGGCAAGTAAAAAGTTGTTGTTGGAAAAAGAGAGCACTATTATGTTGCTCAAGAAGAAACTTAAAATCCCAACAAATAGTTAATTTAGGCAGGGATGATTTTAGGGGCGAAATATAGCCCATGGGCGAATTTAAAGGAGTTTATACTTTTTACTGGGAAGATTTGGTATATTAAAACATTTTTTTATGAAATATCAAAATCGTCCACTAATTATTAATAAAACAATATTTTTCACCTAAATATCCCTATGAAAGAAATCCCAAAACTTGTTCTCATTTGTGACTCGCCCCCAATTTCTACCCAAAAAAATGGGTGGGATCCTCTGCTCGCCCCCTGATTTCTACCAAAAATCGAGTGGGATCCCCTCCTCGCCCAACGATTTCTACCAAAATTCTAGTGGGATCCTCGGCTCGCCCCAATTTCTAGGAAAATTTCCCTAAACTCTGAATCGCTCTTTATTTCTAACCGAATTTTTCTACGATCTATGGCTCACTTTCGATTTCCAACCGAATTTGACCCAGATCATTGTCTCGCCCTGATTTCTAGCAATATTGATCACATATACACTTGGAATCATCCTTATAAAATTCCTTGCTTGCTCATGGAATCACCCACTCAAAGAATGATACACATCAATAGCAAGGTTTTAATGTTCAACATTCATGGTTAACATTATTCGCGAATCGCAGTTCAAGTTCAATGTTTACGGGCTTGCATTGTGTACAAAGAATCGATATTTTGGATTGCAGCCTACAGGTATGGTCACACTCACTTGTTTGGAGGGTTTATATTATTCCTTGATTAGATTTCTCATGTTTAATTCTATAGCTAATGCACTCACAACATTAGTTGATGTCATCACAACAAGATCCTAGTTAGTTGACGTGAATACCGAAGTTTCAAAAATGACCTCCATGTCCAGCTGTGTCGACAATTTGATATTTTTATGCATTCTTTTGACAATTTGTTTTTCTATCGATTAAAGAAAAAAAAACTTATCAAATAAATAGATACCTCCTTTGATGGAATCTATAAACCAAGCCCGAGTTGTTGTAGAGGAAAGTGCCTCCCGATGATATTGGTTTTTACTATTGGATCTAGGGTGGTAAGATATGCTCCACCAGAGGTTTGAGCATCCAATTCATCCTATATTTTCTTCCCTTCTTCTTCCCTTAGGTTTTATTTTATTTAAAATTGTTGTGATTCCTTTATAAATGCTTATATTCTTATTTGATCTTCTTATGTATTATCTGCTTGTTCCTATCCCTCTTTCTCCAAAGTCTATTACTTCTTCCTTACTTCCTCTACTTCCTTTTATTTTGTGGAAATCCATTTTCTTTTTTCTCAGCTTTTAATCAATTCATAAGAAGTCTTATCTCTTCTTTAAACTTCCTTTGAGGTATATAACTCATCCAAGTATGGCCATTTGATGCCCAGAGTGAGGCAATGGTTGAGTACCTTCAGTTTGCTATTATTCCTCCATAATTTCTCGACACCGAAATGAAATGAATTTAGTCATTTAATTATTTTAATTGGTTCCTTTGCATGTATTATCTTATATGCATTAACGATTAGTGGGAAAGGGGGCCAAAAATCATTCTTAGCTCCTTCCAATGTTTAGTTGATCCCATTAATATAAGTTTGATGCACAATCTCCTACAACACAACCTTGTCGGTGACATACTTGGGGAATAGGTGAGGATGCTAAGTACACCCATATATCTGCATATATGTTCCTTGCTTGGTGAGAAATGAATCCCCTGGTTTGGTCACCTTTTCCAAAGCCTTATCTAACATGCACTTCCCATGATCCATATAAATCAATTCATAGGGAAACATTATAAATTATTCACAAATTTTGTTATAGCAACTAACATACTTGTGTTCCCATAATAGTTGACAATATACATGGATGGGATATTATATTGGAATCCATCTCCAAAACATACCGAGAAGTTATTTGTGGAACATGCAATTCCTATTATATATGAGGACATGTGGAATTTTGATGGCTTCCATGATGTAGTCTCCATCACTTAGGTAACTACCTATAACTTAATGGTAGATAAAATGCTTTCCCAGTTGAATCTAGTTCCATAAGAAGTAACACAATGCAACAAAGGCACCCATTCTTATTGAAACTAAGTAGCATTCAACTCACATTTTAATCTATATAGTAGTGTTGTTGATATTCTATATGGAAGTTTTTGGTCTCTTGTGAAATATTAGCCAATATTCTTAGACCTGAATCTCTTATCTTTTACCCAATATTTCTTTAGGAAAGTAATGTAGTCCAATTGAAGGGACATGATTCATTTTACTATCAAATTGGATTCGGAAGCTAAGAAATTATATTAACTGTTGAGAGATGCTAGATGGAATGAGGCTATGAATTCCTCGTCTACATTCTTAATATGTTTATTTGGATGTTCTTTTATTGGTATCAACTAGTCAATGACTTCAATTCAATGGAATATAGATGGCCTAGATTTTTCTTTGTGAAGTCCCAATTTTCTAAAGTTCTGGAAGATCTTCAAGCCATCTTTGTCTTCCTCAAGAATATATAGGCATTCTTCATTGCTGAAAATTCGATGACCCTCCCTAATGATATACAGGTTCTGTCTTAGTTTCTTTGAAAGTATCATCATACTGAATCATAGGGATGGATGGTTGAGACATTGTTAAAACATAACTAGAACTATCTAGAATGCCCAGAAATGCTAGGAAACAACCCAACATGGAATGCTGCTACAAGAATTAAGTTGCTTGCTGCCCAGAACTCAGAATAAACGGGTTTTACTTATGTTTCCTTCAACAAACTTGCTCACAATGTGTCCAGATTTACCCAAAGATGCCTCTTATTGTTGTCCAAGGGCCATAATAGAGCTAATTATGAAAATAACATATACACATAACAAAATCTATAGAGAAAGTCCAAAGAGAAGATATAAATTATGAAAATAAAATAGTTACAAAAAGTTTCTCTCAAATGGTTGCATGCTTCCTCTTTTCATGGTATCTAACTCTAATCTCAACTTGTGGAAGGATATTTGTTTCGATGGAAGCATTCCTACACAAGTTCAGTGTAATTTGTTTGAATGCATCCAAAAATATTGTCATGACATAGTTTGGGGGAGAATTTTGTTCTTTGTAACTATAGTTTGCACTCTATGATGCCTTGTACTTTAAATTGCATTATATATGCTTAAAGGAGTAGATAACCAAACAAAATGAAGTAATAACTAATGGCCTCTAGTACATTTGACACAATAATAATAGACAATGGACATTCATACCATTGATTCTAGATTTGCAAATATGATTGTCTTATTGCATTGACACATCTATTTTCTTCCATTAAGACATTCAATCTAAACCCTAATGTTGAATTCCACTACCATCTATATATTCCAATAGAAACTCTAGCTCAAAAATATGCATCTGTTCCTCCAAAACCTAACCAAAAACAAAAATAGAAGTAAAGTTGAAACAATTATTCATATTCAATGCTTTTACAACAACAATTTCCAAAATTGAAATCTAAAGCTTTGATAGAAAACCACACAAATTCTCCATTTTCCACCATTGCAATGTGAAACTTCCTTAACTGTTTTAGAGGAAATAAAGAAGCATAAACACACAGTAAACATGTGTTTGTGGAAATTTTAATGGATGTTCTTAGTGTTATAGGATTTACAAAAAGTATAAAAAATATTTTTGCAAAATTATCCACTTAAGAATGTGGGGGTTTCAAAATTTTCGTAAGTTAAAGAAGAGATTTTTTATAACTAAAAATTATGGGAAACTAGATATTTTAGTGTAGGATTTTTCTTCGATGCTTCACATACATAATGGAGCACTAGAGAATTTATATTTAAGAGACACCAGTATCTGTTTACACCATGTAATCCTAATATTTACATATTTAAGAGACATTGTTAAAACATACCAAAAACTATATAGAATGCCCATAAATGCTAGGAAATAACCTAACATGGAGTGTTGTTACAAGAATTAAGTTGCTTGCTGTCCAGAATTCAGAATAAACGAGTTTTATTTGTGTTTCCTTCCACAAACTTGCTCACAATGTGCCCAGATTTACCAAAAGATGCCTCTTAGTGCTGTCCAAGGGCCATAACAGAGCTAATTGTTGCTAATTGAAGGCTGGAGTATGCCTAAAATTTGAGATGAACAAGCCATAACTCACAAAATGGCCTAGATTTAATGAATTTTTCCATTGTTGATCCATTCTTCTTCAAACAAGGCCCTAGTTCAAGGTCAAACAATCCACATACTCCATGAAGCATCATCACTAGGTCATCATCATCTAGGCTGTAGTATGCCCAAAATTTGAGATGAATAGGCCATAACTCACAAAACTGCCTAGATTTAATGAATGTTTCCATTGTTGATACATTCTGCTTCAAACAAGGCCCTAGTTCAAGGTCAAACAATCCACATACTCCATGAAGCATCATCACTAGGGAATCATCATCTAGGATGTATCACTTAGGACCAAATCATTCAATCTCCATCACATATACTCCCCTGATGAGATTGTGATGAAGGTGGTCACCCATGCAAAATGGGGGGTAACACCTCTTATTAAACTTGTCACAATTGAAACATAGTCCAAGCTGCAAAAATCCTTGTGTGATATAGATTGAGCTTGGGTATCATGAAAAACATGCTTCTCATGAAATATATTGTCCCAAAAAATGCATCATGGATGGGTGTCGTAGAAGCTGTAGTTACAAAGATCACTTACATGAATTGACAAGTGATGAACATCTCTGTGGTAATGAGCATTCTTTTCATAATAAATGTGAAGTAGATGGCATTTGTGAAATTTTAACTGAACTTGTACGACATACATGCTCATTTCAGGGAAGAATAGGTTCCTTTGAGTATGAACACGTCTCTAAACAAAATGGTCTACAAAAGTATTGTTGCATTGCCATTCCACCTTTTAAAATATGACATGATGGTGTTCATTTTCACACACTAAATCCAGATGTTGTGCATTAGATGTCAAGCTTCCGGGTATTTTTGTCAATGACCCATCAAGAATTCTAGTATACATAATACAACTCATGGGAACATGAGGAGTATCATCATCTAGGCTGTAGCACTTATGACCAAATCATTCAATCTCCATCACATATACTCCCCTGATGAGATTGTGATGAAGGTGGTCACCCATGCAAAATGTGGGGTAACAACTCCTATTAAACTTGTCACAATTAAAAAATAGTCCAAGCTTAAAAAATCCTTGTGTGATACAGATTGAGCTTGGGGATCATGAAAAACATGCTTCTCATGAAATATATTGTCCCAAAAAATGCATCATCGAAGGCTATCTTAGAAGCTACAGTTACAAATATCACTTACATGAATTGAAAAGTGATGAACATCTCTGTGGTAATGAGCATTCTTGTCATAATAAATGTGAAGTAGATGGAATTTGTGAAATTTTCACTGAACTTATACGACATACATGATCATTTCAGGGCAGAATAGGTTCCTTTGAGTATGAACACATCTCTGAACAAAATGGTCTACAAAAGGACAGTTGCATTGCCATTCAACCTTTTAAAATATGTCATGATGGTGTTCATTTTCACACACTAAATCCAGACGTTGTGCATTAGATGTCAAGCTTGTGGGTATTTTTGTCAAAGACCCATCAATCATTCTAGTATACAAAATACAACTCATGGGAACATGAGGAGTATCATCATCTAGGCTGTAGCGCTTAGGACCAAGTCATTCAATCTCCATCACATACACTCCCCTGATGAGATTGTGATGAAGGTGGTCACCCATGCAAAATTGGGGGTAACACCTCTGTTGGTAGGCAGTTTGGTAGAGTACTACCGCAGCACCTCTGATGTTGCGACAAGGCAGAAGTTGATGCAAATGGTGATGAGCGGAAGATTAGTTATGCATTTTGGGTCAATTATACTATGGAATGCGGGTTTTGGGTCATTTGGACCACATATTATGTAAAGTTGAGTCAGTTATACCACAGAATGCGAGTTTTTGGTCATTTTTGGATAAGTCAGTTAGATATTGATTCATTTGTCCACGGTGTCAGTTAGGAAGTCGGTAGTAAGTCAACAAGAGTTGTAAGGCAGAAGCCTATATATAGATAATAATTGTAAGTGTTGAGATAAGAATTGGGTGGCGGAAGAATGTGAGGCTTGATGTTGGTAGTATGATTCTCAGGTATGTTTTGATGTCAAGAGTCATTATGGAGATCTAGTTTTTGCAAAGACGTTGTATCAAGGTTGACAATGATAATATGATGAAGCTATTCTGATGCAATCCCTATGTTCAATTTGTTCCATTTATGATAAGTGATATTGCACTATATGAATAATTTCATGCTTCTTTGATGCGATACGTGCTTTACAATTACTGTTGTTGCAATGATGAATGTTTGGGTTGAATATTGCTTTACTATTATGTTTAATGCTTAAAGATCTCTATTGTTGTGTTGCAATAAGTTTAAGTATCATAGCCGCAACCATCCTCCTTCATTCGGCGGAAACATGGTTCTGTCTGCTCTTCCTGGATGCCTCGGGTGAGACCTCATCTACTCTGCAAGTGTTGCTGGGTGGGATAAACCCTGTCCGAAATGGTGCTCAGGAAGACTGCGGTATGTGTCAACAGTGAGTGGGACCCCTATCGACTGGCATCGCGCTAATGGAGTTCACGGAACCATTTGTTATTGTGACGCTAGTCGATAGGGGTCCCACTCACTATCGACACATACCGCAATCTTCTTGAGCACCGGACCAGATAGGGTTTATCCCTCCCAGCAACACCTGCAGAGCAGATGAGGTCTCACTCGAGGCATCCAGGAAGATCAGACGGAACCATGTTTCCGCCGAATGAAGGAGGATGGTTGCGGCTATGATACTTAAATTTATTGTAACACAGCGACAGAGATCTTTAATCATTAAACGTAGTAGTAAAGCAATATTCAACCCAAACATTCATCATTGCAACAACAGTAATTGTAAAGGAAGTATCGCATCAAAGAATCATGATAGTATTCGTATAGTGCAATATCACATTATCATAACTGAAACAAATTGAACACAGGGATTGCACCAAAATAGCTTCATCATATTATCATTGTGAACCCAGATACAATGTCTCTGCAAAAACTAGATCTCTGCAATGACTCTTGACATCAAAACATACCCAGGAATCATACAACCAACATCAAGCTTCACATTCTTCCGCTGCAAAATTATTCTCAAATTATTATCTCAACACTTACAATTCTTATCTATATATAGGCTTCTTCCTTACAACTCTTGTCCACTTACTACCGACTTCCTAACTGACACCGTGGACAAATGACCCAATATCTAACTGACTTATCCAAAAATGACCAAAAACCCGCATTCTACAGTATAATTGACTCAACATTACATAATATGTTGTCCAAATGACCCAAAACCCACATTCCACGATACAATTGACCCAAAATGCATAACTAATCTTCCGCTCATCACCATTCGCGTCAACTTCTGCCTTGTCGCAGCATCGGAGGTGCTGCAATAGTACTCTACCAAACCGCTTGCCAACAGGCCCCCAAAACAATCTTGTGGCTCGCCCTCGAGCCACGTCAACAAGATACAGTGTACTCCATCATTTTGACTTTGAAGTCCTCATATGACTGTTCAGCTGTCCGCACGACCTCCTTGGCTTCCATAGCCACTTCCTGACTGTCGACCAAGTCTTCTGCAGATGGGTGATCTGTGAGCTTTTCCACGACCTGTTGCCGACACTTCTGTACTGCTTGTAGAGCTTCACTAGCTTGCATCATAAATTTGTCGTCGGTGTCTTGGAACTCTTCTAACTGGGCCACGCGGGTCTTCTGTCGCTTGTCTGCCTTGGCGACATGGTGTTGCAAGTCTTTCAGCTCCTAATACTTAGCAACTTGCTCCAGTGGTAGCATTGTGCGGATTGTGGCTTTCAATGTGACCAACTAGCCCTCCGCTTCCTGCCAATACTTAGTCAGTTGCTCAACCTGCTCGTCATGAACAATATAACCCCAAAATTGTACAGTTTCAGCCGTGAGCCTGGTTTCCTACGTCTCTAGCTCCTCCATCTTAGCAGCAACACTTCTGTTTTGGGTTTATATTGCGTGGGGTGGCATCCGACTGAATGGGAGGGAAATACCCAAGGATGTCCTCGGCTGATAGTCCCGCCCATGGGGCAAACTCTCGAATGGGGCCACTGGACTGCCCCACCTATTCCTGAGCTTCGCCTGCCGTCGGAGTGGAGGACTCAAGCACCCTCTTACTCTGTGGGGACTCAGAGTGCTGACCCCCCCGTCGTTTCTTAACGACAACTGATGCTCCTACCGGCATATTGGAAAATACGGCTCCAAGGTCAACAGCTCCAGATGACACAACTTCTTGCTCAACAACGACCAGGATGAACGGAGAGTCCACTTTGCTGCTAATCTCGACTATCTCCAGTTCGCCTGGCATACCTCACAACACCTCGTTTTATGCTTATCAGCACCTTGCTCAATTCATGACTACAGTCTGCAACAACACTTCTCAACTGATTTCTCAGTGTCTTTCGACCAACTCCAATCCAGTTTTATAGCGTTCAGCCAAATCCGTCATAATCATCATGAAATAATGCATTTTATCAACCAAAATCCTGTATTGATGATGCAAATCTGTCATCAATCCTGTCCGCTGATCGGTTGGATCCACCATTAATGCCCATGATGTGAAAATGCATTGTTAATTAACTGTCAAAATTTTGGCATTTATTGTTGATTTGACCCAGTCGCAACACTGCCATGTGTCGCTGACTGCTCCAATCTTGTGGCAGAAGCCTCCCTGCTTCCGCATTTCATCCGTGTTGGTGTGCCATCCTGCCACCAACCAATCGACTCCTCTTTTTTTTTCCATGCGACTAAGGCATTGCGATATTCCAAGCCCGATGGATAGAGCTTCAACCTATGACCATTCACCAGTTTTGGGAGCATCGCCCCGTCTAGCTGCTGCAGCTGAACCGCACCCCCCGAAGTAATACTACTGATGCAATGTGGACCAATCCAATGCATCTGCAACTTTCCTGGATGTTTCATAAACTTGCTGTTGTACAACAGTACCAAGTCACCCTGCTGAAACTGTTTTTTTTTAATGTGTCGATCATCCCATGCTTTCTGGCGATCCTTCTCTACCCCCTGGTGGAACCCAATGATGAAATGATCTTCCTCCAACTGCACAAACTGCTCTAGATGGTCATCTAGTGTCGCTGCATCATCCAGGCCTGTTGTGGCCATGACGCGTAGACTCGGGACAATATAATCCATGGGAATAATTGCTTCTTGTCCATACACAAGCTTAAATGGTGTATGCCTTCTCCGTCATTTACATGTAGTGCGATAGGCCCACAATACTGCCAGGATTTTGAGATCCCAGTCATCATGGTTCACCTTACACACCTTTGTCAGGGCATGCTCCAATATCTTATTGAAAGCCTCCACTATGCCATTCGCCCATGAATGATAGGGTGTAATCTTCTTATGCTGTATCTGCAACTCCTCTGTCAATGCGCTGATGGTGCGATTAAGAAAGTGGATGCCTTGGTTGCTCAATAATATCTTGGGGCAACTGAAGCAAGTGACAATGTGGTCAAAGATAAACCACATGGATGTGGTCACAGAGCAATCAATTATTGGTGCAGCTTCTGCCCTTTGAGTCAAATACTTTGTCGCGGTGATAATATAGCGTGCATCCGTGCGCTTCCCTGGTGGAATGATCGGTCCTACAAAATCCACCGCCCATTTTTTGAATGGCTGCAATGTCAATTGGGGCATCAACGGCATCTCATCCCGTCGGGATGGCTTTCCAGTTTGCTGACGGACATCACAGAACCATGCATAGTCTGTCGCATCATTATGTAGTGTGGGCCACTAGAGCCCAGCACACAACACTTTCCTAGCAGTCACTCTACCACCATAGTGTCCTCCGGCTATGCCTCCATGCACTTCTGCTAAGATCTGCGATTGCTCATGCGGCAATATACATCTGCGCAATACCTCATTGGCACCCATTTTGTATAACTCTCCTGCAAGGAGCTGGAAGTCTGCAGCTTTGACTACCAATTGCTTCTTTTGACTGGTGGTGAACTCATCTGGTGCAGTACCCGTTGTCAAAAACTAGATGATTTCCACAAAGTAGCCATCTGAAACCTCAATCTGAAACAGTTGAGCATCTGGTAAACCATCTTCAATGTTGGTCGTCTCCTCTCCTGTATCGATCCGCAAGAGATGATCAGGACCGACATTCAATTGGCCTGGCTTCACAATGACTTCAAAATCGAACTCCTGAAAAAGAAGTAGCCAATGGCATATCTTCCCCCCCAACACAGGCTTAAAGTGCCCACCCAAAAAATAGTGCCTGAACTTCTGTAGCACGTAGACCATTGCCAAATCCTCCCTCTCGGTCGTAGTGTAATTTGTTTCTGCAGATGACATCTTCAGACTTGTAAAAGCAATAGGATGATCAAGGTCTCCTTCTCCAGGTTGAGCTAGTAGGATGCCCAACGCAATCGATGAAGCTTCAACATGGACATGGAATACCTTACTCTAGTCCGGAAATACCAATATCGGTGCCAAAGCCATCTTTTCCTTCACTGTTTCAAACCTAGCCTGAAATTCTGGGCTCCACTGGAATGCCACATCCTTCTTCAACAACTTCTCCATAGGGGCAGTAATCGTAGCATAAGCCCTGATGAACTTGCGATAATAACCCGTGTGTCCTGGAGTTGCCCGTAGCTACTTAACAGTGGTCAGTTGTTGCAAACTCAAAATGAGTGCAATCTTAGCCAGATCAACCAACAACCCTTGCTTACACACAATATGGCCGAGCAATATCCCAAATGGTGCAAAAAAGATGCATTTCTTCAGATTTAGCGATATCTGGTGCTGTCGGCATTGCTCGAGCATCAACCGTAGATTCACCAGATGATCATGGACCAAACATAGACCGTCCAATCATCCATGTATGCCTGTAAAAATTTCTGACTAAAGTCTTTAAATGCAGCAACGACAACCCGCGAAAATATCGCAGGTACATTCTTCAAACCAAACGACATTACAGTGTATTGAAAGCAGCCCCATTCAGTAACGAAAGTTGTCTTATGGCGATCTTATTTGGAAATGCGGATTTGCTGATAGCTAGAGAACCCATCTGTGAAGGAGTACATCTCCTGCCCACACCTTCAAGCACTTCATTAGTAAATGGAGTGGGGAATGGATCGTGCAAACATGCATAATTTAGCTTCCTGAGGTCAACACAAATGCGCACTTCACTGGTCTTCTTATCATGCACCACCATAGGACTAATCCATCCCGAGTCCTCAACTTGTTCAATAATACTAGCGTCCAACATGCGATCCTGTTTAGCCTTGACCCGCTCCTTATGTCGCGGATTCAATAGATAGGGTCGCTGCCAGATCGGCTTAGGATCTTGTTTTAACGGAATCTTCATTTCTCCTAAGTCACCCAGAATCCCCTTCATGTCAGAAAACTTAGTAGGAAATATGTCCTGAAACTCATGGAACAAATCAGTGACTTTTCTTATCAACTCATCATCCTAGTAATCCCCGACATTTGTGAACTTCGAAGTGTCCTCTGTCCGAATGTTAGTCTTGTGGATCTTCAATGGCTGACTAATTGGGTCGCTTGGCGCATCAAGTGGTACCACCACACGACTTCCTTCTGACTTCGGAATATTCACATTCCACGGATCATCACCATCTTCTAGCCCACTACTGATACTGAAACACTCCATGAGAGATTGCATCTGGCAGTGCGTGTGCAGATCCCACAGGATATGCTACCGGGACAACCTGCAGAATTACATCACGGATGAGCTGTAATGCATTATTAACCTCTAGATCGGCATCCACAAAACTGAATGTATGGGTAAAACACACTATGAGCTCCAGCCAAGTAGAAATTTTCCCTCGCAACTTAGCTGCGGTATATCATGAGCATGACATCTCATCCAAAGTATGGATAAAAGCATGGACCCACTCATCTTTTGGGAGGGATACACATAACCACTGACATTCCATCAAGTGATCACCAGGATCATTCCGACCATCATAATTTCCAGTGTGGTAAACCTCAGTATCACCAAAACATACCATCATCAATCTTTGACATTTCGACCATCCATCAACTGATGCCTTGTGTGTCGCCCACCAGCATGCTGGAGCAGCCTTCAGTGCTGCATTCAATGCTAGCAAGCGTCATGGTTCAGAAACTCTTTCTTCGAACTCCATCAGAAAGTCGGATAAGCCAGGTAGTCCTTCATTATTGGTAGTGTACCTGTTTTAGTTGCGACATGGCATAATGACTGTGTGACCAACCCGCACTTATGGAGCGATACTTTGTGCAAGCAGTTCTGCCAATATTCCAGCGCATCATTAGAGTTGGAAGACACAAAGCTGTTGCTGCACCATCCCAGCTCACCGTTGCCAGTCGAATGTATATAATCTTCAGAAATTTTGAATGCATGGTCCCATCCGCTGGGATCATCGTCCTTCACTGGTTCTATGTAGCGGCATCCTTCAGCCGGATCCAACGGGGCAATAACTCTGAGATCACGATTTTCAAAGTTCATCATCCATCACTTGAAGTTGATTACAGCTCCACTATCATTAGCTCATCCAATCCCCAATAGCGTGGGATATGAGCTACTGCCTTCAACAACTTCTATGAAATCAAAGTTGGCATAGGTTTTCATACCCTCGATATCTACCACCAGTCGCGAAACTCGCCCAATGGGTGTTACTTTCACATGGTTAGCCAATCGGAGCTGTACAGGAGACCAACTCAATGGGGGGATCCCCATCTTCTGCCAAGCCTGCTTGGTCAAGATGTTGACATCCGAACCAAGATCTAGAACAACTAAATCAACATCATAGTTGCCAATTTGAATATTCATCTGCGTCTCCTTACCCGTCTTCCGTCATTGCAAGGAATTAACCGCGAGCTCTTGTCAATCCTGGGCCGGTCGTCGCAACAAGGCTTCAATCACAGCAAGAGCATTGGGATCTTTTGCCAAGGACAAACGATGTTCAAAGTGTGCTGGACCACTGGGACGGGCTAACCTCTGAAGTAGCATCAAAAGTAGAGGCCATGTCATACATGACGACTTTACCTCGGTCATTTCTTAATGCTCGTCATGCCTGAAGAAACGTCTCCCATTTCGTATCAATGTCAAATGATACCTTCTTTTGTCCAGCTTACTGGATCATTGAGCTATCTTGTCTAGTTGTCTTTCCTCCTCGAGTGACCACAGTAATGCAAGCATCTTGCGGTCTTGGTTCTGCAGAAATTGTCGCAATGTTTGCACCCTGCTGCTAATTCGGTGGTACATTCCTGGTTTGATATATATTTTGATTTATATTTTGATTCGGCTGTGGATTCAAGTTCTAGACTGGTTGCTATACTTGGTTCTCAATGGGATGCTATGCCTGGGGCTATGTCTGCAACTGGGGAGTGTTCCCTGCCTTCCATCGTACAATAAACTAGGGACAATTCACAATTGTATGATCGTTAACAAAGCAGAATGTACACTGGTTCTGTAGCAGTGGGAAGTCTTGTTGATAGTGTCCCCATACCGCATAGTGATAACATTGAACCATTCCATGACAACCTCATCCTCCTCCGGGACCAAATCCTCCGCCACGTCCTCCCCGGTATCCTACCCAGAATTCTCCCTGCTGCTCGTACTGTGGTTGGTTGAACTGTTGTTGCATCGATGCCGATTGCATCCCTTTCCCTTGTTGTGCATACGGCGGTTGCTGTGCATATTGTGGTTGTTGTGGATCCATCTGTATCGAAGCATATTGTGGCATGAACTGCGGTGGTTGCTGTTGCTGCGGTGCAAACTGCATCTGCGGTTGAGGTAGCGGCTGGGCTACCTGCGGCTGCGGTTGCGATTGTTGTACGGCACACTGATCGTCCTTGACATAAAATGCATCATACATTCTTTCTTGTAGCAGCCCATATGCACGGCAATCTTTGTCATCATGACCCACCGATCTGCAAAATGTACAATAAAAATTTCTCGGGGTTGTGACCATTTTCTCCATTTATGGGAAATTTTCGTGACTGTGCCCATACACTTGGTAGACGTGACACCACGGCATGCTACCGCCATTCAATGGGTTTGGCGCACCTAACACCAAATAATTACGGAAATCTGGGAAATTATCCTTCGTATGCCCTTCCCCTCGACATCGTGTACACCATACATCATCGCATTGTTCCTTGCCTTTCTTCAAATATTGTTAGCACTCCAGGACATCCTGGGCATTATCTCCAATCGTGAGCTGTGTCTGTATCTGTGACATCCCGGGCATTATCTCCAATCGCCGATGCGTCCAATCATGTTAGCACTCCAGGACTCTTTCTAGGTTGCAGTTGAAAGAGCCTAGTAACTTAACCAAAATCTCAATAATATAAAAAGGGTGGATCAAGTTGGATTACTCAATCAATCTTCATTCACTCAAAACATATCTAAATGCGCTCAAATGGACAGGTCTCTGAACCACTAATGCTTAGGGGGTTTGTAAATAAATGAATGTGTGGATAAGTAACTATGATACCAGCAAAATCATACACAAAATCATATATATGAATGGCAGATTACCATAATCACATAATACTTGCAGAGTTAAGCTTATGAATACAATGATAAGATGACAATCATCAGGCGTAAATAAACATAACAGCATGAATGTAGCATTCAAATGCAAGTATAGAATAGACCAAAGATGGAAAATTTGAACAACCAATGGTGAAAGAATCTTGTTTTACTAATATAAAATAAGAAGTTTGAGCTTACAATATGTGAAAAAGTCCCCAAAATCGAACCCTTGTTCTACATAAGTCACAGGCTTTCAGACTTTACAAAAACGGTCAAGATCCTGAAAAACTCGATCAAATCTACTAAAAATAGCTATCTAAAAACAAATTCCTGGAAAGTATGAAAGATTCCCACATTCCAAAAGTAAATTCCATCTTTCTAGTCCTCCTATCTTCGATAGTTGTAATGGGCCTTCGAAGGCTGGTGAGTGAGGTCGAAACTGCTACCTGGAGAATCTACAGGTTGTTTTTTCCCAATGTAGACAAGAAGATTCCTCTTCTAACCTTGCTGGCGCCCTTCAGCCTGGAAAGGAAAATTAATTATGACACTTTTAAACCTTTAACCATCAATAGAAAACGCCCTCGATGTGCTTGGATCAACAAAATCAGGCTTGGTGCAAAAACCGCTTTCTACGTTACTCTGTACTTTCGGCAACTGGAAAAGCTGGGTTAAAATTTTATTAGCTACTGAAAGCCTTGCTTTTGGTGGCTAATGAACAAGTAGTGTGTTCACCTAAGCCACTGAGGCACCTTTAGACATTTGGAGTTGGCCTCTCTTTTCCGTAACTAGGAGAGTCCCACCTTTATATCCTAAGCCTCCGAAAATTGGATTTTTTGGTAGCTAATGAACAATTTCCTATGTTCGCCTAAGCCACCAAAAACTGTGCTTGATCTAGCCTGCAAAACTTTTGACAAAACTGTGTTTTTCTAACTTCTACTACTCATCTTTCTGTTGCTTCGATTTCTCTTCATCCTGGGCCAAAACCGAAGTGTCAGCGAAACTGACTGCTGGTATTGCTAAGGTGTCAAGGTTTGAGTGTACCTTAGGCTGGGGTTTTGGAGTCATTTCCTTATCTCGCAAAAGCTGAACCTTCCTGCTCAATCTGATATTGTCTCTTATCAATCTTATATTCCTCCCTTTCAACTTGCTATGCTTTTTGGTTAACCCTTGAAAGGAGGTATACAACTCATCGTTTCTTTCAATCAACCTTTCATTATTCTCCTTGATCATCCTCTGAAGAAGTTCAAGCTCATACACCTATCTTAACAAATGATTAATCTTCTGAGATGAGGGCTTCTTTGACTGGCTGGTTGATGCTTCAGCAATCTATTGATTTGGCTCTTCCTCAGGTGTAGGTGAGAAAAAAATTTCACCTCCTACCCCAGCTTTTGGCTGTTCATCATCTTCGGAATCTGTGTAGGGTAGGTTGAGGATGTTTTTTCCTTTTGAACCAGCTCCCTCATCCTCAGTCCTACTACTAAACTCTAATTTCTTTTTAGCTTTCTGCACTTTGAGAGCTGAAGAAAGGGGGTTGTCTGCAATTGGGGAAATAGCCCTCCTCTTCCTTTTCCCACTTCTAGGGGTAGAAGACTTCTTTCCACCTTGTGGTTGCAACTCTGTTTCGAACCCATTCCATAAGAGGAAGAATGCCCAGTTCATGTTTCTCCTTTGTAGCAACTCAGAAACTATGAGCGTGATCAAACCATGGTGGTACAGCCTGCTTGTGATTTTGGTTTGCTGGGCTCTGACTTGACGAGCCATTTTAGTTAGGCTTTTGTAGAGATAAAAAGGGATATTTAAGGGGCTCCTGCTAGTGAAATGGTTCATTAATTTAAAATGGTAAACCAGCACCCTGTTATATCTACCTTCACAGGTTATGTAAACTAGAATAGAATTCAATAGATGCTGCCATTTATCCTCAAGATATGACGTAGGAATATCTTTCTTCCATACCAGATTCCTATGCTCATGTTTCAGATAGGATCAAAACTCGAAATCCTTTGTAATAGTGGTCTTGAACAAATTTTCTCCAGTCACTGGAAGCTTTGTCACCTCAGCTATAAGGGCTTCTTCTACCTAGAATTCCTCCATGCAAATTATCAACCTTCTGCCATCAAATGTGAGAGCAAACATTTCGGCTATTTGCTGATGAGATCCCTACATTTTTTTGCAAAAATTATAATCGCCAACATCTTTGAAGAGTCTACATACCTCGGGGTGCGCCTCCAAGTAACAGATGTCATTTAATTCTTTCCTGAGGACCACTCCTCCACTTTTCTTCATTGTAAGCTGCTTCGTGGCACCTGCTGCTAAAAATCAGGCTTGGCGGAACGACGCGAAATCATGAAAAAGGTGAGCTTGACGACGTGGTGAGAGCGAAGGAGGAGGTGTGGCGCGGTTTTCAGAATGTAACTTCGAGGGATGTGAATTGGAGGATTAATCATGAGGGTTTAATGATGTGTTAATATGGCATGATCACGCTGGAAGAACAGTCTTTTAGAAAATCGGTAGGCGGAGAGGTATCAAAGTTCAACCGGCCAGGGTGAGATTATGATGGAGGCAGGCTTCACCTTGGGGGAGATCATGTATTTTCTGGAAGTGACCCTTTCAACGGTTAAGAAATGATGAACCCCCTTTAATTCACGACTAAACCCTTGATTAGACATCTCCACCATTCGACACTGACTCAATTTCGGTAGCCGATGATTTCGCCTTTAACACCGTAAGCTGCTGGAAAAATATTTACAAATGCCTCTACTTTCGGTGGCTATGGATGATCTTTCCTTTGAATTGTAAGCTTCCAGAAACCTTCCCTTTTTGGTGGCTAATGAATGACTGTCGTATCCACCTAAGCCACCGAAAACTGCTCCATGATATATGATATGTGCCTTCCCTTTCGGTAGCTTTGAGTAGTTTTACCTTTCCGCTACGAGCTGTCGAAAGCTGGGTTTTTGGTATCTAATGAACCATTTCCTTGTCCGCCTAAGCTACCGAAACCAAAAAATCCTTTCTTGGAGACAAATTAACATCAAATGTTATTTCAAACTTCATTACATACTTCAAACTCTTGAAAAAGAACCTCAAATGCATCTAAAAATGAAAAATTTAAAGACCTCCTATCACCTAGAAACCACAACTAGTCTATGTTTATTTGAGAAGATAACATCTGGCTCCTACTCGGGGATGGAATCCTCCTTGTGAGGTTTCAAGAACCATAGATCCAACGCCTTTCGTGTAAAACAAAAACTCAAGCCTATCCTCTAGTGTTCCTTTGGGCTATGGAGTCAACAATACAATTTTCTTCTGAACACCTTTCAAGAACTGCCTTTACCACTAATCCACTATAAACCTGTAGCATGCCTATAGCCTGCCCTGCTTATTCAACAAAAACTAAAAATGACTAATAGAATCTACTTGCTCATAGGGAGAGATTATTCTTTCTACCTACTTCTACTCTAACCAAATATGTAGAGGCAGACTGATCAAGTAAAACTATATCTCCAATGCAACCAAGTAAGAAACTGGTTTACTGATATCATGCTTAGTCTAGACCCCAAAAATAAACAAAATTGTAGCATGCAAAAATGTAGTTGATAATAGGAACAATCTTCATCTGACAAAAATGTTTTGACATCCATGCTACTCATAGATTCCAAATAATCAGCAATAGGGTCATAAATGTCACAAAGACATACCTCTTCATAAGAGTGTTTCAACTGGAAATAAGTGATGCTGGCTGCCTTCACTAATAATGATGTTGAAAGTAAGTTGTTCTTCCTCTTTTGGAAGAAAAAACAAGCTCAACTGTTGATCTGAACCTTTTTGCTCCCCTTCACCATATCTCGGTAATATGAATTCATCATCATGATGTGATGGCTTATTAGAACTGACAATTTTTAAGAGAGAAAAGATATGTTCTTCATCTTCTATATCATTTTCTTGATAATGATCCAGTGAAAAATGATTCTTAAAAGATGCATCATGAAAGAAATGCTGACTACTCTCTCCAATAATGACCTCTTTGGCAGATATATCAAAACTAGAAAACTCTTCATTAGAATTTTGAAAAGCAGACCCACAACTATCATCAGTCATAACATACATACATTTTTTATCAACTCTTTGATGAAGAGTAGAACTAAATGAGATTTCATTAGTCAACAAACCCTCATAAACTTTAAAATCTTCCTCCTCATCACTATATTTTCCAAATATGGGGATATTCAGATCAAATTCTAATAACAGAGATGAAGATTCTTGCATAGAATTATCAGCAATATGATCTTGAACCAGACTTGGAAAAATATCACCTTCTTCCTCATCATTATCGACGTTTACATCAAAATTTGAAACAAAAGATACATAAGGAGAACGAGAGTCCTCCTAATGTTCTACCTGGAGATTAGATGGTTCCTGAAAAACCTATTTCTCATGGTAATTGCAGCTTCCCTTGGTCTGAAAATCTAGAAACTAAGAGCTATCCTTACTGATTTCAATGAACTTTTGATCAACAAAAAGTTGATCCTCATGATTCATAACTAACGAAACTAACTCTTCATCTTGATGAAAATCAGAAATACTGTTAATAGGAGAACCTTCAGCTCCTTTATTATCTATTTCTAATTCATGTTTATGGGAAAGCGTATCATTTTGAAGATCATTGAAGGGTTGCTACATATTGTGAGAGAGAGATCTATCTCTATTTTCACCTTCAACCTTATGATGTAATTCATTTTCATCACAACAATTACCTAATGCAAACTCATCTAAAAAATACTTTTTGCAATGCTCGGTGAATGCTCTGTGAAAAGCCTTTAATGATGAAATGCTAGAAGGAGGTAAAGAGCCATACCACTGATGTGCATCACCATACAATGAATACATGAGCATCTTCATGCTGCAGATCTAATAGATTCATGCATTCATGAAACTTGAGGAGGTGTTCTACAGGATTGTCTTCTTTGCTCTCTTTCAAGATAGGCAGAAAATTTCCCCATTCTGATATATTAGGTACTGGATGTGGGAAACTAGGAACTAAACAGAAGTTGAGAGGTGCAAACCTATGAGCCAAAAGAGTAGCGAATGCTTTTGACATCTGAATATTGTGGAGTCGCCACTGAATCCGTCGTTCATGGAGTCGCCAGATAGATGATTACAACCAAATGAGTGTCCAGGCTTTGTCTATCATCAAAGCTGGATCTATGTCATTCTCCCAAGGAAGTTGAGCTTCAATCTCCTCTCCCCAACAACGACGCCAAAATGGTAGCACTCTAGGAGTCTTTCTAGGTTGCAGTCGAAAGAGCCTGGTAACTTAACCAAAATCTCAATAATATAAAAAGGGTGGATCACGTTGGATGACCCAATCAATCCTCATTCACTCAAAACATACCTAAATGCACTCAGATGGACAAGGCTCTCAACCACTAAAGCTTAGGGGGTTTGTAAATAAATGAATGTGTGGAGAAGTAACTATCATACCAGTAGAATCACTACACAAAAGCATATATATGAATGGCAGATTACAATAATCACATAATACTTACAGAGTTAAGGTTATGAATACAATGATAAGATGACAGTCATCAGGCATAAATAAACATAACAGCATGAATGTGGCATTCAAATGCAAGTATAGAATAGACAGATGATGGAAAATATGAACAACTAATGGTGAAAGAAGCTTGTTTTACTAATATAACATAAGAAGCCTAAGCTTACAATATGTGAAAAAGTCCCCAAAATCGAACCCTTGTTCTACATAAGTCACAGGCTTTATAGCCTTTACAAAAATGGTCAAGATCTTGAAAAACTGGATCGAATCTACTAAAAATAGCTATCTAAAAACAACTTCCTGGAAAGTATGAAAGATTCCCGCATTCCAAAAGTAATTGCCATCTTGCCAGTCATCCTATCTTCGACAGCTGTAATGGGCCTTTGGAGTCTGGTGAGTGAGGTCGAAACTGCTACCTAGAGAATCTGCAGGCCGTTTTTTCCAGAGTAGAGAAGAAGATTCCTCTTCTCACCTTGCTGGTGCCCTTCAATCTGGAACATAAAATTAATTATGAATCTTTTAAACCTTTAACCATCATTAGAAAATTCCCTCTAGGTGCTTGGATCAGCAAAGTCAGGCTCGATGCAAAAACCGCTTTCTGCATTATTCTGTATTTTTGGTAGCTGGAAAAGCTGGGTTAAAATTGTATTAGCTACTGAAATCCCTACTTTCGATGGCTAATGAACAAGTAGCGTGTTCGCCTAAGACACCGAGGGACCTTTATAAATTTGGAGTTGGCCTCTCTTTTCGGTAACTATGAGAGTCCCACCTTTATATCCTAATCCACCAAAAATTGGTGTTTTTGGTAGCTAATGAACAATTTCCTATGTTCTCCTAAGCTACCGAAAACTATGCTTGATCTAGCCCGCAAAACTTTTGACAAAACTCTGTTTTTCTGACTTCTGCTACTCATCTTTCTACTGCTTGGATTTCTCTTCATCCTGGGCAAAAACCGGAGTGTCAGCGAAACTGACTACTGCTGCTGCTAAGGTGTCAAGGTCTGAGTGTACCTTAGGCTGGGGTTTCAGAGTCATTTCCTTATCTCGCAGAAGCTCAACCTTCCTGATCAATCTGATATTGTCGCTTATCAATCTTATATTCCTGCCTTTCAACTTGCTATGCTTTTTGGTTAACCCTTGAAAGGAGGTATACAAGTCATTGTTTCTTTCAGTAAACCTTTCATTCTTCTCCTTGATCACCCTCTGAAGAAGTTCAAGCTCATACAACTGTCTTAACAGTTGATTAATCTTCTGAGATGAGGACTTCTTTGACTGGCTAGTTGATGCTTCAGCAATCTGTTGATTTGGCTCTTCCTCAGGTGTAGGTGAGAACAAATTTTCACCTCCTACCCCAGCTTTTGGCTGTTCATCCTCTTCGAAATCTGTGTATGGCAGGTTGAGGATGTTTTTTCCTTTTGAACCAGCTCCCTCATCCTCAGTCCTACTACTGAACTCTAATTTCTTTTTATCCTTCTGCACTTTGGGATCTAAGGAAAGGAGGTTGACTGTAATTGGGGAAATAGCCCTATGGCAGGTTGAGGATGTTTTTTCCTTTTGAACCAGCTCCCTCATCCTCAGTCCTACTACTGAACTCTAATTTCTTTTTATCCTTCTGCACTTTGGGATCTAAGGAAAGGAGGTTGACTGCAATTGGGGAAATAGCCCTCCTCTTCCTTTTCCCACTTCTAGGGGTAGAAGACTTCTTTCCACCTTCTGGTTGCAACTCTGTTTCAAACTCATTCTAGAAGAGGAAGAATGCCCAGTTCATGTTTCTCCTTTGCAACAACTCAAAAACTATGAGCTTGATCAAACCATGGTGGTACAGCCTGCCTATGATTTTTGTTAGCTGGGCTCTAAGATGATGAGCCATTTTAGTTAGGATTTTGTAGAGATAAAAAGGGAGATTTAGGGGGCTCCTGCGAGTGAAATGGTTCATTAATTTAAAATGGTAAATCAACACCCTATTATATCTGCCTTCACAGGTTATGTAAACCAGAATCGACTTAAATAGATGCTTCCATTTATCCTCAATATATGACATAGGAATATCTTTCTTCCATACCAGATTCCTATGCTCAGGTTTTAGATAGGATTGAAACTTGAAATCCTTTGTAACAGTGGTCTTGAACCAATTCTCTTCGGTCGCTGGAAGCTCTTTCACCTCGGCTATAAGGGCTCAGTCTACTTGGAATTCCTCTTGGCCAATTATTTCCCTTCTGCCATCAAATGTGAGAGCAAACGTTTCGGCTATTTGCTGATGATATCCCTACAGTTTTTTGCAAATATTATAACCGCCAACATCTTTGAAGAGTCGACATACCTCAGGGTGTGCCTACAGGTAACATATGTCATTTAATTCTTTCTTGAGGACCACTCCTCCACTTTTCTTCATTGTAAGTTGATTCTCGGCACCTGCTGCTAAAAATCAGGCTTGAGGGAACGACGCGAAATCAAGGAAAAGGTGAGCTCGACGACGTGGTGAGAGAGAAGGAGGAGGTGTGGCGTAGTTTTTAGAACCTAACTTCGAGGGATGTGAACTGGAGGATTAATCATGAGGGTTTAATGACGTGTTACTGTGGCATGATCACGTTGGAGGAACAGTCTTTTAAAAAATCGGTAGGCGGAGAGGTATCAAGGTTGAACCGGCCAAGGTGAGATTATGATGGCGGAAGGCTTTACCTTAGGGGAGATCATGTATTTTCTAGAAGCGACCCTTTCAACGGCTAAACAATGATGAACCCCCTTTAATTCATGACTACACCCTTAATTAGACATCTCCACTGTTCGACACCGCTCAATTTTGGTAGCCGATGATTTAGCCTTTAAAACCGTAAGCTGCCAGAAAAGTGTTTACAAATGATTCTTCTTTCGGTGGTTGTGGACGATCTTGCCTTTGAATTGTAAGATGCCAGAAACCTGCCCTTTTCAATGGCTAATTAACAACTGTCATATCCACCTAAGCCACCGAAAACTGCTCCATGATATATGATACGTGCCTTCCATTTCGGTAGCTTTGAGTAGTTTTACCTTTGCGCTGCGAGCTGCTGAAAGCTGGGTTTTCAGTAGCTAATGAACAATTTCCCTGTCCTCCTAAGCTACCAAAACCGAAAAAATACTTTCTTGGAGACAAAGTAACATCAAATGTTATTTCAAACTTCATTACATACTTCAAAATCTTGAAAAAGAACCTCAAATCCATCTAAAAATGAAAAATTTAAAGACCTCCTATCACCTACAAACCACAACTAGTCTATGTTTATTCGAGGAGATAACAAATCGCATTGCAATCTCTAGAGCTTCACTGGGCATCGAGATGTTTTGTTGCATAAATGGAAGACGAATGTGTGGGAACAGTGCCACGATGAAACAATCTTTATGTTGGACAACGCTCATATCAAAACTAACATTTTCCATCAGCGTCTTGAATCGATGGTCGAAATCCCATACCTTCTCATTGGGATACTACTTAATTTCTTTCAATTCCGTAGTATATTGAGCCTCCCACTTGGGATTTCTAAATTCGGTAATCATCCCATCCTGAATCTCATCCAGCGACTTCTCTGGGGCTCCTGTAGGGACTAGAACAAACTTCATATACCAGTCTAATGCACGACCTCGCATAGTCATTGCTAACTGTCCTTTCTTAGCAGCAGCATCGGTGATCTATTTTATGGTCTAAACCTCTTCACACAAAAACCAATACTATTCTGGGTTGTCTGTCGCACTCCCGTGGAACAACGGTAACTTAGCATCATTGCCCACCATTTTGGGCTTCCTTCCTCCTTTCGTTGTACTACTACCAATTAGCTTCTATGGAGTTGACGAACTTGGCAGTGTCGAAGTGGTATTTCTTGCTATCTGAGAGATAGTGAGCGAAGGTGTGGGTACGTTGGCGCTAGGGTTTGGTCCTGCCTCTATCCTGGGCGTAGCCTAGTTGTCCTTGTTAGGACTGTGAGGTCACTTCATCCTGTGTGGTCTTCCTTCATGGTCTTAAGGTTCGACCGCAGATGGACCTTCTCCCGTCCTGTGCCTCTTTTCCTGTCGGAACCTCGCTCCTCCCCTCATAAGACCAATTTCTTCCTCGGCTTCACTCACAGTCTCATCATGACCTGTACCCATCTACCCCTTACCATTCCATGTACCGCCCCCCCAACAGTCATGGTACCCATGGCCTCTGCCCACCAGGCTATATATTGATCAAGATGCATCTTCAATATCCCTTTTTCGCAAATAAGCATCTTGATCAACAGTTGAAGCAACAGTAAAAACCTGCCCTGAGGTTCACGAAAAAAATATCTTTCAGCTTCACTATAGGAATTCTGAGTATCAACCGTGAACTCTGTGATATAGCCTTCTAGGATGCTATCGAACCACACTTCGATAGCCCGCGATGCTTTATTATCAACTTCCTGCAGTTCCTGAATCAATTCGGGGGTCCAGGTCAGTTCACCACCTTGAAAGTTCCTCTTTTGGAAGGTCAACTTTGCCAACCATTCGAACAATTGGACCAGGAATTCACAGAAGAGGAACTTTATGATGGAGTTTGAAGAAAGAGTTTCTGAACCACAGCGCTTGCTGGCATTGAATGCAGCTTTGAAGGCTGCTCTAGCATGCTGGTGGGCGACACAAAAGGAATCAATTGATGGATGGTCGAAATGTCGAAGATTGATGATGGTACATTTTGGTGATACTGAAGTTTACCACACTGGAAAGTATGATGGTCAGACTGATCTGGGTGGTCAGTTGATGGAATGTCAACGGCTATGGGTATCCCGCCCAAAAGATGATTGGGTCCATGATTTTATCCATACTTTGTATGAGATTCCACACTCATGGTATACTGCAGCTGAGTTGCGAGGGGAAATTTCTACTTGGATGGAGCTCACAGTGTGTTTTACCCATACATCCAGTTTTGGGGATGTCGAACGAGAGGTTAATAATACATTACAGTTGATCCGTGATGTAATTCTGTAGGTTGTCCCGGTAGCATATCCTGCAAATCTGCACACGCACTGCCAGATGCAGTCTCTCATGGAGTGTTTCAATATTAGTGGTGGGCCAGAAGATGGTGAGAATCTGCAGAATGTGAATATTCCGGAGTCAGAAGGAAGTCGTGCTGTGGTACCACTTGATGCACCAAGCGACCTGATTAGTCAACCATTGAAGATACGCAAGATTAACATTGGGGCAGAGGACACTCCGAAGTTCGCAAATGTCAGGGATTACTGGGATGATGAGTTGATAAGCAAAGTCACTGATTTGCTCCATGAGTTTTAGGACATATTTCCTACTAAGTTTTCTGACATGAAAGGGATTTTGGGAAACTTAGGAGACATGAAGATTCTGTTAAAACCAGATGCTAAGCCAATCCGGTAGAGACCCTATCGATTAAATCCGGGACATAAGGAGCGGGTCAAGGCTGAACTAGATCGCATGTTGGAAGTTGGTATTATTGAACCAGTTGAGGAGTCGAAATGGATTAGTCCTATGGTGGTGTAGGATAAGAAGACTGGTGAAGTGCGCATTTGCGTTGACCTCAGGAAGCTAAATGATTCATGTTTGCATGATCCGTTCCCCACTCCATTTACTTATGAAGTGCTTGAAGGTGTGGGTGGACAAGAGATGTACTCCTTCATAGATGGGTTCTCTGGCTATCATCAGATCCGCATTGCCAAAGAAGATCGCCATAAGACAACTTTCGTTACTGAATGGGGCTGCTTTCAATACACTGTAATGCCGTTTGGTTTGTATAACGCACCTAGGATATTTTCATGGGTTGTCGTTACTGCATTTAAAGACTTATTCAAAATATTTTACAGGTATACTGGATGATTGGACGGTCTATGGTTTTGTCCGTGATCATCTGGCGAATCTGTGGTTAATGCTCGAGCGATGCCGACAGCACCAGATATCGTTGAATCTAAAGAAATGCATCTTTTGTGCACCGTTTGGGATATTGCTCGGCCATATTGTGTGTAAGCAAGGGTTGTTGGTTGATCCAGTTAAGATTGCGCTCATTTTGAGTTTGCAACCACCGACCACTGTTAAGCAGCTGCGGGTGACTCTAGGACACACAGGGTATTATCGCAAGTTCATTAGGGGTTATGCTGCGATTACTGCCCCTATGGAGAATTTGTTGAATAAGGATGCAACATTCCAATGGAGCCCGGAATGTCAGGCTAGCTTTGAAACACTGAAGGCGAAGATGGCATTGGCACCGATATTGGTGTTTCTAGATTGGAGTAAGGTATTCCATTTCCATGTTGATGCCTCATCGATTGCGTTGGGAATCATACTAGCTCAACCTAGAGAAGGTGACCTTGATCATCCTATTGCTTTTGCAAGTCGGAAGTTGTCATATGCAGAAATAAATTACACTACCACCGAGAGCGAAGGTCTGGCAATGGTCTACGTGCTGCAGAAGTTCAGGCACTATTTGTTGGGTGGGCATTTTAAAATGTTCACCGACCATTACACATTGAAATACCTAGTCAATAATCCTGTGTTGGGGGGGAAGATATGCCGTTGGCTACTTCTTTTTTCGGAGTTCCATTTTGAAGTCATTGTGAAGCCAGGCCGGTTGAATGCCGGTCCTGATCATCTCTCATGGATCGATACAAGAGAGGATCCAACCAACATTGAAGATGGTTTACCAGATGCTCAATTATTTTTGATTGAGGTTGCAGATGGCTACTGGAAATCATCTAGTTTCTGACAACGGGTACTGCACCAGATGAGTTCATCACTCGTCAGAAGAAGTAGTTGGTAGTCAAAGCTACAGACTTCCAACTACTTGCAGGAGAGTTATACAAAATGGGTGCCGATGAGGTATTGCATAGATGTGTCTTGCCGCATGAGCAATTGCAGATCTTAGCAGAAGCGCATGGAGGCATAGCCGGAGGACACTATGGTGGTAGGGTGACTGCTAGAAAAGTGTTGTGTGCTGGGCTTAGGTGGCCCACACTACATAACGATGCAACCTACTATGCGCGGTTCTGTGATGTCTTTCAACGAACTGGCAAACCATACCGATGTGATGAGATGTCGTTGATGCCCCAATTGACATTGTAGCCATTCGACAAATGGGCAGTGGATTTTGTAGGCCCAATCAATCCACCAGGGAAGCGCACGGGTGCATGCTATATTATCACCATGACAAAGTATTTGACTCGATGGGCAGAAGCTACACTAGTCATTGATTGCTCCGTGGCCACAGCCGCGCGGTTTCTCTTTGACCACAATGTCACTCGCTTCGGTTGCCCCAATATATTATTGAGCGACCAAGGAATCCACTTTCTTAATCGCACCATCAACGCATTGATGGAGGAGTTACAGATACAACATAAGAAGAGTACACCCTAACATCCTCAAGCGAATGGCAGGGTGGAGGTGTTGGGCTTGGCCCAAGTGGGCTGGAAAAATATACAAGTATGGAAAAGAGCGCATAGTGCACTACAGCAGGAAGAAAAGCCAATTTTGATAATTGCGCATTGCGTGCTATGGCAGGGAGAGAAAGCAGTTTTGATGGAAGCGCATTGCGCGCGGTGGCAGGCGACAGACAATTTTGAGGTTTTGCGCGTGTCGCGCGACAGCAATGGCTAAGGCACGGTCGCGCAGTAGGACGATGCGCATGGTAGGGTATGAGCTATTTTTGGGGTAGAACATGGGTAGAGGTCAGACGAGGATATGGCCTATTTTGGGTAAGGATTAGGTGGAGGACAGATGAAAGCGACTTGTTCGAACATGTGGTGGCAAGCAGTTGAGAATCTAAGCCACGGCGCCGATGGCGACAGCCAGGCAAAGGAGTGGAAAGGGATAGGCCATGATGCAGTTGTAACCATTTTGAGGACTGTTGCTGTTAGAAGAGTGTGTGAGCCACAAGTGGCCCAGCTGGAGTAGGCGGAGCAGGCTATTGACGGCGATAGCTAGGGTGGCAGTTAGCCACACTAGTTTTGGAAACTTTAGGGTTTCGGCCTAATGATTGTAAAGACATGACCTACGGGCATGATCTATAAATAAGGCACAATATTGTAAGGGAAGGGTTACTCTTGGGTTTTGGTTAAGTATTTGGATATTGTAAAAATCTTAAGCTTAGACAGCCCTTGTAAAGGCTCTGCAGCTGAGTGCGCAAAGACCTATATGAGAGAGAAGAGAGTCTACAGCTGAGTGCATAGACTAAGAATGGTTGTACCCTTCCCATTAAGAGCAATATTAACAACCGTTCTTGTGGATGTAACCTCCATCCGGGGGGTGAACCACGTTAAACCCTGTGTTATGTGACCCATGTGTGTTTATGATTGTTTAAATTGATTGGTATGAATGTTTAATGCTGGAAACTTCTGTTATGTGATTGCTTTTATATGTATTCGCCGTAGAGAATGGGAATAATATGTTAAGTAATGCATGCGCAGAGGATTGTTAAGTGTTCAGCATGTATGAATCTGTCGATTGTAATGTATGAATCCAACTATTGGTAAAGTAGTGAACATTGAGTTTAAGTGCAGCGTTGGAGTGCGCAGTAGTGTATGTTTAGTAAACCCTCTGCAATTTAATGAGAAGAACTTGAGCAGAATAAAGGGATAAATAATGTTAAGTAGAGTGGTTAGGATTGGACATCCCGGCAAGGACGCACAGTCTTGGCAATGCACCGAGTCATTGAAGGTTGTTACAGAGTAAGTTGTTGATAGCTTACTGTCGTAACACAAAGGTATCCTGTATCGCATAGTTAGAGGAGGCGCAAGTGCGCAAGCACAGTTGTCCGCCGAGGTACCCTACGCGGAACAGAAGGTTCGCGCAATTATCTATTTGTGCAACCCACAATGCATTGTGCTACTTATGAGCCACCCCCCCCATCACATCACCTGGTTGTGGAAACTTGATTCCGCAACCACCCCTCAGCTTCATCTTAGGTGAGACCTCAGGCTGTATGCAGCCTATTGCCAAAAGGGCCGGTGAATTGGGGTTTTGTTGGTTCCTTGAACCGCAAAGTACCTGGGTTTACACTGGAAACCTCAAGAAGGAGTTGAAAGCCAACAAATGGTTCCGTTGCTTGGCTAAGACCAGTGATGCGATAGAGTGTTGGAAAGTAAATAATTAGCTCCCGTTCAGTTCATAAATTTGTGAAAAGGATACAAGATCGGGATGAGTTCCATGCAAATAGGTTGCACAAAAGCAATGTACGATGCCGAGACCTTTAGCCCAGAGGAGCTCCTTCTGCTAAGAAGGGAAGTAATATCAATAAATCAGTTCCTCACTGGTACCATTGGCTTGCTTGAGCTTGGCCATCAAGTGGATGAAATGACAATTATGGATGTACTCAACATAACCTCGAGTGACGATACTGACTACATTCACACTGAAGACCTCAACGTCGTGACGGTAATTGAAGATCTCAATCAATTCCATCGACAAGACCTTTCATCTCTCTTTAATGTTATATCTCTCTATATTTACGTAGAGTTTGATGACTTTGTTAACTTTGCAGGAACCAGAGTATTGAATCTACACCACATCCCGTACAGGAGACAGGAGACTGAGATCTACATTCCCACACATAGCTGGTTCAAAGTTCAGCACTGTTGGAAAATGAAAGAAGTGACGCGTGCTTACCAATCTCGCTAAAAAGCTACGTAGATCAGGATAGGAAGTACACAAAGAGCAACGCAGTACTAGGCCAAGACGTTGTTCGCAAAGGTAGCCGAATGCATGACACGAGGAGCATCAAGGAAGGTTATACCGTAGAGAATAGTGCACAGTTCATCTGCTAAACTGTTAAACGGAGTACGGTTGTACAGGCAGTGCGACCTTTTCCGAAATGCCCGCACTGCCATAGCCACTCATTAGAATACCGTCAGAACCACGTGACAATACTTGATAATGGTGAAAACTGAGATCCCGATGATGGAAGATGTGGTTTAGGTTGGCATGACACCATATGTCTAGACAACACGAGTAAAAACCCATCACATTCAGAAATGATTGTCGGGCTACCCACGCGGCAGGCCACTACATCGACGCTTGGCACGTGGCCGCTGAAAAAGAAACATGATTATCAATGATCACACATCATGGGGGGACGGTGCCAGCTAATAGCTTACGCAGGTGCCAACATGGCTACCCCAGTTCAGAGCATGCAAATCACATGAAGCGGATCCCCCCTGGGATTCTAAACTACCGGGATGTCAACGAAGCAGGCTATATATACAGAACCCTAGAAGCGTTGAGAAAACAATTCTTAGTTATAATATTTTACCAGGGTAGTGATTCAACCCTGGATATACTCTGACGAGTTGCTAGTTGAAAGACAGGCCGAGAAGGCCTTGGAAGAGAGAACTGACTAGGTTCCATGGTGCAATTCATCTCCAATAAAAGGCACTGTAGGTGCCCTAAGATCTAGGACGACAATAGTCCATGAGCAATCCACAGAAGCATCTTCTCTAGCTATCAGGAGACATCACCCTTGGGTTTCATCCGAGATGTCTACGGAGTTCCTAACCGATAAGAGTAATGTGGCACTCAGTAGGCTCAACCATCGAGTCTCATCCGAGATGTCTACACAATTATTGATCATTGAAAGAACCACAGTCTCCCTGCATATAGAATCAACAGGAGCAAGGGCGGATAGAGATTCGCAGGAGACAACCTGAGCCGTGAAATAGATGTGCTAGAATAGCCGGCCTGTTTCACAACTCGGTGATGTGGAAGAACTTGTGCACCAGCCAGACAACCGATGGAACACTCAAAAAGGTGCACAAGAGGTAGATGATCAAGGTTCCGTGCGAATGACGGTCGTTGGAAAGAAGTACATGACAGTGAGCCGCGCCCGTCAGTCCGTTCCCAGAGATACATGACCATGATATTGATCTTTAGAAGGATATCGCTGTGATGTTCATCACAACCTATCCGAATTCTTCGCTAAATTTGAATGAAAAGCCAATGAAATAGTTACAGAGTTAGAAGGAACTCTGCAAAGCTTTATAGTAAAGCTTGGGACGATGGAAGACGTGGCACCAAGGTCCACAAGTGGAAGTGGCTCGAGATGAGCCACAGGTGAGTGTTAGGGGCCTGTTGGGCTGGGCCCAAGTGGGTTGGAAAAATATAGAAGTATGGAAAAGTGCGTGCAGTGTGCTACAGCAGGACAAAAAGGCAATTTTGATAATTGTGCATTGCGCACTGCGACAACGATAGAAAGCAGTTTTGATGGAAACGCATTGCGCATGGTGGTAGGCGATAGACAATTTTAAGGTTTTGTGCGTGTCGCGTGACAACAATGGCTAAGGCATGGTCGCACAGTAGGATGATGCGCATGGTAACGCATGAGCTATTTTTGGGGCAGAACATGGGTAGAGGTCAGACAAGGATATGACCTATTTTGGGTAAGGAATAGGTGGATGACAAATGAAAGCGACCTGTTCAAACATGTGGCGGAAAATAGTTGAGAAGCTAGGCCATGACGCCAATGGTGACAGGCAAGTGAAGGAGTGGAAAGGGATAGGCCATGATGTAGTTGTAACCGTTTTGAGGACTGCGACTGTCAGAAGAGCGTGTGAGCCATGAGTGGCCCAGCTGGAGCAGGCTGTTGACGACGACAACTAGGGTGGTAGTTAGCCACACCAGTTTTGGAAACATAAGGGTTTTGGCATAATCATTGTAAAGACATGACCTACGGGCATGATCTATACATAAGGCACAATATTGTAAGGGAAGGGTTACTCTTGGGTTTTGGTTAAGTATTTGGATATTGTAAAATCTTAAGCTTAGACAACCATTGTAAAGGCTCTGCAACTGAGTGTGCAAAGACCTATCTGAGAGAGAAGAGAGTCTGTAGCTGAGTGCACAGACTAAGAACGGTTGTACCCTTCCCATTAAGAGCAATATTAACAACCGTTCTTGTGGATGTAGCCTCGATCCAAGGGGTGAACCACGTTAAACCCTGTGTTATGTGACCAATGTGTGTTTATGATTGTTTAAATTGCTTTGTATGAATGTTTAATGCTGGAAACTTCTGTTATGTGATTTCTTTTATATGTATTCGCCGCAGAGAATGGGAATAATATGTTAAGTAATGCATGCGTAGAGAATGGGAATAATATGTTAAGTAATGCATGCGCAGAGGATTGTTAAGTGTTCAACATGTATGAATCTATCGATTGTAATGTATGAATCCAACTATTGGTCAAGTAGTGAACATTGACTTTAAGCGCAGCGTTGGAGCGTGCAGTAGTGTATGTTTAGTAAACCCTCTGCAATTTAATGATAAGAACTTTAGCAGAATAAAGGGATCAAGAATGTTAAGTAGAGTGGTTAGGATTAGACATCTCGGCAAGGACGCGCAGTCTTGGTGATGTGCTAAGTCATTGAAGGTTGTTGCAGAGTAAGCTGTTGATAGCTTACTGTCGTAACGCAAAGGTATCCTGTATCGCATAGTCAGAGGAGGCACAAGTGCGCAAGCGCAGTTGTGCGCCGAGGTACCCTACGCAGAATAGAAGGTTCACGTAGTTATCTATCTGTGCAACCCACAACGCATTGCATTGCTTATTATCCTTCCCCCCTTCACATTACCTGGTTTTGGAAACTTGATTCCGCAATCACCCCCTCAGCTTTGCCTCGGGTGAGACCTCAGGCTGCATGTAGCCTGTTGCCAAAAGGGCTGGTGAATTAGGGTTTTGTTGGTTCCTTGAACCGCGAAGTACTTGGGTCTACACTGGAAACCTCAAGAAGAAGTTGACTGCCAACAGGAGGCTTTGAATAAGATATTGGAGCATGCATTGAAAAAGGTCTGTAATGTGAACCGTGATGACTAGGATCTCAAAATCCCAGCAGTATTGTGGGCCTATCGCACCACATGTAAATGGATGACAGGGCAGATACCATTTAAGCTGGTGTATGGACAAGAAGCAATTATTCCCATGGAGTATATTGTCCCGAGTCTGCACATTGCGACCGCAACAGGCCTGGATGATGCAGCGGCACTAGATGATCGTCTAGAGCATTTGGTGCAGTTGGAGGAAGATCGTTTCATCGTTGGGTTCCACCAGGGGGTAGAGAAGGATCGCCAGAAAGCATGGCATGATCGACACATTAAAAACAAATAGTTTCAGCTGGGTGACTTGGTACTATTGTACAATAGCAAGTTTATGAAACATCCAGGAAAGTTGCAGATGCATTGGCTTGGTCTGTATCGCATTAGTAGTATTACTTCAGGGGGTGCGGTTCAGCTGCAACAACTTGACAGGGCGATGCTCCCAAAACTAGTGAATGGTCATAGGTTGAAGCCTTATCAGTCGGGCTTGGAATACCGCAATGCCTAAATTGCATGGAAAAAAGAAATAGGAGATGATTGGTTGGTGGCAGGATGGTGGACCAACACGGATGACATTCAGAAGCAGGGAGGCTTCTGCCGCAAGATTGGAGCAGTCGACGACACATGGCATTGTTGCGAATGGGTCAAATCAGCAATAAATGCAAAAAGTTTGATAGTTAATTAATGACGCATTTCTGCATGATGGGAATTAATGGTAGATCCAGCCGATTGGTGGACAGGATCGACGACAGATTTGCATCATTAATACAGGATATTGGTTGAGTTAATGCATGATTTCATGATGGTTATGGTGGATTTGGCTGAATGCTATAAAATTGGATCGAAGTTGGTTGGAAGACACTGAGAAATCAGTTGAGAAGTGTTGTTGCAGATTGCATTCATGAATTGAGCAAGGTGCTGATAAGCATAAAACGAGGTGCTGTGAGGTATGCCAGGCGAACTGGAGACAGTCGAGATTAGCAGTGAAGTGAAGTCTTCGTTCATCCCAGTCATTTTTTAGCAAGAAGTTGTGTCATCTGGAGCCGTTGATCTTGGAGCCAAAGGTGCCAATATGCTGGTAAGAGCATCAGTTGTCGTTAAGAAGCAATGGGGGTGTCAGCACTCTAAGTACCTGTAGAGTAAGAGAGTGCTTCGGTCCTCCGCTGTGACAGCAGGGGAATCTCAGGAACAGGTGGGGTAGTCCAGTCACCCCATTCAGGAGTCTACCCCATGGGCGGGAATGTCAGTCGGTGACATCCTTGGGTATATCCGTATCGTTCGTCCGGATGCCACCTCACGCAAGATAAACCCAAAACAAAAGTGTTGCTGCTCAGATGGAGGAGCTAGAGATGCAGGAAACCAGGCTCACGGCTGAAATTGTACAATTTTGTGCCCTATTGTTCATGATGAGAAGGTTGATCAACTGACTAAGTATCGGCAGGAAGCGGAGGGCCAGTTGGCCACATTGAAAGCCACAATGTGCATAATGCCACCATTGGAGCAAGTTGCTAAGTCTAAGGAGCTGAAAGACTTGCAACACTGTGTCGCCAAGGCAGATGAGCAACAGAGGACCCACGCGGCCCAGTTAGAAGAGTTCCAGGATACCGGCGGGAAATTTATGATGCAATCTGAAGCTCTATAGGTAGTGCAGAAGTGTCGACAGCAGGTCGAGGAAAAGCTCACAGATCACCCATCTGTAGAAGACGTGGTCGATAGTCAGGCAGCGGCTACAGAAGCCAAGGAGGTGGTGCGGATAGTTGAACAGCCGTATGAGGACTTCAAAGTCAAAATGACGGAGTACAGTGTATCCTGTTGACATGGCTCGAGGGTGAGCCACAAGATTGTGTTGGGGGCCTATTGGCAGGTAGTTTGGTAGAGTACTACCGCAGCACCTCCGATGTTGCGACAAGGCAGAAGTTGACGCGAATGGCAATGAGCGGAAGATTAGTTATGAATTTTGGGTCAATTGTACTGTGCAATGTGGGTTTTGGGTCATTTGGACCACATATTATGTAATGTTGAGTCATTTATACCGTAGAATGCGGGTTTTTGGTCATTTTTGGATAAGTCAGTTAGATATTGGGTCATTTGTCCACGGTGTTAGTTAGGAAGTTGGTAGTAAGTGGAAAAGAGTTGTAAGGTGGAAGCCTATATATAGATAAGAATTGTAAGTGTTGAGAGAAGAATTGGGCGGCGGAAGAATGTGAAGCTTAATGTTGGTCGTATGATTCCGGGGTATGTTTTGATGTCAAGAGTCATTGCAGAAATCTAGTTTTTACAAAGATGTTGTATCTGGGTTGACAATGATAATATGATGAATCTATTTTGGTGTAATCCCTATGTTCAATTTGTTCTAGTTATGATAATGTGATATTGAACTATACGAATAATGTCATGCTTCTTTGATGTGATACTTGCTTTACAATTACTGTTGTTGCAATGATGAATGTTTGGGTTGAATATTGCTTTACTACTATGTTTAATGCTTAAAGATCTCTGTTTCCATGTTGCAATAAGTTTAAGTATCATAGCCACAACCATCCTCCATTCGGTGGAAACATGGTTCCGTTTGATCTTCCTAGATGCCTCGAGTGAGACCTCATCTGCTCTGCAGGTGTTGCTAGGCAGGATTATCCCTATCCAGGCCGGTGCTTAGGAAGACTGCGGTATGTGTCGACAATGAGTGGGACCCCTGTCGACTGGCATCGCGCTAACAACCTCTTATTAAACTTGTCACAATTGAAACATTGTCCAAGCTAGAAAAATCCTTGTGTGATACAGATTGAGCTTGGGGATCATGAAAAAAATGCTTCTCATGAAGTATATTGTCCCAAAAAATGCATCATGGACAGGTGTTCTAGAAGATGCAATTACAAAGATCACTTACATGAATTGACAAGTGATGAACATCTCTATGGTAATGAGCATTCTTGTCATAAGAAATGCGAAGCAAATGGAATTTGTGAAATTTTCACTAAACTTGTACGACATACATGCTCATTTCAGGGCAGAATAGGTTCCTTTGAGTATGAACACGTCTCTGAACAAAATGGTCTACAAAAGGATTGTTGCATTGCCATTCCACCTTTTAAAATATGTCATGATGGTCTGCACTTTCACACACTAAATCCAGACGTTGTGCATTAGATGTCAAGATTGTGGGTATTTTTTTCAATGACCCATCAATAATTCTAGTATACATAATACAACTCATGGGAACATGAGGAGTGTCAACTTTGCATTAGATCAAGAAAAATTTGATATCCATGGTAGGAAATATACTTGGGGGAAATCGGGTATGAAAGAGATGTCTAACATGCATTGTAAAGCATAAGGTCAGGGACACATCCATTTGATTTACTATCCTATGAATTCTAATTGCACAATTCGCATCTATGATGGCTCTTCACTCTTAGAGTTCAGTCTAATTGAATCATAAAAACTAGTTGATGGTTGATTGTTTGTATGTGAGATCAATGTTTCCCTTCTCCCAAGTGTGAGTTCCTCATCAGAGTCACTAATATCTTTATATTTCCTCCTAGCATGATGCTTCTTCTCTTTACCATCAAATTTAAATTCTTTAAATCTATTTGTACTATCTTTAACACATTTTAATTTGACCTCCTCATCACTCTTAGAGTTCAGTCTAACTGAATAAAAAAAACTAGTTGATGGTTGATTGTTTGTATGTGAGATCATTGTTTCTCTTCTCCAAGGTGTGATTTCCTCATCAGAGTCACGAACATCATGATATTTCTTGCTGACATGATGATTCTCTTCTTTACCATCAAATTTTTCTTCCTCTTACCTTGTAATGAGTTCATACAATTCAATAGGCATTGTATTTTCACGGTTACTTCTATCTGAAGGCTGGTGATAAGTGTCCATCCTACTTGTTTTTTCTACATGCAATTGGTACTCATTATATGTTGGAATATTAAATCTTACTATCTATGCCATTTAAATACATTGGTAGCATTAATTAATCATCTTATGATTAATCCCTATGTATTTGACTAGATAATTTCCATTTGAGCCATTGTGTGGATTACAAGGCAACTTTGGGGGGACGAAAAGACTTCCAAGTGTGGACCACAAGCTTCCTAGACCACTTGGGAGCATTTCTAAAATCTTCTGGATAAGATTCTGGTGGAAAAGGTGCCTCACTGATTTTTACTGCCTTTTACCCTAGGGGGAAAAGCTAATCAACTAGGGAAACTTGTCTTTGGGACCACACATCCTCTATGATGTTTCTTCTTTCCATTTTTTGGATTTGGAAGTTTTTTTCATCACAAATCAGCTACAGGTCACTAATTCAGAAATACGTGAGCCTTTGGAGTGACTTGGAGAACACACTTGCCACCTAGGGGGGATTTGCATAGTTTTAGTAAGTCTGATTTTATGATGATCCAAATGGAATATTTATCAATTCGAAAATCTGATGCAATGTTATATAATGGGATCGTATTACTTTCCAAAGGTTGGATGATGTATTATTATTCATGAGAGTTAATACAGTTTGTATTATTTGTGAGTAAATTTATGTGTTCTTGACTAGTTGTGTAAGATCTTTGTGAGAGTGTGTAATTTCCTGATCAGATCTTGGTGTGAACTAAAAGTCACATGGTATCAGAGCTATCAAGCTATTCCTTTCTCCTTCTATTGTCTTTCAGGAGCCAACAAGTCTCAAGGAGGGCGTAGTAATTCATCCACAGGGTGCATTCTTTCATCAAGAAGGCACAACAAGCAAGCTTTGGGCACACCCAAATAATTCCAAAATTAATTTCAGAGCTTCCATGGATCAGTCGCATCAGATAATCCTCACTCCATTCAATTATTTTGACTGGAAGGTGCATATGTAGACCATACTGAGGAGCAAACGGCTCTACAGGGTGACTATGGCAACTGAATCTGAGCCAACCTCAGCAGTTGAGAAATCAAACTGGCATAATCGAAGAGATGAAGCTTATGGGCTGATGTGTCTCACTACATCCAGGGAACTTCTTGTTAGAACCTCTATATTTTTTGCTCTTTTGCAGCATAAAAACATGTATATGAAAGATGGAGGGTCAGACAACTACCTAATGGAAGCTTGAAGTAATCTCCATCCTCAATGGGCAAGTACTAAGACATGAGAAAGAATGGTCTAGAAAAGGTCCAATGCAATAAAAATGGACTAATATCAAAAGCTAGGTATTAATATGCAAATAAAATTCATAAACGCAAGCGGAGAATACCCTAAAACCTATAGTCCGTGGGCGAATCATGAAAGACTAAGCATCGCACAGGTCGGCACCGTTGATCAAGAGCGAGAGCAAGATATACGGCTTTCAATGGACCTTCACATGGCCAAATTGCAAGGAAGAAAGGGAATATGTGGATTCCATGGGATTGGTCCTGCCGGATAGGTGTCAGCTTAAGAGGGCATCACAATGAGAAAGGAGCAGTGAGCAATGCCATATTAGGCGCATGCGATGGCGGGGACAGGTGTAAGGATCTACGATCAAGGTTATCCTTCCGAGATCTAAGGGTTTGGGTTCATTTACCACAGAAAGGGCATAAGTCTCTGGCAGATCTACGATTCAGATGGCAAGGAGAGCCACATCAACTGTTGGCAGAAGTCAGAAACACACAGGATATAATAGAGAGGACCCCACCGGCAAACGGATGATCTAAGAGTTAAATGGAGCATGAGACCTCACCGTGGATAAACGCTTGAGAAGAGATGGAGGGTTCTCATAGATAGTCGCATTAAGAAGTAGCATGCTAGATAGCAGCAGGGTAGATGCGATGGACTTTTCCCACCCGACATGTGTCAACTCTAAAGCCCGTCGCATGGAGAAAAGACGATATAGGAAAAGCTTTTGGGTGCATGCGATACTACCCCGTAGAATCATAGGGTTGAGATGAACGACCCAAATGAGAACTAGCAAGATGATCCGATGGTGGAAATAGATGGGTTGTCAAATCAGTGGGTAAAGGGAAAGCCATATCCGACGATGGAAAGTGAGTACGAGAGAGTTCAAATGGTTGAGATCAAAGGACAACTGGCCAAAGAAGCCGGAGGTTATGGAAACACGGTTCTATATATAATAACGCCCATGAAGGTTGACATTTGTTTCGAAGCTTGTTGAAGTCAGAAAGTATCTCAGCATGTGGCAGACGACGAAGGTGACAGAACCTTTGACAGGGCACATGCAGGGCTTCCAAAGTGATAGGTAGGATCTATAACCGCCATTCTCTAAAAATCTAAGTCTTTTAGAGTCATAACATTGGGGAAAAGCAAGATTCTACTAGTTCTAGGGTTAAGGTTTCCCTGGAAGATAGAGACACCAATGTATTTGACAAATGCATTCGGCTCCCGGTTCTGGAAATTAAGAAGAGATTGGAAGCCTTGCATGAACAGGGACTGGATATACATGGAATCTTTAGGTCCTCGTTCATTTTCTTTTTCCTCGACCAAGTGTCCTCTTTCCCTGAGTTTGTAACATGGTGTTCTTCAAATTACGCAGAACCACAAAGACTAATTAGGGAGGCCCCTAAGTCTAGAGTCGTCTGTAATATAGATGCGTCAGCTGTTAGGAATTCCTTTTTCATTCCCGTGTCTCAGTACTAGGAGTTGGAGGGATTTTCTGAAGAGTCTGTGGTTTCCCTGTATCGCCAAATCAACCCCGAAAGCTATCAAGATTTCTTAGCTATGTGTCTGAAACCCAGTTCAAAAATCGCTAAAGAACCCTAGCCCTTAAATGTCATCCTTTTTTATGACAATTCCTAGTTGGTTTTTTCTTTGTTAGCTCAGTTTTTAGGATTGGATACTGATTTGTGGGTGACTAAAGTCCAATTAAGTTTACTTTTTAGGATTAGCATCAGTTTGGTAAGGTTCTAAAGTGAGTTTATCCCATCCTTGAGGTTTGATGAATTTTTTGCGGAAAAAATACATGTACAATTGAGAAATTCCCCGAGTAATAGGTTTTTTAGATATCAGACGCAGTTGATGAAAATGATTATGTACAATAGCGCCAAAATCCCTGATTTCTCCTCACTGCTGGAAACAAATGTTTTGATAGACAATGTTTTCAATTATTTGAACTATGTTTTTCCCCCTGTTTATAAAATCATATTTGGGGAATAATTTCCTATAGTGTTTCCTGAGATGAAAACAACGATGCAGTTGAAGGATGAAATGGTTTTCGGTGACTGGTTTCTATTAAAGGATACTATAGTCATTAGGCTTTACAGTTTTGTACAAGAGCCCTATGTTTTACCCACTTTTCTAACATTGAGGATCTTTGCTCTTGAATTTATCAGACATAAATTGGCCCTAGAAGAAGTGCAGTTCCTAAAACATAAGAAGAGCATGGATGTGAAATACCCTTGGAATGTAGGTCCTTTCATTGTGAAGAATAAAGAATCTTTGTCAAATGTAGAAGAATTATTGAAGCCGCTAGGGTTCAAGAAAGATGTGGCCATCGAATACGATCCCTTGCACAATATTTCTAAGAGAAGGAAAGACTCTAATTTAAGAGCTTTTGAACATAAAGAGCCGGAAGGGGTGCTAAGGGGGCGAAATTTTTTGTGCGGGGAACCCGAGGCAGAGGGAGCTGTAGAGTCACAACAAGGAGATCTGATGCTGTCCGATCTAATAATGGATTTATATCAAGTGTCGGACACCGTGGAGGTGGGCCGGAAAAGAGACTTAAAAGAAGTCAAATATATGGATACTGAAGAAGGTAATGGAGACAAGCGGCCTAAATTGGAAACACAAGATGAGTTAATTGTTGCAGCTACTCAAGCCGAGTCGATTACTTCTCTAATTGAAGAGGAGCTGGTTGTTGCAGTGACTCAAGAAGAATTGACTGCTACAATGGATAGTGGAGAGGCAAATAATGAGGATTCTTCGGCTCCTGAAATCCAGATTATAGAATACAAGTTTCAAGATGTTAAGGAGGGTGATATTGGCAAGAAATTTCGGTCCAAGGCCGACCTCTGTAAACAATACGATCAAAACAAACATGCTTCATCCCAGCGGCTATTTGATTTGATGCCTATAGCCAGGGGTTTGTCTAATACCAAAGCTTCCTTGATGACCAACAGAGATATGAAGGATAACACCTTAAACTTGGCGGTATTGACAAAAGATAAAGTGACCGAGACGAGGCTCAATTTGGAATAGATACCAGTGCTCGATAAAATTCAGTTTCACAAGAAGATCAATGAGCTTGTATATCATGATTTTGTGAGAGCAACATTGAAAAGCGACAATTTCCAGGTCACCATAAGAAAGTTAGAAATCCAGTTAAAGCAAGAGAAAAGTGATAACCGAGCTCTGCAACAGTAGGTCAAGAAGATACAATCAGACCTAGTTGTAAGTGATGGTCAAGGCAAAACCATGAGGAAGCTATTGACAGAGAAAGATAAGATGATTCTCAAGCTATAGAAGAAGGAGAAAGTTCCAAATATCCGGCCAATCAAAGCTCCCAAAGAAACAGACTTTGAAATACAAAAGGAAGCCTTGTCTAAATAATTAAGTGATTGTAAAGCAAAGTTGTTGAAATTCGCAGGGAAGGAAGATAGCTGGAAAAAAGAGAGAATGAGCGATGAAAAAAAACTTGATGAATTGAAAAGTAACTTCTCCATATTGGACATGCGGCCTACCAATATGAACCAAAATGGGGATAGCAGTAGTACTAACAATCTTGTGTAGGCTATGTCTCACATTAGCCTGAAAGATGTGGAAATTAAGGAGCTGAAGGAAAAGGCTCAAAAGTTGGAAGAAGAGAGTAAAAGAAGGGAAGAAGAAGCAAAAGTCCTCCAAGAGAAAGACAGAATTAATTGAAATCAATAAAAAGCTCACTCATCAGGTTACTCGGCAGGAAGCATTACAAGGGTGCAAACATTTAGTGTGGGACCGAGTCATCAAAGAAGCTGAGAAGTTCAGACCCTACTTGGATTTTATAAGAATAAAAGAGAAGACTATCAGTGATGTTCTCACAAGTTGTGGAGTTGCAAGGGTGACCCTAGTCCAAATACCTAAGGAAACGACACTAAATGCTGTCACTTTCCTAAATGATCTATCAGAAGAGGAAAGGATGAAGTTGAATATTGGGAACTGGATCACAACTCTTGCGGCAGCACGAAGGGTCCTGGGGAAATATGAGCAAATTTAGATTGTTGAAGCTAAATTCAAAGAGATGAAGATGCAAGTGGTGGAGTTCAAAGGATTATTTGATAAGCTGGTTGGAATGGGGTTACCTTCATTCTGGAATAATAATCAAGAACTGATTTCTCAAAATGCTTATAAAAACTTACTCTAGGCAATAACGATGGATCATACAAAGTTCAAGCGACTGAACCAATTGCTCATAGGAAGAACTCTGATGGAGAAGATCGAAGATGACTTTGAAGTTTTGAACCGGTTGATCACCATTGGTGAAAGGCTTCTTCCATTTTCCTACGCAGAACATATCTAGATACGAGTTATGGAAAAAGAGATGACGGACTGCCATCTCCCGCCTGGAGACCAATGGGCCAGTGTTGAAAAATATGGAAAAGCATTATACACTCTCCATCCTCCATGCTGATATCTGACTTTTTAGTGATTGTTGTTTATTTGAGAAACTAAGACTTCTGGGTTACTTTTATTTTTAAACTACAATTTGTAATTTTTTTGAGGCGACTATGAAAATAGTTAGCTGGAACAATTACTTCGTTATCTTTATCTTTGTAGTAGAAAGTAAATATCATATGGTAAAATACCATTAGATATGAAAGGCAGTTAGAGTGGTTCTACCTGTTTCTATTTTGTAGAGATAAGTGACGAATCAATCCTGATGAGGTGTCACTCAGTTGCAACAGTTTTTCAGTTTTGGTGGATAATTCCTAAGGCTCAGGTTGTCTATATATGTGATGTAAACAGAAATCAAAAGGGTTGGAAAATCTTGTTGAAAATTTTTATGGGAATTTTGTGTATTGTTCTGTAAGACATTTTTGAAGCTATATTTTGAATAAAAATTGCAGAGCCGAGCTGATGTTTTCCATGGATTCTTATGTAACTAGTCTTGTAGTTTGTTTATCCTTTTCGATGTTAAATGTATATCTCTCATCATTAATTCCAGTCTGTAACATTCCTCCATGCTTGGTGCAGTGTGATAGTAAAGTAGAATTCATAGAAATTATGCTCTGCTTATTTTTTTCGAAGTATTTCACCATTACTTCTCTGCTAAAGTTGATGTAGGATTCATTATTGTATGCCTTACATCAATGGGTTGTTTCTTTCTTTTATGTTTCACCAATTAAATTCACTTTGACTACTAGCTGTTTACTATCTCACCCCTGTGTTAATCCATTTGGGAATCTCTTGTGAACAAATTTACAAAGTTTGTCTAACGTGACTCCATTGCCCAAAAATAGAGATTCATATGTTTCAGCCAAACGATGTTTAAACCATTTTGTTCCAACAAAAATCTGATCCTTTGTATTGTTGTAATTAAATATCTTGAATGATGGATGCTGGTGTATGTTTTCATTGTTGACGCCTTTGATTATTCCAGTTTTTCATGAGCTTATAGAGAGAGCCCTCTTTGTTTGTGTTGGGTCAGTAGAACAAGCTAAAGATTGGTTAGTGGTTACCCCGAATTTCCTTCTCTCACAACCTTGGGGGTTAATTTGGGTGTTAACAAATTGGTGTTGCTACTAGGGAACGCAATTGTTTTATTATCCCTGGAGGAACGACAAAGAGTTCTGAAGATTCAAAGAGAGATCCCTGCGGGCGAACAGATATTTCCAAATTTCTAAAGGGTTGTGCAATTTTTCCTTGGCGACTCCACTCGTAAAGATCCACATTCAAGAAAGACTCCACTGGGGAAGATCGGAGAGCCAAGGTCATTCCTGAAGAAATATCAAACAAAGGGCATCCTGGCCTCAAGAAAGATCCATACAAGAGGTAATCTTGTTTCCGAAATTTTGTTAAGGGTGGAAAATCCATAAATATTACTTAAACATAAGACCGGAAAAGATAAAGCTACTTCTTCTAGCATTCAAAGAATTGGGTCTAAAGGAGAACTCTTTGTTCTTCAAGAATTGGCTATAGAGATAGATATTGGAAATCCCTTGCAAAGATCAAGATCTGAGTCTTATCTAATCCTGGGGGAAGAAGGTCTGAAAGCCCTTGAATCCTATTTGTTAGATCCTGTTTGGCTTCAGTTTCAAAATATTATCAAAGTAGAAAGAGATATATCTATTTATCAGATCCCTCAATCCCATACCACAATTCCTGCAGGTAATTCTGCCCAAAATATCCACCCCCAAGCTCAAAATCCACCTAGACCCATGGTTGCTAGATTCGCACCATTGGCCCTGCGAGCCGTTTTGCATGACCTCCCTCAAAACTTCGCCTAGAGAATTGTCTCTTATGATGGAGAGGGAGGTTTTTCTGCCAAGCAACATGTAGATAGATTTGAGGATTTTGTTGATTTGGAGGAAGTAGACCATGATGATGTTAAGATGAGATTGTTTGCTCAGAGTTTGTTTGGAGAACCCAAGAAGTGGTTCAGACAGTTGTTGAATGCTGCTATTAATGATTTTGCATCCTTTAAGACACTATTCTTAGAGAGGTGGGAAACAATAGGGAGCGCCACCCAAGTCTTATCCCAGTATAACCATCTGAATAGAGGAGGTTTTGAATCAGTTCACGAGTTTTTTGCTAGGTTTATGAAAGCCTATAATTATATCCCAGATGATCTAAGACCCTCAGTAGGTGATCCAAAGATCCATTATGTAGATGCCTTTGATGGAGATTTCTCATGTACTTTAAGAGAGAGAAACTCTGCTACCCTGCCCGCTATGCTAAAGGATGCCATGGAGGTGGAAGCCAACATGATGGCCTCAAGAAAAATAAAGGGAAAAACAGAAGCAGACAAAAAGAAGCAAGAAACCCAAGCCTCTACCTCCGCATATTCTAGTGATGCCAAGTTTGATACTATGATGAAAACTATGAAAAGATGATGGATAGGTTTGCCATGGAAAATAAACCTCCTCCTAGAGAGCAATCTGAAAAACCAGGTAAGGAATCCTAACTTTAGAAGGCCACCCCCTCCCAGAAATCCAAGAAATCAAGAAGACCACCAGATGAGGACTCCCTTCCCTGAAAATTTGGTGGATGAGGAATGACCTGAAGAGCCTGTTGGAGACTAGATCCATTTCCTTGATACCCTAGACCATGAAGTACATTTGACCCAAAGGGAGCATGAATTTTTCAACATGGGGAATGCTAGAAAAGCTACTGAATTTGATTTGGAGAATACCAAATGGGTTACATGAATGCTGTAGATGACATCCAAAGAAAGATGAAGTTAAGGAGCAGGGAGATACCAATAACCGAAGAGAAGTCTGCCCATATTCATCCCTCCAATGCGAAACAGAATATGGAGAAGCTAAAGAAAAAAAACCAGATGTTACTGCATAGAAAGCCTCAGAAGATAATGGGAAGCATTCTAAAGAGGGGAGGAAACCAGAGGTCACCGAAGTAGGGAAGCCACCTTCAACATTCAGTATGAAAGATGAACTGTTTAAGGTGAATATCTCTATCCCCTTAAATGAGCTATTAAGAAACAACGAATATAGGAAAGAGATAACTAGCCTGGTAAAGGGATAGACAAAGAATATGCAGGACATGTTGGAACTAGCAGATGATGCCCCTACTATAATCTTTGGTTCTAAGATGGAAGAACTATATGATGAAGAAGTCCCTCCCTTTTATTTGAGTTTGAATATCCATAGTAAGCTATTACACAATGCCTTGATAGATTCTGGGGATTCACACAACTTGATGCCAAAATCAGTGGTGGACCAGTTGGGACTAGAAGTCACTACACCCTACAAAGACCTATATTCTTTTGATTCGAGAAAGGTACCATGTTTGGGATTAGTTAAAAATGTGGTAGTAACCCTTTCCCAGATCCCAGTGAAGAGCGTCATGATGGATGTGGTAGTGGCTGATTTTCCTGCTACGTTCGGGATGCTATTATCAAGGTCTTTGGTAAAAACGTTGAAGGGAACCATGCAAATGGACTTATCTTATGCCACTATACCACTTTTTGGAAGCAATAGAAAGTTGTACATAGAGAAAAGATTGGCTTATGTGGTCAGCAGTGACGACAAACTTGAGAATCACCTAGTATACGTTGTAGACATAGGCGTAGGTTCCTCTATTTTCTTCAATGATGGCCCACATACCGATCCTGTGCCCCCATTTTTCCACGAGGTTGAGGAAGACAAAGAGTTTTCCACAAGGTATGAGGCCTTAGAGAAACATTAAAATGAGGAAGGGCTATGGAAGATGTACTTTGATGGATCACTGTGCAAGAATGGTGCTGGTGCAGGGGTTTGGATTATACCTCCCAATCAAGAGTCCAGAGCCCTATCATACAAGCTAACTTTCGAGTGTACTAATAATGTGGTTGAGTATGAAACTCTACTCCTGGGACTGAGAGCTTTGAAATATTTGGGGGCAAAAAGGATACATGTTTTTAGAGATTCAGAATTGGTGGTCAATCAAGTAAATGACAGTTATCAGGAAAAACACCCCAGGATGAGGGCCTATAGAAATGAAATTTGGGATATGTTTGGGAACTTTTTTACTGAACACAAGATCCGGGTGATCCCGAGATTTGAAAATCAGGTGGTGGACTCTTTGGCCACCACTGTCGGTGGTTTTAAAACTCCTATTTTCTCTCAAGAAAAATATGAGGTAGAGGTGGTGAATAGGCCATCTATTCTAAACAATGCGAAATACTGGCAAGTATTTGAAGATGATTTACAAATTAAAAGATTTTTGGAATTATCTGATGAGTTTTCCAATGTTCAGATTGATGTTTAAAATGAGAACATAGAAGGATTGATAGACCAAGAGCAATCAGAGGGAGAAGAAAGAGAAAGCAAACAATAGAAAAACATGTTCGATGGGAAATATATCGTTCAATTAAAAGGAAATTATATCCCCAAGGGGCTGCTACCCCTGGAGAGGCTGTTTGACCATAATGATGTAGCAAAAAATCTGAAGTTTGAACCCCACAAAGAGGCAGTAGAAGACCAAAACTTGTGTACTAAAGAAGAGCCGTGGATGGTAAACTTGTCTAAGAAGCTGCCTGCTAAAAAGAAGGAGCAATATGTAGAGTTGACCAAGAAATATGTTGCCGTGTTTGCATGGAGTTATGAAGAACTGAAGGAATATGATACCTCAATAATACAACACTCTATTCCAATAAGACCAGGAGAGAAGCCCTTCAAGAAAACCCTAAGCTGGTGCCTATGATAGAAAAGGAGATTAGAAGATTATTTAATGCAAAAATCATTGTCACCTTGAGATTCTCTCAATGGATAGCAAATCTGGTTCCCGTAAGGAAGAAGAATGGCAAAATAAGAATCTACATAGATTTCAGGAACCTGAACAAGGCTTCACTAAAGGATAATTACCCCCTGCCCAAAATGGAGCATATATTACAAATGGTAGTAGGGGCGTTAAGGATCTCTACTATGGATGGTTTCTCTGGATACAATCAAATCAAGGTATGCCTTGAAGACCAAGAGAAGACCGCTTTGACCACTCCTTGGGGTACTTTCATGTATTCTAAGATGCCTTTCGGGCTAATGAATGTAGGAGCTACCTTCCAGCAGGCGATGGACATAGCATTCACTGAAGAAAAGGATAAGTTTGTGGTTGTATACATGGATGACATAACTATGTACTCAAAATCTGATGAAGAGCACCTGAAGCATTTGGAACAAGTTTTTAGGAAATGTATAAAATATGGTATTTCCCTTAATCCTAAGAAATCACATTTTGCATTAGAAGAAGCTAATATTTTGGGTCATATTATTTCCAAGCGAGGTATCAAGATCGATCCTGAAAGGGTTAGTGCCATTCAGAACGTTGGAGAGCCAAGAAGCAAAAAGGAGGTACAGTCTTTCATCGGGCAAGTGGGTTTTTTGAGAAGGTTCATTCCCAGTTTTTCCGAAATCATGATGAGTATTACAAATATGTTAAGAAAGGAAAATCAAGTAAAATGGACAGAGGAGGCAAGAGATTCATTTAAAGGAATTAAGAATGATATCATTGAAACCCCAGTCTTAGCCAGTTCGGATTTTTCTAAGGAGTTTTTGATTTTTTCCTATACATCCGAGCATACGATGACGGGAGTGCTATTACAGAAGAATGCCCAGAACGTTGAACAACCAATTGCTTTTTTTTAGCAGGGTGCTGAGAGATGCAGAACTAAAATACGATATCATGGAAAAACAGGCTTATGCCCTGATCAAGTCACTAAATGATTTTAGCGCTTACATCCTCCATTCACACATCATTGCTCATGTCCCAAATAGTGCTGTGAATGGTATCCTCACCCAAGCAGACCCTGAAGGAAGAAGAGCCAAATGGATTGTTTTATTGCTAGAATACGACCTAGAGATAAAGCCCACCAAATTGGTAAAGGGGCAAGGGTTAGGAAAATTAATGACCAAGACCAACTGTGACTCTTTGCAACTGAACTTCTTACATGATTATCCTAACCAGTTGAATGCAGGAGTGCAGGTGAGGCCAGAATTATCTGCATCCCCTTGGTATGCTGACATTGTGTATGTATTACGAAACTTACAAGCTCCTCCAAGGTTAAACAAAAGAAGGGCTAGAGCCTTGAAACTAAAGGCTACGAAGTACTGCTGTATTATGAATCAATTCTTATATTGGAAGGACCCTGGAGGTGTACTTCTAAATTGCTTTCTTGAGGAAGATGCTAAACACACAAAGAAGGAGTTTCACAAGGGAGACTGTGGTGGACATCATTCTTGGAAGGTGACAGTCAACAAGATCTTGAGGGCTTGTTTCTATTGGCTTACCATGTTTTCAGATGTATATAAAGAAACAATTGTTTGTCACTAGTGTCAGATCTTTGAAGTAAAAAGAAAAGTTGTTTCACTACCCCTTCACCCTGTCATAATAGAAGCACCTTTCCAGTAGTGGGGTTTAGAATTCATCGGAGAGATAAATCCTAACTCCTTAGGGCAGCATAGATTGATATTCACAGCCACTGATTATTCCACTAAGTGGATAGAGGTCATACCAACTAGGAAAGCAACAGAAGATGTTATCATGGATTTTTTGGAAGATAATATCCTGTCAAGATTTGGGTGCCCTAAAAGGATAGTGACAAACAATGCACCTGCATTCTCTTCCAAGAAAATGATAAATTTTTGTCACAAATACCATATCAATCTGAATCATTCCACTGCATACTATCCTCAGGGAAATGGACTAGCAGAGTCATTCAACAAAAGCTTAGTAAGAATCATAAAGAAGTTGTTAGAGGACAACAAGAGAGTGTGGCACACAAAGATGAAATATGCTCTATGGGTTGATAAAATAAGTACAGAAAGGGCCATCGAGATGTCTCCTTTCCAAAGTGTATACGGAGCTGAGGTGGTTTTTTAGGCATCTCTAGGGTTACCAATTATGAGGTTGCTACAGGGGATGGAAGAAGAACCAAATCACATGCAGAGAAGGGTAGGTCAGATAATTGAGCTGAATGAGCTAAGAACCAAGGCATACGGCAGAGTACAGGGGCATCAGGAGAGGATAAAAGAAGCTTTCGAGAAGAAATCCAAAGAAGATGAATTTTAGGTGAATGATTTGGTCCTAAAGCGGGACACTCCTTGGGAGGATAAACATGGGAAATTCGACCATATGTGGATGGGGCCATATATTATTGCAGCAAACAGAGGAATAAATTCCTTTATCCTAGAACACCAAGATGGATCTACCTGGTCAGTAGGTCCAGTCAACGGGAGGTTTTTAAAGCATTACCTGTCCTAAAGGAAACAGGTAACTCATGTACCATAGCCTATATATATTTTCATTTTCCACAATTTTTTTTGAGGTTTTAACGGCGAACTAGAAAGACTTGAAGCCCGAAGCGAAGGCCCTAAGGTATAGAAAGGGAAGCCATGTTTTTATTTTTGAATTTTCATCCTGGATATGAAGCAGGTGCCAGTTCAGTTTCAGTTTCTAGAGAAATTTGTCAGTTTAGGGTTTGGAAGATCTTCCCAATGGATCAAGCACTTAGTCTATGGATTTCTTTGCTACCTCACTAGGAGTATAACATCCCCGATTGGTTCCAGTTGTTAGAACCTCTATATTTTTTTCTCTTCTGCAGCATAAAAACCTGTATATGAAAGATGGAGGGTCAGACAACTACCTGATGGAAGCCTGAAGTAATCTCCATCCTCAATGGTCAGGTGCTAGGAAATGAGAAAGAACGGTCTAGAAAAGGTCCAATGCAACAAAAATGAACTAATGTCAAAAGATAGGTATTAATATGCAAATAAAATGCCTTAAGGCAAGCAGAGAATACCCTAAAACCTATAGTCCGTGGTCGAATCATGAAAGACTAAGTGTCGCACAAGTCAGAACCATTGATCAAGAGAAGGAGCAAGATCTACGACTTTCAATGGATCATCACATGGCCAAGTTGCAAGGAAGAAAGGGAATATGTGGATGTGATGGGCTTGGTCCCGCTAGACAGGTGTCGGCTTAATAGGGCATCGCAAGGAGAAAGGAGCAGTGAGAAATTCCATATTAGGAGCATGTGATGGCGAGGACAGGTGCAATGATCTACGACGGAGGTTATCCTTTAGAGATCTAAGAGTTAGGGTTCATTTACCATAGAAAGGGCCTAGTCTCCGGCAGATCTACGGTTTGGATGGCAAGGAGAGTTGCATCAATGGTTGGTGGAAGTTGGAAACGCATAGGATATAATAGGGAGGGCCCTACCAGCAGATGGATGATCTAAGATTTAAATGGAGCATGACACCTCACCGTGGATACACACTTGAGAAGAGATGGATGGTTCTCATAGATAATCGCATTAAGAAGTAGCATGCTGGATAACAGTAGGCCAGATGTGATGGACTTTTCCCACCCGACAGGTGTCAACTACAGAGCCCGTCACATGGAGAAAAGACGATATAGGAAAATCTTTTGGGTGCATGCGATACTACTCCGTAGACGCATACGGTTGAGATGAATGGCCCAGATGAGAACTAGCAAGATGATCCTACGGTGGAAATAGATGGGTTGTCAAATTAGTGGGTAAAGGGAAAGTCAGATCTGACAACGGAAAGTGAGCACGTGAGAATTCAAACGGTTGAGATCAAAGGACAGCTAGCCAAAGAAGCTTGAGGTTATGGAAACACAGTTATATAAATAAGAGCACTCGTGAAGGTTGACATTTGTTTTGAAGCCCGTCGAAGTAAAAAGTTCTCTCGATGTGTGGCTGACGATGAAGGAAACATAACCTTCGACAGGGCGCATGTAGGGCTTCCAAAGTGACAGGTAGGATCTATAACCGCCATTTTGTAAAATCTAAGTCTTTTTTAGTCATAACATGGGGGAAGAGCAAGCTTCTACCAGTTCTAGGGTTAAGGTTTCCCTGGAAGATAGAGACGCCGATGTATTTGCACATGCATTCGGCTCCCGGTTCCGAAAATTAAGAAGAGATTGGATGCTTTGCATGAACAGGGACTGGATATACATGGAATCTTTAGGTCCTCGTTCATTTTCTTTTTCCTCAACCAAGTGTCCTCTTTCCTTGAGTTTATAACATGGTGTTCTTCGAATTACTCAGAACCCCAAAGAGTAATTATGGATGCCCTTATGTCCAGAGTCGTCTATAATATAGATGCGTCAGTTTTTTGGAATTCCTTTTTCATTCCCGAGTCTCAGTACCAGGAGTTGGAGGGTTTTTTCTGAAGAGTCTGTGGTTTCCCTATATCGCAAAATAAACCCCGAAAGCCATCAATATTTCTTAGCTACGTGTCTGAAACCCGGCTCAGAAATCGCCAAAGAACCCTACCCCTTAAATGTCAGCCTTTTTTATGACAATTCCCAATTGGTTTTTTCTTTGTTAGCTCAGTTTTTAGGAGTGGATACTGATTTGTGGGTGACTGAAGTCCAATTAAGTTTACTTTTTAGGATTAGCATAAGTTTGGCCAGGTCTGAAAGTGGTCTCATCCCATGCCTAAGGTTTGATTAATTTTTGGCGGAAAAGATACATGTACAATTGAGCAATTTCCCGAGTACTAGGTTTTTTAGATATCAGACGCAGTTGATGAAAATGATTATGTATAGCAGCACTGAAATCCCCCATTTATCCTCAATGCTAGAAAAAAATGTTTTGATAGACAATGTTTTCAATTATTTGAACTATGTTTTGCCCCCTATTTATAAAATCATCTTTGGGGAAGAATTTCCTAGAGTGTTTCCCGAGATGAAAACAATGATGTAGTTGAAGGACGAAGGGGTTGTCAATGATTGTTTTCTATTAAAGGATACTGCAGTTATTAGGTTGTACGGTTTTGTATAGGAGCCCTATGTTTTACCTGCTTTTCTAACATTGAGGATCTTTGCTCTTGAATTTATCAGACAGAAATTGGCCCTGGAAGAAGTGGAGTTCCTAAAACATAAGAAGAGAACGGATGTGAAATACCCTTGTAAGGTAGGTCCTTTCATCGTGAAGAATAAAGAAGCTTTGTCAGATGTAGAAAAATTATTGAAGCCGCTAGGGTTCAAGAAATATGTGGCCATCGAATACGATCCTTTTCACAATATTTCCAAGAGAAGGAAAGACTCTAATTTAAGCGCCTTTGAACATAAAGAGCCTGAAGGGGTGTTAAGAGGGAGAAAATTTGTTGCACTCGGAACCCGAGGCAGAGGGAGCTTTAGAGTCACAAGAAGGAGATCTGATGCTATCTGATTTAATAATGGATTTAGATCAAGTGTCAGACACTGTGGAGGTGGGCCGGAAAAGAGATTTATAAGAAGTCAGAGATATGGATACTGAAGAAGGTAATGGAGATAGGCAGCCTAAATTGGAAACACAAGATGAGTTAATTGTTCCGGCTACTCAAGCCGAGTCGATTGGTTCTCTCACTGAAGAGGAGATGGTTGTTGCAGTGACTCAAGAAGAATTGACTGCTCCAATGGATAGTGGAGTTGCAAATAATGAGGAGTCTTTAGCTCCTGAAATCTATATTATAGAATACAAGTTTCAATATGTTGAGGGTGATATTGGTAAGAAATTTTGGTCCAAGGCTGACCTCTGTAAACAATACGATCAAAACAAATAGGCCTCAGCCCAGAGGCTGTTTGATTTGATGCCTATAGCTAGGCGTTTGTCTAATACAAAAACTTCCTTGATGACCAGCAGAGATATGAAGGATAACACCTTAAACCTAGCGATATTGACAGAAGATAAAGTGACCGAGACGAGGCTCAATTGGCAAAAGATACTAGTGCCCAATAAAATTCAGTTTCACAAGCAAATCAGTGAGCTTGTATATTATGATTTTGTGAGAGCAGCATTGAAAAGAAATAATTTGCAGGTCACTGTAAGAAAGTTAGAAATCTAGTTAAAGCAAGAGAAAAGTGGAAATCGAGCTCTTGACTAGTAGGCCAAGAAGATACAATCTGACCTAGCTGTAAGTGATGTTGGAGGAAAAACCATCAGCAAGCTATTGGAAGAGAAAGATAAGTTGATTCTGAAGCTACAAAAGAAGGAGAAAGTTCCAAATATCTGGCTAATCGAAGCTCCCAAAGAAACAGACTTTGAAATACAAAGAATTAAGTGATTGTAAAGTAGAGTTGCTGAAATTCGTAGGGAGGCAAGATAGCTGGAAAAAAGAGAGAATGAGCTTAGAAAAACAGCTTGATGAATTGAAAGTAACTTGTCCAAATTGGACATGCGGCCTACCAATATGAACCAAAATGGGGATAGCAGTAGTACTGACAGTCTTGTGCAGGCTATGTCTCACATTAGCCTGAAAGATGTAGAAATTAAGGAGCTGAAGGAAAAGGCTCAGAAGTTGGAAGAAGAGAGTAAAAGAAAGGAAGAAGAAGCAAATGTCCTCCAAGAGAAACACAAAGAGTTAATCGAAATCAATAAAAATCTCACTCATCAGGTTACCGGGTAGGCAACATTACAAGGGTACAAACATTTAGTGTACGACCCGGTCATCAAAGAAGCTGAGAGATTTAGACCCTACTTAGAGTTTATAAGAATAAAAGAGAAGACTATCAGTGATATTCTCACAAGTTGTGGAGTTGGAAGGGAGACCCTAGTCCAAAGACCTAAGGAAACGACACTAAATGCTGTCACTTTCCTAAATGATATATCAGAAGAGGAAAGGATGAAGGTGAATATTGGGAACCAGATCACAACTCTTGCGGCAGCACGAAAGGTACTGGGGAAATATGTGTAGATTGAGAGTGTGGAAGCTAAATTCAAAGAGATGAAGATGCAAGTGGTGGATTTCAAAGGATTATTTGATAAGTTGGTTGAAATGGGGTTACCTTCATTATGGAATAATATTCAGGAACTGATTTCTCAAAATGCTTATAAAAACTTACTCTGGGAAATAAGGATGAATCATACAAAGTTCAGGCGACTGAACCAACTGCTTATAGGCAGAACTCTAATGGAGAAGATCGAAGATGACTTTGAAGTTTTGAACTGGTTGATCACCATTGGTGAAAGTCTTCTTCCATTTTCCTATGCAAAACACATCGAGATACTAGTTATGCAAAAAGAGATGGTGGACTGCGATCTCCCTCCTGTAGACCAATGGGCCAATGTAGAAAAATATGGCAAAGCATTATACACTCTCCATCCTCCATGTTGATATCTGACTTTTTAGTAATTGTTGTTTATTTGAGAAACTAAGACTTCTGGGATACTTTTATTTTTAAACTACAATTTGTAATATTTTTTGAGGCGACTATGAAAATAGTCAGCTGGAAAAAGTACTTCGTTATCTTTATCTTTGTAGTAGAAAGTAAATATCATATGGTAAAATACCGTTAGATATGAAAGGCATTTAGAGTGGTTCTACATGTATCTATTTTGTAGAGATAAGTGACGAATCAATCCTGATGAGGTGTCACTCAGTTCCAACAGTTTTCAGTTTTGGTGGATCGAGCCTAAGGCTCAGGTCGTCTATATATGTGATGTAAAAACAAATGAAAAGGGTTGAAAAATCTTGTTGAAAACTTTTATGGGAGTTTTGTGTATTTTTTTGTAAGACACTTTTGAACCTATATTTTGAATAAAAATTGCAAAGCCGAGCTGATGTTTTCCATGGATTCTTGTGTAACTCGTTTTGTAGTCTATTTTTCCTTTTCTATGTTAAATGTGTATCTCTCATCATTAATTCCAGTCTATAACATTCCTCCATGCTTGGTGCAGTGTGATAGTTAAGTAGAATTCATAGAAATTATGCTCTGCTTATCTTTTTCCAAGTATTTCACCATTACTTCTCTGCTAAAGTTGATGTAGGATTCATTATTGTATGCCTTACATCAATGGGTTGTTTATTTCTCTTCTGTTTCACTAATTAAATTCACTTTGACTATTAGATGTTTACTATCTCACCCCTGTGTTAATGCATTTGTGAAGCTCTTGTGAACAAATTTATAAAGTTTGTCTAACGTGACTCCATTGCCCAAAAATAGAGATTCATATGTTTCAACCAAACGATGTTTAAACCATTTTGTTCCAACATAAATCTGATCTTTTGTATTGTTTTAATTGCATATCTTGAATGATGAATGTTGGTGTATGTTTTCATTGTTGACGCCTTTGATTATTCCAGTTTTTCATGAGCTTATTGAGAGAGCCCTCTTTGTTTGTGTTGGGTCAGTAGCACAAGCTAAAGATTGGTTAGTGGTTACCCCGAATTGCCTTCTCTAACAACCTTGGGGGTTAATTTGGGTGTTAACACTTCTATTCCATATCGATGGTCTTACCTCTCCCAATGAAGGTTGGCTGAAAATTCAAGAATTGTTCGGAAAGGTCGATGAATTAAGAGGCCACCAACTGGATAATGAACTAGTTTTATTTAGTCCACATAATTTTTATAATATATAGGATTTCTGTTAGTTTTTTAGAATTTACTTCAATCTGATCTAGGATCTTAACTGGGAGAACAACATGTACAACATATCTACAACATATCAATCATAGACAAAATAACGCAAGCACACAAGAGACACAGAGTTTCACTGCAGAAAACCAAGAAGGTGAAAAACCCTGCAACTTCCTCATAGATAGATAGAGCCATGATACAAAACCCAAGAATAAGAGATATACTCCTAGCATCATCTTCTCCTCCTCCAATAGTGCACCACTCTCCATGAGTGTATGAGTGAGAAGTGGATGATGAAATAGAGTGCCTCCCGCACTCTATTTATACATGACTTGACTTGCCTAATAACCTTACTAGGTCGGCCTCAACTTAATCACACAATATAATGCTGATAGGGCCGACCCGGAATAGGGTGGTCTAATAACCCTTTAACCCACATGACTTATATAGGGACAACCCCATCAAGTATAAGTTACGACACTTACAATATAAATGACGAAACTTCCATATAGAGGAATAATACCATCTCTATAGGAGTACAATATACATATGTGAAATACATTCCGAAGTTACAAATACATCAACACTCCCTCTTAACTAGGAAGGTATTTCTCGACACAAATCTACTAGCACAAGTCTTCTTCTCTTGATCATCATCACTTAATCATCGTCCTCGAATCATTTTCATCCTCACTGCTGCTGCTATTTCAATCAATCTCTAATCTATTCATCATAGGAATTTCTACAGAGCCAATCCTTTTTCATACTATATGTAGGCCCGCCACCTATAGGTCTTCATCATCAGTGGCCATACTGTGGAACCTAGGACTGATTACGTGCGTCAACAAAACCTAGCGCAGACTATAGGTTATTTTGCATGTTGACCTTCACAAAACCTACTCGGAGCAATCTCAGGATGTTACGAGTAGACCGCTCTACCGGTATGGATCTCGATAGAGCATCCCAGGCTATTACGAGCACACCTCTCTACCTGCATGGATTTTAAAGGATGTTTTCTATGTGAACCTTCGCAAAACCTACTCAGAGCAGCCTAGGATGTTACGAGCACACCGCTCTACCTATCCGGACCTCCATAGAGCATCCCAGGTTGTTAAAAGCACACTGCTCTACCTGTCCATATTTTAAAGGATCGTTTCTATGAGAAACTATAGCAAAACCTTCTGAGAGCATCCCAGGATGTTACGAGCACACCGCTCTACCTGTCTGGATCTCGTTAGAGCATCCCAGGCTGTTACGAGCACACTGCTCTACCTATCTGGATTTTAAAGGGTCTTTTCTATGCTACCTGCACAACCCATCCACAACCACAGAGTATCAACCTGATACTTACCATACATCATCCGGATGTACATGATCAACCTGATCATCATCATAGCATCATCCTGATGCATATCATCTAGAGCAACATCCTGAAGCTTGTCATCTATGATCATCCTATTCAACATCATAGCATCATCTTGATGCATATCATCTGAAGCAACATCCTGAAGCTCGTCATCTATGATCATCCTGATCAACATCATAGAATCATCCTAATGCATATCATCTCGAGGAACATCCTAATGCTCGTCATCTATGATCATCCTAATCAACATCATAGCATCATCCTGATGCATATCATCTGGAGCAACATCCTGAAGCTCATCATTTGTGATCATCCTGATCAACATCATAGCATCATCCTGATGCATATACAAATGCATGATCCAACTGATCATATCAAGCATCCAACATGGTGCATATACAAATGCAAGATCCAACCGATCATATCAAGTATCCAACATGATGCATATATAGCAGTAACTAGAGCATCCTCCTTATGCTCATCACACAATGCTTACATCCATAACGATGGGAAGGATTCTCCTCTCACCATGCTTGGAATGGATCCTGCAAATGTGTCCATCACTTCTTCCTCGAAGTGTCATCAATCTGAAGAACACCAAGCCTCTCTCTCAAGTATTCCAACTTCACTCTGGATAGTGGTTTCATCAACACATCTACAACCTGCTCATCCGTCGCAACATACAGGAGATTCACTGCTCCTCTCTACACCATATCCCTGATATAGTGATATTTGATATCAATGTGCCACGACCTGTCGTGGAACACTGGGATCTCAGACAACTTCACACAACTCTGGTTGTCACAAAAAATACCAGTAGCATCAAACGGGAGATCAAATAAATCAGACAGTAGCTTCCGGAGCCATACTTCCTCACAACTAACTGAACAAGCTGCAACATACTCTGCCTCGGTTGTACTCAGTGCTACGCAGGACCGCTTCTTGCTAAACCAAGAGATCACACCCGATCCCATACTAAAGTAGCACCCAGATGTGCTCTTTATATTTGCAACACTGCCTGCCCAGTCTGAATCAACATAACCCTGCAGGTTAAACTTTTGATTCACATCATACTTGAGCCCATAATAAATTGTGCTCTTCGGGTACCTCAGAATATGCTTTACAGCAACCAGGTGAACACCTCTAGGATCCGTCAGGAAATGGATAAATGTGTTCACCGCAAAGAAAATATTTGTTCTAGTGTTTGTCAGGTCCATCAAGAACCCAATCATCTAACGATACAAAGTGACATCAACCGGATCAGATGAAGCATCACATAGAAGCTTCAGGTTCGATGCCATAGGTGTGGCCATGGCCTTGCAGTCCATCATCCCAAACCTCTTCATAATCTCTACTGCATACTTCCATTTTTCAAGGAAGATTCCATCTACACTCTGCCACACCTCCATGCCTAGGAAATAGTGCATTATCCCCAAGTCCTTAATCTCGAACTCGGCAGCAAACTTCCTCTTCATGTCGACAATCAATCTATCATCACCTGTAACAAATAGGTCATCCACATACAAAAGCAGTATCACTGGATTGCCTTCCTCAACCTTGTAGTAAATGTTGGAATCCGCTTTACTCTTGGTAAAGCCCAAACTAGATAGAAAGCTATCTATCCTCCCAAACCAAATCCTAGGAGCTTGCTTCAATCCATACAATGCTTTCTTCAATCTGCACACATATGACTCTTTGTCATGTGTCTCAAAACCAAGTGGCGACTCCACATACACTTCCTCCTCAACTACACCATTCAAGAAAGTTGTCTTGACATCCCTCTAGTGTATCTTCCATTTCATCACTGCAGCCAGAGAAAGTACTGATCTGATGGAAATGTATCTGGCTACAGGAGCAAAAGTCTCTTCATATTCTATTTCCTCTTTCTGGGAGAAGCCACGATCTACAAACCTTGCGTTGTATTTCTCTATGCTATCGTCTGCAACATACTTGATCTTATAGATCCACTTGGAAGTCACAACAGACTTCCCTTCAGGTCTTGAGACCACATCCCAAACATCATTCTTCATGATCAACTGGTACTCTTCGATCATTACTTCATCCTGGATCCTGGGAACTTTAGATTCTTCAATATATATTTTTGTTGTTGGAGTAAATGTTGTAGTATTTATTTTGTAGGTGATTGTATACGATCTTTCCTACAAAGAAAGTTAAATTGCATGATTAGAAACATCTCATAGTTTTCAGAAAAAATTCTTACAGATAAAGAAATATGTCAACCAGTCATGCAATTATTTTAGCCAATGCTTCAATACAACAATTATCCATATCTTGTAGCTTTCTAGATGCCTTCCAATCTCTACTAGAACATTGTTAAGAGTGTGCACAACTCCGAAGATGTCAGTAAAGAGGTTTCATTCTAGATAAGTAGCAATGGAATGTTGTACAGTGCCATAGGTCACTTACCCATCACATGCATATTAGTAGTATATTGTTCATTAATGCAATTATTCTAATATGCATAATACACACCCTAAGTCTAGGAACATAAGCATATACATCATTGAGCAATAATATTTAAACAAACAAGTATGCAAGAAATGACAATTAAAATACTTATCTTTGTTTGGTTGTAGGGTTGACTCCCTCTCAATATTTGCTTCCTTGCAGGAACTACTGGAGTGTGCTCCCTCTTGATATTTGCTTCCTGGATTACCTGTCTTTGAACTTATATCCATCCTTGATCACTATGCATACTTACTAGTATCATCATTGTGTTATCCTCGAGGTCTCATATATACATTCATTAGTATAATCTTAATACTATAAAAAAACATTATGATTCTAAGTAATCTTAAACATGTATGGTCAAGAACATTTCATACATAGATAATTTATCACAATTCTTTTACTCGTGCATATTCCTATTTGACCATAGGACTTTTCTTGTTAGTCATATCATCAATCAAAGTAAGAAGCATAATGTGCCTAAACCCATGATTACTAACTTCAATGAATAATCATTATCAATCATGCCATGTATACTTATATAAGAGATCCTAACACAAGGTAGGATTCTAACTTGATATAGGACAAACATACCTGGATTAGCATGCTAGCTAGTTATGTCTAACATACCCGCATAATGTCTTCTTGTTCTCTTCAATGACTTTTGCTAGCAACCTGCATATCTCATAGGTTAATCATTATAGAACCAAGTTATACATACCTCGTAAGTAGATTTTCTATGTGATCCATGACAATGGATGAATCTTTGTCTTCATGTTACCATGGCAATATGTTCTTGAACTAGAATATGATTTGTCTTTCTTGATGTAACTTTCATGTTACTGGACAACATCAACCTCATACAACACCACAATGCATTAGTGCAGTCATAAGTGTCAAAACCCTAATCAATGAATATATTCTATCATGCATTCATGATTTTATTAAGGTGATAGGACAAGTCTAAAATTAATCAAGATTGTACTAATCTTAATGAAGACAAACATATCATAAACTTAATCATGAACATAATTCGAAACATACCCGTAAGTCATACCTGTCGAGTTTGCTTGTAATATTCTTATGTAAGGCCTTAGCCTCATCTCCCTCTGAAACTGGAACTTCTTCACTTATCCAGGTGACCAATCCATTCTCTTCTAGGATTAACCCAATCCACTTGATTTCCAGAAACTGAATTTGGAGTTGGATTAGGGTTTGTGAGGGAAACCCTAAAAATTCAAACTTTGAATTTAAAACTTCTCAAAGGATAGGAAGATGAGCCTTGATGAGATGATCAACCTAGTATACTCAGAATTTGAAAATTGCAAAGTTTCACCCCTCAAATTTTCTTTTCAATCTTCGAGATTCACTAGGGAGCACCCTGAATTAGGGTTTGAGTCTCCTGGAGCTTCACCCAACTAAATAGTTTGATCCAAAGCTCTAAACTTCAATTTTTCCAAGGAGCTTCCAGCTATGGTCACAGATTTAAAAAATTCCCATTTTTCAGAAGCCCTAATTTTTCACCTTTCCGATCAAAGTCTTGAAACTAGGGTTTGATCAAGCCTGGCCTTCTTCCCAACCAATAAATTCGATCTTGGTCTCTAAATTTCCATTTTGATGAGGAGCATCCAACCGTGGTCTCTGATTACAAAAATTCCAACTTTCTCCGAAACCCTAAATTCCTGTAGTCATGAATGAAGATGCTCAAAATCCAATTCTGTTTTGATAGAAATATGCACCTGATTGTTTCTGGTGTAACTTGGAAATTTTGGATCTACAGGGTCTCAAACTTATGCCTATGGTATCCTGACATATTAACTTTCCAACCCCATAGGTTTGACCTCAAATGGATTCTCTGAGAGAGAGAGTTATGCCAAGTGTCGCAATGTGACATGTTTATGGGATAAAACATGAGAGCGAACTTGTACGGAGTTCCACGTGTCCCTGGTTCAATTTCAGCCTCCAAAAATCAGACCTGTCAAAGTACAGTCCGTGCCCTACCTTCCACTATTTACTAAATTTCATTTGGAGCTTCCTAGCCCAAGTTGTGGCCTTTTTCCCTAGGTCACCTGTTTATGACTGAGATCTGGAAGAGGCAGAAACACTATATTGTACAGATCATAAATCTTAAAGTAACGAATTAGAGGCTCTCCTTCGGACAAGAGGTACATGGGGATCTTATCTTCAACTTGTAATATTTTCAGATACTGAAACTTTGCCAAAATGAATTTATAACGAAAGTGCTACGATCACTCGTTTTTTGCTATATCAAGCCCTAGCTTCGCAAGTGCAGCAAGTGTCATAAATGCCATACCATGCCTTCTTTCAGGATAGCTCTGATACCATGTTATTTTTTCAGAATTTAATTCAATATGATATAGGATCTTAACTGAGAGAACAATATGTACATAATATCTACAACATATCAATCATAGACACAATAATGCAAGCACACAAGAGACATAGAGTTTCACCGAGGAAAACCAAGAAGGTGAAAAACCACACAACTTCCTCAAAGATGGATAGAGCCATGATAAAAAACCAAAGCATGAGAGATATACTCCTAGCATCAGCTTCTCCTCCTCCAATAGTGTGCCACTTTCCAATGAGTGTATGAGTGAGAAGTGAATGATGAAATAGAGTGCCTCCCACACTCTATTTATACATGACTTGACTTGCCTAATAACCTTACTAGGTTGGCCTCAACTTAATCACATAATATAATGATGACAGGGATGACCCCCAATAGGGTGGTCTAGTAACCCTTTAACCCACATGACTTATATAGGGCCAACCCCATCAAGGTGGTCTAATAACCCATCAAGTATAAGTTACGACACTTACAATATAAATGACAACACTTCCGTATAGCGGAATAATACAATCTCTATAGGAGTACAATATACATATGTGAAATACATTCTGAAGTTACAAATACATCAACAATTTCCTCTTCAAATTCAAATCACTTGTGTTGTAGCTGAAGCAATGTGGTATTGATGAAAAATATGAGCAATTAGTTTTGGCCATTCTCTCCAAACTTGGCCCCGACTATTCAATCTTTGTCTCGACCTTCCATTCCACAAGGAAGTAAATTAAAAATTGGAAGAGCCCGACACTTTCATAATTCATGGAGTCTTTGACCCAAGAACAAGATAAATTGGTCTTGATGGGATCCATTGAAAATCCATCCAAAGACCACTGTTTGAATGTTGGAGATTCAAAGGGTTCGAAATGGAAGAAGAAGGGCAATTTCAAGAAGCCCACCAGTGAGAGGAAAGACAAGCATAAATTTAATGAAGACTCCTCGAATTTCAAGAGGAATCCAAATAAAAAGAATGAGAGGACAAAGTGAAATTATTGTAGAAAGGGATTTCATCCTGAAAGCTCTTGCATGAAGAAGACCATTGTCCAAATGGATCAACTCCAGGAGAAAGCCAACATTCCTCTTCCAGAGAGCACAAGAAGGAAGGATGGAGGACAAAATGTTTATGTACATGTAACTTCAGAATGTGTTTCACCCATGTATATTGTATTCCTATAGATATGTTATTATTCCTCTATATGGAAGTGTTTGTATTCCTATAGAGACGTTATTATTCCTCTATACGGAAGTGTTTTTATTCCTATAGAGATGTTATTATTCCTCTATATGGGAGTGTCGTCATTTATATTGTAAGTGTTGTGACTTATACTTGATGGGTTATTAAACCACCTTGATGGGGTCATCCCTGTATGAGTCATGTGGGTAAAAGGGTTATTAGACCACCAAGTGTGGGGTCAGTCTGGATTAATGTAACCATGGGTTATTAGACCAAGTTAGACAATTCGGCCCTGTTAGTTTATTGGGCAGGACAGGACAAGTATAAATAGAGATCGAGAGATCTCTATTTGATCATCTCATTACTCACTCTTTCATCACTCTTTAAATGGCACACATGTGAGGAGGAGGATCAGCTGCTAGGAGAAGATTTTCTCTTGTACTTTGTTTGCATCATTGCTCTATCTATCTCTGAGAAAGTTGCGGGGTTTTTCACCTTCTTGGTTTTCCCCGGTGAAACTCGGTGTCTCTTGTGTGCTTATATTATTGTGTCCATGATTGATATGCTGTAGATATGATATACATGTTATTCTCTCAGTTAAGATCCTATATCAGATTGAAGTAAATTGTAAAAAACTAACATGGTATCAGAGCTAGCCTGAAAGAAGGCATGGTATGGCATTTATGACACTTGCTGCACTTGCGAAGCTAGGGCTTGAAATAGAAAAAACCAGTCATCGTAGCACTTTCGCTATAAATATATGTTAGCAAGGTTTCAGGATCTAAAAATATTACAGCTCGAAGATCAGATCCCCGTGTACCTTGTATCCAAAGGAAAAACTCTAATTCGTTGTACTTTGTGATTTATGATCTGTACAATATAGGGTTTCTTCCTCTTCCAGATATGAGTCATAAACAAGTGACCTAGGAAAAAAGGTCATAACTTGGGCTAGGAAGCTCCAAATGAAATTTTGTAAAAAGTGACAGGTAGGGAACAAACTTTTCTTTCTCAAGTAAGTTTTTCAGATGCCGAAACGGAACCAGTGACATGTGGTACGTCGTACAAGTTCGCTCTCCTGTTTTATCCCATAAACAGGTCACATTGTGACACTTGGCATAACTCTCTCTCAGGGAATCCATTTGAGGTCAGACCTACCGGGTTGGAAAGATATCAGGTTAGGATACCACAGGAATAATTTTTAGACCCTTTATACCTGACATTTTGGAGTTACACCAGAAAAAAATCAGGTGCATATTTCTGTCAAAACAAAATTGGATTCATTCATGGCTCCGAGAATTTTGGGTATCGGAGAGTGTTGGAATTTTTTGTATCGGTGACCACGACTGAATGCTACTCAGAAAAATCAAAATTTAGAGACCAAGATCAAATTTTTTGGTTGGGCAGAAGGCCGGGCTTGATCAAACCCTAGTTCGAGATTTTGATTGGAAAGGTGGAAAATTAGGGCTTCTGCAAAAGTTGGAATTTCTGAAGTCTGTGACCACGGCTGGAAGCTCCTCAAAAAAGTCAAAGTTTAGAGATTTGGATCGAACATTGTGGTTGGGAAGAAGGGTGGGATTTACCAAACCCTAGTTTAGGATCCTGTCAAGAAGATCCGGAAGTTTCGAAGACAATTTTGAGGGGTGGAACTTTGCAGTTTTCAAATTCTGAGTATACCAGCTTGATCAGCTCATCAAGACACATCTTTCTATCCTTTTAGAAGTTTGAAATTCAAAGTTTGAATTTTTAGGGTTTCTCCAACAAACCCTAATCTAGCTCCAGATCCAGTTTCTGCAATTCAAGTGGATTGGGTTAATCCTAGAAGAGGATGGATTGGTCACTTGCATAAGTGAAGAAGTTCCTATCTCAGAGGGATATGAGGCTAAGGCCTTACATAAGAATATTACAATCCATCTCGACAGGTATGACTTATCTAGGTATGTTTCGAGATCTGTTCATGATTAAGTTTATGTCTGTCTTCATTAAGGTTAGTACAATCTTGTTTAACTTTAGACTTGTCATATCACCTTAATAAAATTATGAATGCAAATATTCATTGATTAGGGTTTTGACACTTAATATTGTACTAATGCATTGTGGTGTTGTATGAGGTTGATGTTGTCCGCTAATATGAAAGGTACATCAAGAAAGACAAATCATGTTCTAGTTCAAGAACATATGACCATGTTGACATGAAGACAAAAATTTATCCATTGTCATGGATCACATAGAAGATATACTTATGAGGTATGTATAACTTGGTTCTGGAATGATTAACCTATGAGATATGCAGGTTACTAGCACAAGTCATTAAAGAGAACAAGAAGACATATCTAGACATAACTAGCAAATATGATAACTAGGTATGTTTTTCCGATATCAAGTTAGAATCCTATCTTGTGTTAAGATCTTATATTGTTGTATGGTTGATAATGATTATTCATGAAGTTAGAAATGTAAGTAATCAAGGGTTTATGCATATTATGTCTCTTACCTTGATTGATGATATGACTAACCAGAAAAGTTCTTTGGTCAAATAAAGCATATGCATGAGTAAAAGAAGTATTCCCTTAAACCTTGAATACTAATGTTTATTATCTGTGTTTGAAATGATCATGACTATACATATTTAAGATTATTGTGTTTTGATAGTATTGAGGTTATACTAATGAATGTATGTATGAGATCTCAAGGATAACACAATGATGATACTAGTAAGTATGCATAAGTGATCGAGGATGGATATAAGTTCAAGGACAGGTAATCGAGGAAGCAAAGATCGAGAGGGAGCACACTCCAGTAGTTCCTGCAAGGAAGCAAATATTGAGAGGGAGTCCACCCAACAAACCAAACAAAGATAAGTATTTGAATTGTCATTTCTTGCATATTTGTTTGTTTAAATAATATTGTTCAATGATGTATATGCTTATGTTCCTATACTTAGGGTGTGTATTATGCATATTAGAATAATTGCATTAATGAACAGTATACAGTAATATGCATGTGATGGGTAAGTGGCCTATGGCACTATACAACATTCCATTTCTACTTATCTAGAATGAAACCTCTTCGCTGGCATGTTGGGAGTTGTGCACACTCTTAACAATGTTCTGGTAGAGATTGGAAGGCATCTAGAAAGTTACGGGATATGGATAAATGTTGTATTGAAGCATTGGCTAAATTAATTGCATGACTGTATGACATATTTCTTTATGTGTAAGAATTTGTTCTGAAAACTATGAGATGTTTCTAATCATGCAATTTAACTTTTCTTGTAGGAAAGATTGTATACCATCACCTACAAAAGAAGGACTGCAACATGTGTTCTAGTAACAAATCTATCTATTGAAGATATTGAACTTCCCAGGATTCGAGAAGAATGCCATGATCGAGGAGTACCAATCGATCATGAAGAATGATGTTTGGGATGCAGTCCCAAGACCTGAAGGGAAGTCTATTGTGACTTCCAAGTGGATCTATAAGATCAAGCATGTTGTAGATGGTAACATAGAAAAATACAAAGTAAGGTTTGTAGCTCATGGCTTCTCTCAGAAAGAGGGAATAGATTATGAAGAGACTATTGCTCCTGTAGCCAGATACAATTCCATCAGATCAGTACTTGCTCTGGATGCAGTGATGAAATGGAAGATACACCACATAGATGTCAAGACAACGTTCTTGAATGGTGTAGTTAAGGAGGAAGTGTATTTGGAGCAGCCACTTGGTTTTGAGACACATGACAGAGAGTCATATGTGTGTAGACTGAAGAAATTTTTGTATGGCTTGAAGAAAGCTCCTAGGACTTGGTATGGTAGGATAGACAGCTTTCTATCTAGTTTGGGATTTACTAAGAGTAAAGTAGATTCCAGCCTTCACTACAAGGTTGAGGAAGGCAATCCTGTGATACTACTCTTGTATGCGGATGACCTATTTGTAATAGGAGAGGATAGATTGATTGCCGATACCAAGAGGAAGCTTGTTTCCAAGTTCGAGATGAAGGACTTGGGTATGATGCACTACTTTCTAGGCATGGAGGTGTGGTAGAGTGCAGATGGAATCTTCCTTGGATAAGGGAAGTATGCAGTAGAGATCTTGAAGAGGTTCGGGATGATGGACTGCAAGGCCATGGCGACACCTATGGCATCAAACCTGAACCTTATGTGTGATGCTTCATCTGATTTGGTTGATGTCACGATGTATCGCCAGATGATTGGGTCCTTGATGTACTTGACAAATACAAGACCGGATATTTGCTTTGGGGTGAACACATTGAGCCAGTTCCTGACGGATCCCAGAGGTGTTCACTTGGTTGCTGTAAAAGCATATTCTGAGGTACCTGAAGGGTACAATTGATTCAAAAGTTTAACCTATAGGGTTATGTTGATTCAGATTGGGCAGGCAGTGCTGCAGATAGGAAGAGCACATCTGGGTGTTGCTTCAGTATGGGATCAGGTGTGATCTCTTGGTTTAGCAGGAAGGAGTCCTATGTAGCACTAAATACAATAGAAGCAGAGTATGTTGCAGCTTGTTCGGCTAGTTGTGAGGAAGTATGGCTCCGGAATCTACTGTCTGAGTTATTTGATCTCCCACTCGAGGCTACTAGTATCTTTTATGACAACCAGAGTTGTGTGAAGCTGTCTGAGAACCCAATGTTCCACGACAAGTCGAAACACATTAAGATCAAATATCACTATATCAGGGATATGGCGCAGAGAGGAGCAGTGAAGCTCCTATATGTTGTGACAGATGTGCAGGTTGCAGATGTGCTGATTAAACCACTAGCCAAAGTTAAGTTTGAGTACTTCAGGGAGAGGCTTGGTGTTCTTCAGATTGACGACACTTCGAGGAAGAAGTGATGGACGCATTTGCTGGAAGCCATTCCAAGCATGGTGAGAGGAGGATCCTTCCCATGGATATGGATGTAAGCGCTGGATGATGAGCATTAGGACGATGCTCCAGTTACTGCTTTGTATATGCATCATGTTGGATGCTTGTTATGATCAGGTAGATCATGTATGTTGATATATATTAGGTGGATACATTGTATGGTCAGGTGGATCATGTATCTGTCTATGTATCAGGTGGATACATTGTATGATCAGGTGGATCATGTATGATGATATGTATCAGGTAGATACTTGGTATGCATCAGGTGGATGCATTGTATGATCAGGATGGATGACGAGCTTCAGGATGTTGCTCCAGATGACATGCATCAGGATGATGCAGTGATGATGATTAGGTTGAACATGTGATGATGTACATCAGATGATGTATGGTGAGTATCAAGTTGATACTCTGTGGCCGTGGACAGGTTGCGCAGATGAGAATATAAGTAGACCTGGGAGATCAGACAGGTAGAGCTATGTGCTCATAACCGCCTGGGATGCTCTTTCTATACATTGCTCTAGGAGGACATATAAGTAGACCTGGGAGATCCGACAGGTAGAGCTGTGTGCTCGTAGTAGCCTGGGATGCTCTTTTGAGGCATTGTCCTATGGCATGTAAGTAGACCTGGGAAATCTGATAGGTTGGGATGCGTGCCTGTAATAAGTCCTCAGATTCTCTTTCGAGGCATTGCCATTACCACATGTAATTAGACCTGGGAGATCTGATAGGTTGAACTGTGTGCTTGTAATAAGTCCTAGAGATCTAGATAGGATGAAAAAGGCCTCAGATGCTCTTTAGAGATATTGCTTAGCAAGACACTCTTTTAAGGTTTTATGACAGTCACATGTAAGTGGACCTGGGAGATCTTGCCGGTCATGCTTCGGCACATAAATGGTCCTGGGATACTCTTTCAAGGAATTGTGATGCACATAATAAGTTCTGAGGATTCCACAGTATGGCCAGTGATGATGAAGACCTGTAGGTGGTGGGCCTACAGCCAGTATGAAAAAGGACTTGCTCTGTAGAACTTCCTATGATGAGTAGTTCAGATATTGATTGAGATAGCAGCAGCAGTGATGATGACGATGATTCGATGATGGTGATCCAGTGACAATGATCTAGAGAAGAAGACTTGTGCTAGCAGATCTGTGTCGAGAAATACCTTCCTAGTTAAGAGGGAGTCTTGATGTATATGTAACTTTGGAATGTATTTCACCCATGTATATTGTATTCCTGTAGAGATGTTATTATTCCTCTATACGGAAGTGTTTGTATTCCTATAGAGATGTTATTATTCCTCTATACAGAAGTGTCATCATTTATATTGTAAGTGTCATAACTTATACTTGATGGGTTATTAGACCACCTTGATGGGGTTGGCCCTGTATGAGTCATGTGGGTAAAAGGGTTATTAGACCACCAAATGTGGGGTCGGCCCAGATTAATGTAACCATGGGTTATTAGACTAAGTTAGATAAGTTGGCCCTATTACTCACTCGTCCATCACTTGGAAAGTGGCACACATGTGAGGAGGAGGATCAGTTGCTAGGAGAAGACTATCTCTTGTACTTTGGTTGCATCATTGCTCTATCTATCTCTGAGGAAGTTGCGGGGTTTTTCACCTTTTTGGTTTTCCTCGGTGAAACTTTGTGTCTCTTGTGTGCTTGTATTATTGTGTCCATGATTAATATGTTGTAGATATGCCATACATGTTATTCTCTCAGTTAAGATCCTAGATCAGATTGAAGTAAATTATGAAAAACTAACACAAAATTCAGATGACAAGGAGAGAGTACATGCACTAATGGAAAGCACATCCAAGCCTACCTCATTCATTATTGATTCTGGAGCTTCACTTGACTTGACTTTTCCAGTGGTCCAAATATTGTATTGCGTGACAATTCTAAAACATCTAGCAAAGGCAAAGGTAGCATAGATCTCGAGTTTGGGTCATTCAATAATGTCTTGTATGTTCCTAGACTTTCTACAAACCTTTTGTCAGTCCATCAGATGACCCACAGATCGCTTCCCAAGAGAGTAACCTTTACCCCAAATGATGTTGAGATAGCTGAAATTTCAACAGGAAAAATTGTTGCATTAGGCATTGCTGATCACAGCTCTAGAATTTACAAGTTTTCTCATTTTGTGCCATATCCCTCACCTTATTCTCTTTTAACCCATGCCAATGAGTCAAGTAAATTATGGCATGAAAGATTTGGCCATCTAAATTATAAATATATTTCCCAACTTCATGAGAATGAAATGGTTATAGGGCTGCCCAATATCAGATTTTCCAAAGGTGTCTGCAATCTTGCATCCTAGGAAAACACCCTGAGCATAAGTATGGGAGACCCACTACTGAGAAAACCTCTGCACTAATGGAGCTTATTCACACTGACATATCAGGTCCATTCTGTAGGGCCCCTCCTCTAGGGTCTTTCCTGTTTAACCTGAAACTCAACCACTCGATACAAAAGAGATTAGAAAGCATAACGACTGGATAAATAAACTAAATAAATGAATAAACTAGCAAATTAAAACAAACCATAACCATAACCAGCAAAGCTTGTTTATCCATAGGCGAAGCAACCGTTAGCTCCGCCACCCAACCATAGGCTTCTGCTTTCAATCGCATGGCCTCCCCCGAGCTTTGGGTCGTAGAGCTCACACACGTTTTTCAGAAATCCAGCTTGGGTTTCCCTTCCCACCAGGATTTCTTATCCAAACCCTTAGATAGCAGCAAGTCTTTGAGGCATTCGAAAATTACGATAATCGTCCAAATTATGGGCCCTTTACCCATTCCCCAAGCCTTCCTTATAAAGGAAAATCTCATGCGACACATGTCGCTTCATGCATAATTAAATATTTTCAATTAATTATTTAATTAAAACACTCACCCATCCAAGTGTCAGTTTCTCTAGGAAGTGCACCAACACCCCTAAGTTTGCTCCAGTTTGTGCCCCAGATATTTTAATTAACTCCTAGCTTTTAGTTGACTAGGTGTCTAATCTTAGGATTCTATTTTTCTCCTAAATAATGATTTCTATTATTTTAAATGCTCAACAAAAATAACTATTCATGTGCAAATGCGTAAATTATTTTTATGCATTTGCTAAGTAATAATCTAGAGTTATTCTCATAAGTTTTTATGCAGTTAAATTTAACCATCAAACTCACTAGGATCACGGTGCCGCATCGTTGGGCTCCTAGTTCCTTAATTTTAATTCCCTGACATGGCACCACTCCGTCGGGTCCAGTCATCCATGGTTTCCATTCCTTGGCATGGTACCGCATCGTTGGGTCCTTGCGTCCATTCTTTCCGTTCTCGACAGGGTACCGCATCGTCGGGCCCTTCTGCCACCATCTTTCCGTTTTGACTTGCGGGAACTCTTGTAGGGATTTTAGGAATCGTTACCATCCATCCTCCGTCTACATGCTATCTAGGGACTAATGGTGCTGAGGAGTGAGTCCGTTCTCACTGCGTGCCCCCCAACTCGTACGTGACCAGCTCCGTCGTGGCCCACCTCGTACGCCCTCACACTTTCCTCTTGAGCAAGCGGATCAGTGCTTATCTGCTCAAGCGTGGTATTCCGTCGGAAGTCGACATCGTCGTCGCTCTCCCTGTGTGTGATTTACTCGTACTCTACGACCCTTCATATTCCTGTGTGTGTCCGTTGGTGAACCGTTTCACCTGTCGCTACACACATTTCTCACAAACGTAAATTAGTAGCACTATCCTCAATAATCACAATTTGGTTTATAAATCTGTTGCTTCATTAAGCATCTATAATTTACTTAATCATTACTCTTTCGTCTAATCACATAATCAATTGCACAGCTAGTCATTAAGCATCATTCATATGTACAGTTTTCATATCAAAGTTAATCGTTAAACAACATGAAATTGTCCATTCACAATAACTACCCAAATGCACATATATCAATCAATCGTAATCATAAATATACTCAAAATAAAATCAAAGGATTATTATATTAATGTTTCAAACAGTTGGGTCACTTATCAGGTGCCCTCAATGTCTACAGTAGTCTAGGGGCACTACAGTCGTTCTATCTCAATTAGTCAAGCATATGTAACATTCAGTCATCCTATCTCAATTAGTCAAGCATATCTAACATTATATCTCAATTAATCTAGTCTATCATAAGTCTAAAATAATCAAACCAATGTAGGTGCTGAGGCGGGCATTACATACACCCCCTCTTATTAGAACTTCGTCCCGAAGTTAACTTTTGTTCTTGTAATTTTGACACTAGGATTTTCTTTAGTTTCCCACTTTCATCTTATTGTCTTTCTCTTCTATTTTTCTCAAACAATCGTGGCCATAAGTGTTGGTGGTTCTACTCATCAGTTTTCTATTTCATTAGTATGGTTCCAATACCTCCGTAGGAGCTCAATCATAATTTCGTGTAATTCCAATCCAATAATACATTCAATAATTTTTAGTCCCAACTAGATTTCCTATATCACTACTCCTTTCGTTAGTATCATCATGTCCAGCTCAATGAGCTTATCATGTCTTTCCCTTATCTCTTCGTTTTTGTTTTCATAGGACCACTTCAACAAATTCATCAAGTCGCACAAAGTGTGTTTTCTCAACCTCATCGAGTTCTATCTCGGGCTAGTCATGTTTCTGTCAAGGCTTGACCATGTTTTGAGGTTAGCTTCATTCATTTTATTTAATTATGTTGATCATCTCCATACTTTGTTTTACCAAGAGTACTTTGCATCAACGTTAAATATATCATTGAGTAAAATAACTTCAGTACTAATCACTTAAGTGATGTGCTCCTTGTAATGCCTTCATACATCTCTAATAGTTTTCCTCAACATTACTACCAAGGTTAGACTATTGTAACTAATCCAACTTATTTTTTTAGTCTAATTATGGAGCTTGACTAGTCTATTAGTTCAAGGTTGTTTCCTGAATATAGCTAGCATTCTCTTCATATGTGTGTACTTTCATCGTCTACTTCCGATTATAACATTATTTGCCTATATGCGAATATATACTTAATTCATGTAGGAAAGTTTATTTACATTTCTTTTTAATTCACCAAAAAAAAAAAAAAAGTCAAACTTTTATACTTGTTAAGAATAATATCATTAATTCAACTAGGAAATGAATAGTTCCTATTCCAATCAAATATATCATGGTCAAGTCAAGTTTGTACCTTTTCATTTTCTTTAACAACATTTTATTGCCGTAAAAATTTGTTATTGGGTTCAGCTCCCCGTGTTAGTAACATTGATATCATGTTTTCCCGTTTTCATGTATATTTGACCCCCTTGACAGTCTATCGCATTCTCGACAAGAGGAGCCCTTAACTTATACTTTAAAATCATGGTCAGCTTTTATAAAGTTAACTTATACTTTAAAATCATGGTCATCTTTTATAAAGTTCATTTAATTGTTTCTGCACAATTATTCAAATAACCAGGATATTAATCAAGGACAATTTATGCAATGTGTTGAATCTAATCCCAAAGTTAACTTGCACCTACACTAAAACTGCACACAATTCCTTGTTAAATCACTTTAATTATAAGCAAGACTCTCACAATACACATTCAATATTGTAGACTTTATTTTGACATTTCAAATAGATATAAATATAAACCAGATCCATCGTTATCTAACCATTTTGATCCACAATGTCTTCCTTTTCTTTGAGTATATAACTACTAATCCAATAAGTACTAGGCATTCTCTCTCTTTCTTTTTTTCTTAAACGTATAATAAGTAATTATTCTTTTCTCACATAGCAATTAAGCATTTTTTTTTCTCTTTTCTCAAAACATATAATAAATAAAATAATAAAATAAAAACATTATTTTCTCTCTTCTCTCTTTTTCTTTATATATATATATATTACATAAGCAATCTATCCAACTCTATAACAAACTTTTTACATTTTTCTTTATCATATATATTAATTCAATTACAATTGCATATATCTATTTTTAATGCAATGTACACATGTTTAATTTCTAAAACAATGCTATTCCAATATACCATTATCATATCTCAACGCCTTTTACATGAATTAGCCTTCAAATGTCATTTACATATCGTGCATTCCCTTCACTTTGATTACAACACACAAATTTTATATTCCAACAAAAATTACATAAATTAAATTCTAAAGGCTAATTCTAAAAGCAAATTCCATGCACAACGTTTACATTCGAAAGCTTCCCTATTGTTAGATAACCATATTGTAATCTAGGAAAATTTTCAATTGTTAATTCACAGTACACTATGCATTAAAGGTATTGCAAGCAATCTATTTATAATATACAGATTACGTAATCCTTAAAAAAAGAATTCTAGTGTCAATTCATATGACATGTTTTCTATTGTAGGGAATATAGACATTATAGCCCCAATAAACCGACACTCGTTTATTTATAATATATATTGGACCGCAAATACATTTTTATTATAACATACAATAGTATAATATAAATGCATAAGACTATCTTTCAGCTACGGTGCGTTAATTGCCTATGCTCTGGGTGGACATCCGTTAAACACAACGGTAACAGGCCATGTGGATTCACCACGATGGGGGCTGTACTTAAGCGGTGATAGAAGTTTAGACGGACGCATCAGCATACTGCGTGGATTCTCCACTAGGTATGCGATTCTCCATGATTCTCACTTAGTGTTTAATCGGAGCGGCCACCAACCATTTACAATGGTTAAAGAGGCACCGATAGAAATGCCACCACGTGTCCAGAGGAATGTTGTCATGTCAAACATGTATCAATATGTCATGGATAAATAAATTAAACTTCCCTTACAGAGTGGCCGTGTGTTTTTATCTAGACTCTAGAGAAGTGAGGGTTGCTAAGAGAGAGCCCTCGGAGTACTAAAGTGGCAGACTCTCTCCTACTTAACAATTAAAGGCAATCTAGACGGTAAATGGGAGAGCTAACAGTAATTTAAGCATGGTTTGGGCGAGGACCAAAGCTAAAGTGGTGCGAACATCAAGAGCTGTCAAGTATGGAAACATTGGTATCTAGAACCAGTAAGAAGCCTCCCACTACAGGATCTGGAAAACTTCTGAAGTCCTACAGTGACTTCATAGTAGCCTTAGAGCAAGGATTGAAAAGGAAAAATGATTTCGAATATCACAGCAATAGAGTGTTGAGAGCTTGACAGCCAAAATCGTCATCTGGAATGTAATACGATTTCAAAAATAAAAATAAATAAAGCAACAGAGATTTGATTTAATAATTAAGGTAAGATGCAGAGAATTATTATTTAAGGGTATATGAAGGTTACTGCTTAATCGAACAGGGATTAAGGGTGTTCTGGAGATCAACGCATTCACAGCCGAGATGCTTGTTAAAGGATCCATCTTGAGATTTTAATTTTTAAAAGAAGCAAGATAAGGTAAAAGCTGGAGATCACACATGCACTCAACAATTTACATTACATCAATGTAAAATGAAATTCATTCTGTTACTATTCTTGAAAAGACGGAAACCGAACAGGGTACAAGTTATGCATTCACACACAGGATGGGATTTGTTTCACGGGTTTGGATTTGAGTTTAAGCAGGCTGCGATCAGATTGAAAAGGTACAGGGTGGATCTCAACTAGGTTTAAAAGAGACATAAAGACTCAGACCAGTTAAAGATGAATTCCAAAGGCAGTTCAGATTCCCGATGGTGTAGATACTAAATAAACAGAGGTTTATTCAATCACTCAAGAAACAGAGATCGACCTCTCGATCTAAGTCTGCAAGTCATCGGAATCTCTACCCTTTGCGGGCAAGGGTAAAAAGAAAGATCAACACATGAGATTAATCAACTCGGATTTAACAAGCTTTAAACAAAATTTACCCCATCATTGAAACATTAGATGGAAAAGCAACAGAGTAAGAACAAAATCAAATGGGGCACAGAGCTTTATAGAAAATTCTACCCATTGCTGGAAACATTAAGGATCTTGGATAGAGCTGAGTTTAGAAACATAATTTTGACTTCTCATTTCAACAGCAGACGGAGATTTAAGATCTATTCACCCAAGACCCGATTCTTATCAAGGGATCTGAAACACAATTCATACCTCAAACTAAAATCAATAGAGTTTAAGGATCATTGACAAAACCACTTTAAAATTTCTGGAAATGCAATTTAAATTCAAAATAAATGAAATTAAGTTTAAGGATCATTGATAGAGATCCGAACCGATTACAATTTCTGGAGATGCAATTCCACTTTAAATAAAATGTAATAAGTTTTAAGGATCATTGACAGAGATCCGAACCGATTACAACTTCTAGAACGCAGATCGACTTCAAAATAAAAGCAATGGAGTTCCATGTGACACAGAACTATTTGAAAACAAAAAGTCAATATTTAGAATTAAATAATTTACAGAGCATAAGCTTTTCCAATATCGCATCTAATAAATTACATAGTTTGAAATCCAGCAAAACAAGTGGAACGGATCCTTCGTTTATCATACCAACCGGAAATATAAACACAGATCATGATCAGACCAGCAAGGGAACAATCGAAACATGGAGCGGATCCTTCGTTTTCTCACAACAAGCAGAAATATATACACAGACCATAACTAATCCGCAAAGGAACAATGGAAACACACTTGCAATCAGACTGGCAGAGCTACCATTCATCAAAAATCAAAATATGCAGAGATACACGATCTCCATTCGGCATACTTCCCATAGACAGAGATCTACCTATTTCAATTCAGCACTCATCAATTTAGTAACTATCTATTGTTTTCCATTCAGCCTAAAGAAAATAAGCAGATCTACCATTCTCCATTCGACATAAATTAATACCCAGATTTACCAAGATGAAGTCGTGATACCCGACAGAGAAGATTATCTACTCAAGAATTACGATCTGAAATATTAATGTTTTAATCGACAGAGATTGATGTGAGTATGCAGGAGTCTTACAATCGGATTAAATTATTACTTCTATCGAAGGTAGGAGTCACAGAGCACAGCGCATCAACCAAACAATAATAAAAAGATCAAACAAAAGAAAGGGTTCCACGAGGAGGACGGTCGGGCGGTCATAACACATTGTGAATACCTGTGATCGGGTTGTAACAGATTTCAGTAAATATGATGTGGCTCCCCGAATCGATCAAGAAGGAGAAGTTCATATGGGAATCGTGCTGTGATTTAGTACTCCAGGTCAAATTATATAAGAGATTATCAATTCGTTTGAAAACATCCAGGTCATGTTCAGATTTCACCCAAATACATATAGGCAGAGTATCGATATTTTTGACAATACTTGAATTAAGCAATGATTTATACAGGGATCTTATCAGACTACAGTGTCAGGGTTCGAAAGGAACAGAGGCAAGGGACAGAGGCAGGCGGATCGCAATTCTTATTGTTCTTAAAATATAAATTTTATTCACAATTTGAACCATAACAATATCGCAGTGTCCATATATTCACAATTCGACAGAGGGCAGATCGAAAGTTATTTTTCTAATAAAATGTAAACTCCTTCAGAATGTAAACAAAACTATATAATTGCAATTAGTAAATAAATGAATGTAACCTGTTCAGATGGTTGATCCAGCTGCTGCCAGATATTCAATGATCCAGCCGTTGCCGTTGGTCACAACAGGGATGCAGAGATTGGAGAACAAAATGAAATCGATTGTGGGGATTTGGAAAGACAAAAAAATGAACAACTGTGGGATTAATGTAAGTTACAGGATGGATTCACTCCTCCAAAGAATGCAATAGGTCAAATTCATGAAAACTTCAATTAATGCAGAGTATAACAATGGGAATCTCTGTCAATAATAGAGAGATGCAGATATGAAAGAAAATATATGATGCAGATCTAAATATTATGAGCTTCGAAATAAAATGCCAAGATTTAGATTTGGGAGATTTCGAGTTTAAAATTCAACGCCGTGATCTGAAATGTTGAATTTTGAGAACGATTTAAAAACTACTGTAGGATCTGGAAACCCACGCCGAAATGGATAAATGCAGGGTTTTAAGAACTAATTAAAATTTAACCATGGGGTCAATATAGAGTCTCAGAATGGATCAACATATTTTTAAAAGTAGTTTACAAATCGATCTGCGAGATGTGGAAAGACCTCCCAGATATATCACAATATTAAAAAAATATAACCTACCCAAATCGTCTGCTGATTAAGCAATTCTGGTAGGCCAATGTAAACAGAGTGAAATATTCCCACGCCAAAATGATCTCTGATAAGAAATATGGAGACTCAGAATAGATTGCGAACCCCAAATAAATTTGAAACCCAACGAAAAATTAAATCTGGAACGCAGGTAGAAGACCACAAGATTTAAACAATTTTATACCGATCAATTCTGATGGGAGAACAAATGGTTCATCTGCAAATTTGTAAACAGAATCTAAATAACTAAAAATAGAGTACTTGATCCAATATTTAAGCCTTCATAAATCTAAATTCCAGATTATAGTTAAACTAAATGACGACAGTCTCTTAGAATACTTACATTCTATTACGCATACTGGATTTACTGTAATCTAAGGACCATCCCACATAATATGCTGAAAGAAATAACATAAAACATTTAATAAAATATCGAACTACCTTGAACCTGATTCGGAGGTCGAACTTGAAGTCGAGTAGATGATTGTAGCAGAGGATGATTTAGTTGTTCGGATCAATCCAGCTTTGACGAAGATACCGATAACCCTTGAAAAATATGAGTCCGCTGCCTTCAAGGCTCAACCGGCTCTGATACCAAATGTAGGGCCCCTCCTCTAGGGTCTTTCCTGTTTAACCTGAAACTCAACTACTCGATACAAAAGAGATTAGAAAGCATAACGACTGGATAAATAAACTAAATAAATGAATAAACTAGCAAATTAAAACAAACCATAACCATAACCAGCAAAGCTCGTTTATCCATGGGCGAAGCAACCGTTAGCTCCGCCACCCAACCATAGGCTCCTGCTTTCAATCGCATGGCCTCCCCCGAGCTTGGGGTCGTAGAGCTCACACACGTTTTTCAGAAATCCAGCTTGGGTTTCCCTTCCCACCAGGATTTCTTAGCCAAACCCTTAGATAGCAACAAGTCTTTGAGGCATTCGAAAATTACGACAATCGTCCAAATTATGGGCCCTTTACCCATTCCCCAAGCCTTCCTTATAAAGGAAAATCTCATGCGACACATGTCGCTTCATGCATAATTAAATATTTTCAATTAATTATTTAATTAAAACACTCACCCATCCAAGTGTCAGTTTCTCTAGGAAGTGCACCAACACCCCTAAGTTTGCTCCAGTTTGTCCCCCAGATATTTTAATTAACTCCTCGCTTTTAGTTGACTAGGTGTCTAATCTTATGATTCTATTTTTCTCCTAAATAATGATTTCTATTATTTTAAATGCTCAACAAAAATAACTATTCATGTGCAAATGCGTAAATTATTTTTATGCATTTGCTAAGTAATAATCTAGAGTTATTCTCATAAGTTTTTATGCAGTTAAATTTAACCATCAAACTCACTAGGATCACGGTGCCGCATCGTTGGGCTCCTAGTTCCTTAATTTTAATTCCCTGACATGGCACCACTCCGTCGGGTCCAGTCATCCATGGTTTCCATTCCTTGGCATGGTACCGCATCGTTGGGTCCTTGCGTCCATTCTTTCCGTTCTCGACAGGGTACCGCATCGTCGGGCCCTTCTGCCACCATCTTTCCGTTTTGACTTGCGGGAACTCTTGTAGGGATTTTAGGAATCGTTACCATCCATCCTCCATCTACATGCTATATAGGGACTAATGGTGCTGAGGAGTGAGTCCGTTCTCACTGCGCGCCCCCCAACTCGTACGTGACCAGCTCCGTCGTGGCCCACCTCGTACGCCCTCACGCTTTCCTCTTGAGCAAGCGGATCAGTGCTTATCTGCTCAAGCGTGGTATTTCGTCGGAAGTCGACATCGTCGTCGCTCTCCCTGTGTGTGATTTACTCGTACTCTACGACCCTTCATATTCCTTTGTGTGTCTGTTGGTGAACTGTTTCACCCGTTGCTACACACATTTCTCACAAACGTAAATTAGTAGCATTGTCCTCAATAATCAGAATTTGGTTTATAAATCTGTTGCTTCATTAAGCATCTATAATTTACTTAATCATTACTCTTTCGTCTAATCACATAATCAATTGCACAGCTAGTCGTTAAGCATCATTCATATGTACAGTTTTCATATCAAAGTTAATCGTTAAACAACATGAAATTGTCCATTCACAATAACTACCCAAATGCACATATATCAATCAATCGTAATCATAAATATACTCAAAATAAAATCAAAGGATTATTATATTAATGTTTCAAACAGTTGGGTCACTTATCAGGTGCCCTCAATGTCTAGAGTTGTCTAGGGGCACTACAGTCGTTCTATCTCAATTAGTCGAGCATATGTAACATTCAGTCATCCTATCTCAATTAGTCAAGCATATCTAACATTCTATCTCAATTAATCTAGTCTATCATAAGTCTAAAATAATCAAATCAATGTAGGTGCTGAGGCGGGCATTACACATTCCCTCATGAATCTTCCAACCATACCAAGTACATCCTCACATTCATAGATGAATTTAGCAGGTACTGTTGGATTTATTTCATCAAGCTAAAATCTGATGTTTTTGGTCTGTTCAAGCTATTCAAAGCCTCAGTTGAGAACCTGTCAGGTAGGCCTATAAAAATTATTAGATCTGATAATGGTGGTGAATATGTGAAATTATATTTTCAGTAATTGTGTGCCTCTTCAGGAATTTAGATGCAACACACATTTCCATATACACCTCAGCAGAATGGGGTTGCTAAGAGGAAAAACAGGTCTCTTAAGGAGATGGCCACATGTATGCTCGAGGAAAAGTAATTTTCTCCCAAGCTATGGGTTGTGGAAATAAATTGTTCCACATATATTCAGAACAGAGTGCCACACAAAGCTCTCAAAGGTATCACACCTCTTGAGGCTTGGAGAGGGCACAAACCTGACATCTCTCATTTTAGGATTTTTGGCTCAAAGGCTTGGGCTAGGATTCCACTTGAGAAGAGGAGGGATATGTAGCCCCAAATACGACCATGTATTTTTGTTCGATATTCAAAGGAATCCAAAGGGTATAAGTTGTTGAACATGAGCACTCAAAAATCCTTCATAGAAAGAAGTGTTCAGTTCGAAGAAGAACCCTCACAGAGTGCTGAAATTGGAGAACCATCTTCACCACCACCTGAAGAAGTAAGTGATCCTCCTATTGAAATTTTTTATTCTGATATTTCTGATGATTAGGACCATTTTATTGCAAATTATAATTCACAAAAAATCCTAACTGGGCTTCTAAGACTTTGCAAGCAGCAGGTGAACTAGCGGGCAATCCTCAGGACACAAGGAGGACTAGATCACAATGTGAGACTGCTTTGAATGTGAATGACCCCTACCTTTCTGAGAAATGTTATATGATGGTGGATTCTGGTCCTCATACATATGAGGAAGCCTCAAATGACCCAATATGGTAGGATTCCATGGAAGAGGAGTTTCAGTCATTGCAGAAGAATGAAACATGGGAGCTAGTCAAGCTCCCCGCAGGAAGAAAATTGGTAAGGTGTAAGTGGATATACAAAACAAATGTGCAGTTGATGGTACAAAAGTGAAATATAAGGCTAGGATGCTATAAAAGGGCTTCCACCAAGTCCAAGGTCTTGACTACAATGATACTTTTGTACCAGTTGCACAGAAGGATTCGATAAGACTAGTTCTGGCAATTTCTGCATCCAAGCATTGGGACTGCACCATATGGATGTCAAGAGTGCATTCCTCCATGGGGATCTTGAGGAGGATATTTATATGAAGTAGTCATAAGGATATACATCAAATCCTAACTATGTTTGCAAGTTTAAGAAGTCCTTATATGGGCTTAAGCAAGACCACAGGGCTTGGTATGCCAAATTGGACAACTTTCTCTTGCCACAATCTTATGTTCGATGCAAATATGATCCTAATGTTTATATGAAGTTGATTGGTGGTTCAATAATGATTATAGTGTTGTATGTTGATGATTTGCTAATGATAGGTAGCTCTGCTGATCAAATAGATGCATTGAAGACTATTTTTCATCAAGCTTTTTCCATGAGTGACTTGGGAATTCTTAAGCAGTTTTTGGGGCTTGAGATTTCTCAAACAAAGAATGGAACAAAGGTATCTAAACTCAAATATGCATATTATCTTTTAAAGAAGTTCAAGATGGATAATTGCAAGCCTTCTTAGCCCCCATTCCTTTCAGGGGTTAGAATGGAAGAAGCAGAATCGACACGCTTGGTTGACAGTACCTTGTATAGGCATCTTGTTGGCAGCTTGCTATACTTAACTCACACTCGACCCGATCTTGCTTATGTTGTGAGTGTGGCATCAAGATACATGGATCAGCCACATGAGCTGCATTGGAGGGATGCAAAAATAATTTTTCACTATGTGCAGGGCATCAAGACTGATGGGATTCACTATGTTGCATATTCTAGCCCGAGGCAATATATTGAAGTGTCTTAGCGTTTTTATCATCATTGGGAGAATTTTGAAGTGGCCAAGGAAAGTATTGAAGTGCATGGGGAATTTCTATCATCATTGGGTGAATTTAGAAGTGTATGGGGATAGTATTGAATTGCATGGGTGCAATTTTGAAGTGCATGGGGAAGATATTGAAGTGTATGGGCGTTTTAATCATCGTTGGGAGAATTTTGAAGTGGGTGGGGAAAGCATTGAAGTGCATTGGGCATTTCTATCATCATTGGGTCAATTTAGAAGTTCATGGGGCATGTATTGAAGTGCTTGGGGGGAATTTTGAAGTGCTTGGGGAAAATATTGAAGTGCATGGGGATTTTTTATCATCCTTGGGAGAATTTAGCAGTGCATGGGAAAATATTGAAGTGCTTAGGGCATTTTTATCATCTTTCGGAGAATTTTGAAGTGCTCGGGGAAAGTATTGAAGTGCATGAGGCGTTTTTCTCGCCACTTGGTGAATTTAGAAGTGCATGGGGCATTTTTATCATCACTAGGTGAATTTAGAAGTGCCTGGGGTTGTTGTTTATCAATGTATGGATTCTTTTATAGTGTTGGGATGTTTCAAAACAGTGATGGAAAAAGTTATCACTTGTCGAGGTAAATTTGTGTTGATTGAGGAATTTTTGGGATTGCCTAGGTGATTATATCATTGTCGAGTGTTTTTCGCCCTTGCATAGGGCAAGTATTGAAGTGCCTAGGGCATCTTTATCATCATTGGACGATTTTGAAGTGTCTAGGGAAAGTAATGAAGTGCTTGGGAAAACATGGAAGTGGATGGGTGCGTTTTTATCTTCGTCACTAGAATTTTGAAGTGACTGGGGAAAATATTTAAGTGTATGGGTGTTTTTATCATTGTTGGTAGAATTTTGAAGTGGCCAAGGAAAGTATTGAAGTGCATAGGGCATTTTTCTCATCACTTGGTGAATTTAGAAGTGCATGGGGCAAGCATTGAAGTGCCTTTGGCAGATTTTGAAGTGCTTGGGGAAAATATTGAAGTGCGTGGGGATTTTTTATCATCCCTGGGAGAATTTTGATGTGCCTGGGAAAATATTGAAGTCATTAGGGAATTTTTATCATCTTTCAAAGAATTTTGAAGTGCTCAAGGCAAGTATCGAAGTGCATGGGGTGTTTTTCTTGCCACTTGGAGAATTTAGAAGTGAATGGGGCATTTTTCTCATCACTGGGTGAATTTAGAAGTGCCTGGGGTTTTTTTGATCAATGTATGGATGCTTTTATAGTGTTGGGACATTTTAAGACACTGATGGGAAAATTTATCACTTGCCGAGGTAAATTTGTGTGCATTGAGTCATTTTTGTGATTGCTTGGGTGATTATATCATTGTCAGGTGTTTTCCTCCCTTTCCTAGGGCATATTTATAACCATTGGACGAATGTTGTGTTACTTTTTCATCATTTAATTCAATATGATCTAGGCTCCTAATTGATAGAACAACATGTACAGCATATCAAACACAAGAGACGAGAGACACAAAGCATTTCACCAGGGAAAACCAAGAAGGTGAAAAAATACGCAACTTCCTTAGAGATAGAATAAACACCAATACAACGATCACAAAGATCAAACCCTGAAAGATAGATGTCTTCAGCAGCTACTCCTCCTCCACTTGTGTGCACTCCTCTCTCTCAACTATGCAAGTTGGATGAGTGAGTGAATGAAAAAATAGAGAGGTGCTCCTCTCTATTTATACTTTACCTTTACTTTTTTTTTACTCTAACTAGGCCAACCTCCCTTAGGAGAGTCTAATAACCCATTACCACTTGTCACTAGGCCGACCCCACTAGGGTGGTCTAATAACCCTTTAACTCATACTGGGTCGACCCCTCTAAGGTGGTCTAATAACCCATAAAATATAAGTTACGACACTTACAATATAACTTGCGACACTTGCAAATACAAATGATGACACTTCCAACCGGAGGAATAATACATCTCCATTGGGGATACAATAAACTAAAAATGTAATACATACAATATACAAGTGAATATCTTCCGAAGTTACAAATACATCAACACTCCCTCTTAACTAGGAAGGTATTCTCTTGACACAGGTCATCAATACTGGAGTTGGATCATCATCAATGGATCACGGAGCATCATCGTCACTACCATTGTACTTGTCATCTTGATCACTGGTGCTATCTCTCAATTCTTCTCGTCATAGAAATTTCTACAGATCCAGCCCTTTTTCATGCTGGATGTAGGCCTAGCCTCCTGTAGGTATTCATCATCTCTCTGAGTGGCCTGACAAAGGTGGAATCTCAGAACTGATTATGTGCATCTCCAAAACCTGACAAGAGCATCCCAGGATACTTTATATGCCTTAGCATGACCGGAAAGATCTCCCACAACTTATTATGTGCATCCTTCAAAAAACCTTAAAATAGCATCTTGCGACCTGCAAGATCTCTAAAGAGCATCCCAGGAATTTTACGTGACTAGCACAACCTATCTTATCTACAGGACTGATTACATGTGATCTCCACAAAACTTTAAAAGACCATATTGCGACCTGCAAGATCTCTAAAGAGCATCCCAGGACTTTTACTTGACTAGCACAACCTATCAGATCTCCAGGACTGATTACATGTGAACATGAAAAACCTTAAAAGAGCATCTTGCGACCTGCAATATATTTAAAGAGGATCCCAGGACTTTTATGTGACTAACACAACCTATCGAATCTTCCAGGACTAAATTACATGCTACTGCAAAACCTGCCACATATCCACAGCCTCAGAGTATCATCTTGATACTCATGATCAACCTAATCATCCTCGCATGGAACATCATCCTGATGCTCATGATCATACCTATCATCATCATACAGTGCATCATCCTAATGCACATCATCATCACATGATCATCCTGATCATCATCATAGAATAGCATCATCCTGATGCATATCATCATCACATGATCATCCTGATCATCATCATAGCATCATCCAGAGCATCATCCTAATGCTCATCACACAGCATTTACATCCACAGCCATGGGAAGGATCCTCCTACCACCATTCTTGGAATGGCTCCTGCAAATGTGTCCCATCACTTCCTCCTCGAAGTATCTTCTATATGAAGAACACCAAGCCTCTCTCTGAAGTACTCAAAATTCACTCTAGCTAGTGTTTTGGTTAACACATCTGCAATCTGCTCATCTATTGCAACATACATGAGTTTCCCTGCTCCTCTCTGCACCATATCCCTGATATAGTGATACTTCATCTCGATGTTCTTCGACTTGTCATGGAACACTGGGCTCTCAAACAACTTCACACAACTCTGGTTGTCACAGAATATACAAGTAGCATCCAACTGGAGATCAAACAAATCTGGCAGCAGCTTCTTTAGCCATACTGCCTCACAACTAGCTAAACAAGCTGCAACATACTCTTCTTCGACTGTACTTAGTGCCACGCAGGACTGTTTCCTGCTAAACCAAGATATCGCACCTGATCCCATACTGAAGCAACACCCCGAAGTGCTCTTCTTATCAATGGCACTGCTTTCCCAATCCGAATCAACATAACCCTCCAGGTTAATATTCTGATTCACATCATACTTGAGACCATAATCAACCGTACCCTTCAGGTACCTCAGAATATGCTTTACAGAAATCAAGTGAACATGTCTAGGATCCGTCAGGAACTGGCTCAATGTGTTCACAACAAAGGAAATATCTGGTCTCATGTTCGTCAGGTACATCAAGGACCCAATAATTTGATGATACATCATGGCATCAACCGAATCTAATGAATCATCACTCAATAGATTTAGGTTCGATGCCATAGGTGTGGCCATGGCCTTGCAGTCCATAATCTTGAACAGCTTCAAGATCTCTTCTGCATGCTTCCCTTGTCCAAGGAAGATTCCATCTGCACTTTGCCACACCTCGATACCTAGAAAGTAATGCATCATACCCAAGTCCTTCATCTCGAACTCAGAAGCAATCTTCCTCTTTGTATCAACAATCAACCCAATCTCACCTGTCACAAACAGGTCATCTACATACAGTAGGAGTATCACTGGATTTCCTTCCTCAACCTTGTAGTAAAGGTTGGAATCCGCTTTACTCTTGGAAAAGCCCAAACTAGTCAGGAAGCTATGAATCGTGCCATACCATGTCCTTGGTGCTTATTTCAAACCATATAAGGCTTTCTTTAATTTTCACACATGTGACTCCCTGTCATGTGTCTCAAATCCGAGTGGCTACTCCACATACAATTCCTCTTCGACTACACCATTCACGAAAGTTGCCTTGACATCCATCTAGTGTCTCTTCCACTTCATCACTGCAGCCAGAGAAAGTAATGTTCTGATGGAAGTGTATCTGGCTACAGGTGCAAAGGTCTCTTCATAATCTATCCATTCTTTCTGGGAGAAGCCACGAGCCACACACCTTGCCTTGTATTTCTCTATGCTACCATCTGCATCATGCTTCACTTCGAAGTTACAACAGACTTCCCTTATGGTCTTGGGACCACATTCCATACATCATTCTTCATGATCGACTCGTACTCCTCAATCATGGTATCCTTCCATTACTGTATCCCTCATCATGGGAACTTCAGATTCTTCAATATCTTCAAAAGGTAGTTTTTCTTGAACTTCGTTGCTTGTTCTTCGGAACAAATGTCATTGTCCTTCTTTTGTAGGTGATTGTACACAATCTTTCCTACAAGTCAAATTCGAGTGCATGATTAGAAATTTCTCATAGTTTTAGAACAAAATCTTACACATAAGGACATATGTCATACAGTCATGCAATTATCTTATCCAATGCTTCAATACAACATTTATCCATATCTCGTAACTTTCTAGATGCCTTCCATCTCTACCAGAACATTGTTAAGAGTGTGCACAACTCCCAACATGTCAGGAAAGAGGTTTCACTCTAGATGAGTGGTAATGGAATGTTGTAGAGTACCACTGGACACTTAACCATTACCTGTATATTAGTAGTATCTTGTTCATTAATGCAACTTTTCTAATATGCATAATATACATCCTAAATCTAGGAACATAAGTATTTACATGACTGAACAACATCATTTAAGTAATCATATATACAAAAAATGACAATTCAAATACTTATCTTTGTTTGGTTGTTGGGTGGACTCCCTCTCAATCTTTGCTTCCATGCAGGAACTATTGGAGTGTGCTCCCTCTTGATCTTTGCTTCCTGGATTATCTGTCCTTGAACTTATATCCATCCTCGACCACTATGCATTTTTAAGTGTGCACTAGTGTCATCATTGTGTCATCCTCAAGATCTCATACATAATCATACTTCATTAGTATAATCTAAATACTATCAAAACATTGTGATTCTAAATAATCTTAAACATGTATGGTCATGGTCATTTCATACATAGGTAATTTATCACAAGCGTTAGTATTCAAGGTATCAGGGAGGACTTCTTTTACTCATGCATATTCTTATTTGACCATAGGAGTCTTCTGGTTTGTTATATCATTAATCAAAGTTAGAAGCATAATATGCATAAACCCATGAATACTCAAACTTATAACATCATGAATAATGATTATCATTCATACAAAAAATATACTTATATAAGATCCTAACACAAGGTAGGATTCTAACTTGATATAGGAAAGACATACCTGGATTATCATGTTTGCGAGTGTTGTGAGGAAAATGCACCTATAGTTCAGGGGACAAACTACCAACTTACAATGATGAAAGATAGACCTATAAATTTTCTGCAAGTACAACTAGTAAGCAAAGAGATAAAGGTTAGAAAGATGTGTAGCTTATTAAGAAGGTTGATCCTAGCTTTCCCTTCCTTGCTCTTCAATGCCATTCAGTGTTGCAATGCCCACACCTTCCTTCAAGCTTGGCACTTCACGAAACCTAGATTCAAGGTCTCTTGCTTCTGTTCTCCAAGGATCCCAGCCTGTAATCAGCTATGCTAGGGTTTATCAAAAACTGAGGCATAAGAGCGGGGTATGAGGGTCTCCATTCCTCCAGCATAACATTATTATGGGCTTGGTCCCCTACTCAGGGCCCTTCTACCTTCCTTTTATAGTCAATGAAGGAGAATAAAATCAGTTATAACCAATCAGGAAGTTCCCAAACCAACCCAAATTGACCAAAATTCAAGATTTTGACCGATACAGGAAAGTACCCTACTCTTCCTACTGCAAACCAGCGCATGTTTCAAGGTGGGCACTACTCTCTGCATAGGATACTAGCGCACATGTGGAAATATGGCCAAAACAGGGTTTTCTTATGGTTTTCAGGAGGTGATTTGGTTTGGAGATGTGTTCCTAAGGGTTATGACCATCAAATGGACTAGGAGTGAGGTAATTTCAACCATGTTAAGTGTCCCAAATGACCCTTCAATCCACAAGTGTCATGTTGTGTGACTAAACTTGATCTCAAGAAGTGTCGTCATGCGACCAAGCGATACAAGTGTCGTCACAGATGGAGAAGTGTCATTTTAAGCTATAACAAGTGCCCCCTAATGTGTAAGGTTAGAGGGAGTGAGGGAAATGATGGCCAAAATACATTATAAATAACAAAGAGTTGAATCATGGAGTAACCGGAGAAACCAAGAATCATAGGCTCAAATGAAGTACCTAAAAGTAAAGGCAATGGCATACAAACTCATCCTTTGGGTAACTATCAAATGTTCAAATAGTGGAACATGACCTCCAAGTGGATACACTAATGATCCAAATACAGATGCATATATCATGGCCACTAGAATACAAGCATGGATACATGAGGAACATAAGGGTAAACATAGCCACATAAATACAAGGTGGATCTATGTCAAAATTGGAGAACATAGCCATAGAGAACAAGCTGGATCTATGTCTCATCAAGAGCCAAAAAAGAGTATGGCTCAGTATTGCGCAACTTCAGTGATAACATAAATAAGGTGATGTTATCAAGGATCCCAAGGTCTTCATCCAAAAACAACCCAAGGTACAAACCTATCCATGTGAATAAATGAGTTCATGTCGAACATGGGAGGTATCATTTGATTACTGGTCATTGATGTATAACGTTAACAAATGCGAGGGTGTCCACCAATAATGAAAATGGAACCCAAGGTACCTAGTACATTCAAGCAAGTGTGAATAAATGGTCTTGGCATCGAACACTTGAAGGATCCATCGGATAGGAGACATTGATATATTCCCATATATCCAATAATGAGGGAAACTTCCACTAATGACTACAATCCCCAAGGTACTAACCGAAACTCTAAAATTAATTCCCAGAGCACAATGAGTTAAATTCAATGGGAAGAAGTCCATTGGAAGGGAGGCCTTAAGGCATCCTCCATCATCCAACACGAGGGGCACTCAAAAAGTATGAGTTGATTTGGAGTAGGACTAAACACATGATGAAACATACCGACACCAAGGAATGGCCGACACATGAGGTCAAGGCAATTGTAGAATGGCCAACACAGGTTATATCCTTGAACAGTGAGCACAACACAAGAGTGGCTTAGGTAGCTTTTAACACGAAGATACCGCGATACAAATATGCAATGTAGGATACATTAACATATTCTCTATATGATTGGAAGACTAACCAAACGGAGGAGTAAGAACTCTGAGATCAGGCTTTATACTAAGGCCAACACTAGAAGCCAACTTGTTTGATAGACTCAAAACAGGTGCTTTGTTCAAGGAGGTAGTTGACTTGCTACCATCATATTGAAAGATATTTTAACATTCTTCCCTTTCATTTCCTTTTTCATTTTTTTAACGATCTTGACAAAGAACTAAAGCATGCTCGACGGTATTTTCATGTTTAAGGAGTCTGAAAAACCTAGAATAAAACTTCATACACCTATCCATGGATTTTATATCAAGCCCAGATTGGTTTGTGCTCGGCGGTGTTTTCTTGCTTATAGAGTTGAAAAACTTAAATAGTCCTCTATCAACCATCTCGTGGATTTCATATTGAGCCCAAGTAGGTGAATGCTCGCTTGGTGTTTTCACATTTCGAGAGTCTAAAAACCCTAAAGACGACTCCACAGGTCCTTTTTCGTAAAGTTAGTCTCCTTCCCTGAAAAAGTCTAAAATAATGGAAGAAGAACTCTTCTAGGGCATACCAGAGTATACCTAGAGTAGACCTTTTCCGTAAATTATCCACCAAGGCCTAGAAAAGGGATAATTCTATACCTAAGTGGATGTTGGTTCAGTTATTTTAATGAGCCCGAAAAGACAACTATGCTCGACAAACTTTTCCTATTTAAGGAGTCTGAAAAGGGCTTAAAAGAATTCCATAGGGATCTTTTCCGTAAAGTTAGTCTCCTTCCCCGAAAAACTAAACTCGTGACCTCCTTACTGTTTTTAATGAGCTCAAAGGAGATACAGAAAAATGATCATAACTTCGTTACTGTTTTTAATGAGCTCAAAGTGAAGATGGAAGAAATGCTCAAAACCTACTTACTGTTTTTAACGAGCTCGAAGCAAAGGTGGAAGAATGCTTGTAACCTACTTATTGTTTTTAATGAGCTCGAAGTAAAGGTAGAAGAATGATCGAAACCTATGTACTGTTTTTAACGAACTCGAAGTAAAGGTGGAAGAATGCTCGAAACCTACTTATTGTTTTTAACGAGCTTGAAGTAAAGGTGGAAGAATGCTCGTAAAGGGAGGAGATGAGTGTCAGGGACATGTGAAACTAGCTCCAAGTGCATGGATCAAAGCGATGCCTAATGCAAGGAACATGAGCAAGATAAGGACACTCAAGGTGTGTCTCCTCCAGGTAAAATGTGTCAAATTGCAAAGGCAAAATGATATAGGGTTTAGCGGAAATGAGATCAGAGATGGAGGCTTATACAATGAGCTAAAAGCGTGGAAGCTGGCATCAGGCTCATTAGCGCAAGCGGGATCATAACAGATGCATATGCAACTTGAACACATAGATGGGAGCCTTATCAGGGATGGCCGGAAATATATGAGGAAGAAAGATATGAGATTTCTTCTCAAATTCATTGTAAATCTAAAAAGGCTCCCGAGCTTATGAGAAAAACTTAGCATGGGCACCAAAATGGCATAAGGGTGATGACTAGGGTGACCCATGTTAGGTAGGCTCTGATGTTGGACTGGTGGACAATGCATAAAGAGATGGCTAACACACTAATATCAAACAGGTTCGACTCTATGGTGAATTCAGATGGCAAAAGGTTCAAATGACACATAACAGTAGGGAAGCCTAAATTTATATGCAAGGTTCCAAATATACCTAACATGGTCGCACAAGGTGTCGAAAAGGACCAGTAAGCAAGTATAAATCCAACTAAGTATCCTGTCTCGAAGAAACATTAGTGCCAAGATCATATCTAAAACATATGTAAAGAAAGACCCGATACAAGTCACTGTGGTAGAAATACTTTCAATTTCATTATCATCAACATCAGGCATAAACAAGGCAGAGTTTTCAATTGAAGACTCTATGGTACCCATGTTCGAGGACTTACAATCAACAAGATCGACTTCAGGATGAAGATCAAAGTTGAAGGACATGATGGAATCTGCAGAAAACAAATTCATCATCATGGGAGTTGAAAATTCTAGACGCAAAATCAAAGTCAACAGGAAAACCAATTTGCGGATCTATAGGAGAGTCCAAAGACTCAACAGTAGGAAGATCAAACATTAAGGTCAAACCGGGGCTGGACATAACTGCGACTGGATCAACATCCAAATGAATGGAAAACTGTACTATAGACTCTAGGAAAACTTCATCAGAAGGAAGTATATCGTCCCAGATAGAACACATATCTAAACATTTAGATGGAGGTGTCAGTTGGTCAAAAGCTGGGACTAAGTCCCAAGAAGGTGAGCATGAACTCAGAGACTTCTTCTTATTAGCAGTTGAGCTCAAGGAACAATATGCCACATAAGTCCCATGTGACATAGTAGTGCCTAATGACGAGGGATCGAACTGGTCTACAGTTGGGTAATAAGGAGGATCAACGAATGCAAGTTGTTCGATAGTGACGATGCTTTCATTATGAGGAAAATGCATCACACGAAAGAGCATAGACACCACAGCATGCATAGCATAAATGTAATCACGCCCGAGGATCATATGAAAGTCCATAGGGTCCTTTAAAACCATAAAATCAACTAAGACTGTTTTCCCACCCAAAGTAACAGGTACCTGACGGAGGAATCTGAATGGTTCACTAGGTCTTTTATCGAAGGTCAACGACCAATTAACAGCTGGAATAACATTAGGGAAACCAAAATCTATCCAAGCATAAGTGGATAAGATACTAACATAAGCTCCTTCATCTACAATGCATCGAGCCACCGTATCGTTCCTGATATCAACCTTTATCTGGAAAGGTGTCGAAGAAGGAAGACGAGGTTCGGCTAGACTATTCCAATCAAAGGAAATGATCCTAGGGCTTGGTAGGGGTTCACATGGCACAGATGAAGTGTCCCCTTTTTCACAAACATCAAAACTAGTAATGTAGAAGACTTCTGCAGTAGGTGCATCAATCTTTGCAGGAATGATGGGATCGATCGAAGATTGCATTGATTCGATCACTTCACTCTCCGAAGGAAGAGTGGGGTTGACCAAGAAATATTTTGGTTCAACCACTTTATCAACCAAAGGTTGATCTGATTGTAGGGAATCTATAGACAACTCAGGAACAAATATTCCTTCAGACATGGACCACACTCTTCGTGCCTTTGGAATGGCAGGGAATCGGTGAGTAAGGTGATCTCCCTTACAAAGTTTGCAAGGGAACTTTGGTTTTCATCCTATAGGTTGAGACTCCTTTACAACATCAGTACTCTTAGCATGACTAGCATTGGCTGACAGCTTTCCCCTAGCATGACTCGCAGTAGCTAGTTTCTCAGAAGCAGAAGACTTTTGAACTAAGGACCACACTTTTTGCACTTCTAGAAGTACAGGGCACAAGTAAGTAAGGTGGTCTCCATCAGAAAACTTGCAAGGGAACTTATACTTTTGTTTATTGGGTTTGTCAACAATGTCAAATCCCTTAGCATGACTTCCAGTAGCTGATCTGGTGTCTCCATTATGACTCACGGGAACTAGTGACTTATCATTCATATGACTAGCAGTAATCAATGACGTGTCCTCAAAATGACTGACAGTGGTTGAAGACAAAATTTCAGTGTGATTTTCAGTGACTAAAATTTTTCTCCCAGCTTGACCTCGAAAGGTTGGGTAGGTGCCCCCTGCATTATTTGCAGAGGAAGGGTGCTTGTCCCCATCATGACTTGCAGTGGCTGGGTTGCTGCCCCCTTGTTTTGGCATCTTCTTCCTATTCTTCCCCCGTCTATTCCTTTTAGACTGCTTGTTACTAGTATTGCTACTTTCACCACATGAGGTAGAAGGAGGATGAGAAGCTGTTACTGGAAAAGAAGGAACAAGGCTCTGATGCTCTTGATTTGAGGTGGTTACAAAATAAGCATCAAGAGCATGCAAGGCATTCAGAGTGGAGAACAACCAAACTGGCAGCCCTATAGTGAATCCAGGAAGATTCAAAGTAGCCATTAAGGGAGTACCAATGTTTCCAATGAGTGGAATAGCACAAGGATCCCCTAGAATAGGGGTACCTTGATTAGCGCTCGCTAGAATGCTAGACATAGTTTCCTGCTCAAATGAGCAAGAAGTTCTCTAAGGAAAACTAAGACAAGTAGCACAAAGAGCACACCACTAAAAAACGTCCTAGGTAAATCAAACCAGGAAAATAGATGCCTTCTGGAGAAGAGTCTGGTATGATGAGGGCCCATAATAGATCAATGCAGGAAGAAGGACAGTTACCTGGGGTCCACAATACAATGACTAAGGGTGCAAGCACTGGAATCACCCAACCACCCTCCCAAAGACCTGCAAGGGATTTCCTCCCACATTTGTCCTAGGTACAGCAGATATAACCCTCTACCGTCATTTATGTATGATCCCATGGTCAGATACTAAGGATACCACCACACTGAAAACTCTTGGGGGAACAGTCTCTGGTCAAATCAGAAGGCGTGGGTAGGGTAACTGAGCCCGAAACTCAAAAGAGTGCCCAAACACGATCCAATCCTGGTATATGCTCGAAACAAAAAGTAGGAGGTTTAGTCCCAACAATCTGATCTCACTAGACCTGCTGCATAGATCCCAGGCAAGCTTTGAATGAGGTGGGTTTACCTGTGATAGTCGAACTACGATTTTTGCGTAATGTGTGATCTTGGGTGGTTTAAGGTGTTTCAAACCCAAGTTCCTAACCAAGACTAGTTGGTGAATAGTGTAACCTAGAAATGAAAATGTTACTAGTACATTTTATTAGGGTTCATTTTAAAGGTTACTTGCTTACTCAAAAAGGTAGTGGGTGTGTGAGAGTGGTTATAATAGACATAGAATACTGAAATGAAATGTTTACTACTAAACAAATCTTTTCTTTTCAATGCAAGTCCTAAATATACGATCTAGAATGCATATGCAAATGCAATTTTTAGTCTTTTCGAATGCAAAAAAGGGGTAAAAATAAAGTCTAAATGTACAAAATTAAACTCAAAACCTAAGAATGCAGCTACTCAAACATATAAGTATGCAAAAGAAAACTTCTTCTTTTTGATGCAAAGCACTCTTAAATCCTTTAAGCCACTTGCAAGGTACTCCACTTAGAAAATAAATCAAAATTTTTTTATGCTTTTTCAAAGGTGAGAAACAAAACTGAAATTGAAAGTAACCTACTATCAAAGCAAAGCAGAGAACTTTCAGGTTTCCTTGTTGAAACAGTAAAAGAAACCAATACGAATTTCAAATTCTTATTGATGTAAGCATGCCAACCATTGGGAAAAGCATACGAAACCTACTTTTATACCCAAACAAAGAAAATGACTTACAAAGAAGTATGGTTTGGTAAAGTCAAGTCTGCACATAAACAATGCAGTCAAGGTCCTGAACAACAACAAAGACACTTGAGATTTCACTACAAAAGGAAAACTAAAAGCATAAGGGAGGATAAGAAACCAATCTAAAGAGAAATTTCACTCAAATAGATACAAACAGGGTCAAGTAGACTCAGTAGGTTTCAAATCCAGTGGAAATGGAGCAAGCAAAATCATCAGACTCAAATCAAGGTACAAAACACCAAACTGGTCCACAACCCCCCAACTTGGGTCAACAAGCCCCAAAAATTTCCAAACAAGCCCATATTGATCAAAGAGGGTCCAAATCATGAACATAGGATCAGTACAAGGATAGGAGACCACTAAAAGTGGTTTAACTCAGACCTAGGGTCATCAGGGACCCAAAAAAATGCAGCGACAGCCCCCCCAAGTAGGTCAAAACCCAAAAAACTTAGTTCCAGGATGTGTGCGCTACTGTCTATGAGGAAGACTAGTGCCCACACAGAAGAATGCACTACTGTGCTTCACAAAAGTAGTGCACATGTGGGAAAAGTTGAAAAAATAGGGTTAAAACCCTCCACACCTAAGCCAGTAGAGGTCTGTAAGGGCTAAGAAGGGTCTGTAAGAGCCAAGGAGGATCAAACAGAGCCTAATAACTGATTCTAATCAACAAATTGAACAAAGACGTTCAAACAAAACAGAAGAAATGACCTTGGATACCCCTAAGCAGATAGGCTTTCCCCAGTGGAGTCGCCATTCTGTTGTGAGGAAAATACACCTATAGTTCAGGGGAGAAACTACCAAATTACAGTGATGAAAGATAGACCTATAAATGTTCTGCAAGTACAACTAGTAAGCAAAGAGATAAAGGTTAGAAATATGTGTACCTTATTAAGAAGGTTGATCCCATCTTTCCCTTCCTTTCTCTTCAATGCCATTCAGTGTCGCAATTCCCACACCTTCCTTCAAGCTTGGCATTTCACGAAACCTAGATTCAAGGTCTCCTGCTTCTGTTCTCCAAGGATCCCAGCCTCTAATCAGTTGTGCTAGGGTTTATCAGAAACTGAGGCATAAGAGAGGGGGATGAGGGTCTCCATTCCTCCATTATAACATTATTATGGGCTTATTCCCCTACTCATGGCCCTTCTACCTTCCTTATATAGTCAATGAAGGAGAAGAAAAGCAGTTATAACTAATCAGGAAGTTCCCAAACCAACCCAAATTGACCAAAATTCAAGATTTTGACTGATTCAGGAAAGGGCCCTACTCTTCCTACTGCAAACCAGTGCATTTTTCAAGGTGGGCGCTACTCTCTGCACAGGATACTAGTGCACATGTGGAAATATGGCCAAAATAGGGTTTTCTTATGGTTTTCAGGAGGTGATTTGGTCTGGAGATGTGTTCCTAAGGGTTATGAACATCAAATGGACCAGGAGTGTGGTAATTTCAACCATGTTAAGTGTCCCAAATGATCCTTCAATCCACAAGTGTCCTTTTGTGTGACTAAAATTGATCTCAAGAAGTGTCTTCATGGGAATCATGCGATACAAGTGTCGGCACGGATGGAGAAGTGTCATTTTAAGCTATAACAGAGAGTTATGTCTAATATACCCAAAAAATGTCTTCTTTGTTCTCTTCAATGATTTAGAGGCCTTGTGCTAGTAACCTGCATATCTCACAAGTTAAATATTTCTAAACCAAATTATACATACCTCATAAGTAGAGCTTCTATATGATCCATGACTATGGATGAGTCTTTGTCTTTATGTCACCATGGTCGTATGTTCTTGATCTAGAACTTGATTTTTCTTTCTTGATGTGCCTTTCATGTTAGTGGACAACATCATCCTCATACAACACCACAGTGCATTAGTACAATCATAAGTGTCATAACCCTAATCAATGAATGTCTTCTATCATTCACATGCATTCATACTTTTTACTAAGGTGATAAGACAAGTCTAAAATTAATCAAGATTGTACTAACCTCAATAATATGAAGACAAACATATCATAAACTTAATCATGAACAAATTTCAAAACATACATGTATCTTCTCAAGTCATACCTGTCGATATTTCTTGTAGTCTTCTTATGTAAGGACTTAGCCTCATCTACCTCTGGAACTAGAATTTATTCACTTATGTAGGTGTCCAATTCATTCTCTTCTAGGATTAACCCAATCCTATGCACATTGATTTGTTGAAACTGGATCTGGAGTTGTCTAGGGTTTGACAGAGAAACCCTAAAAATCCAAAATTGGAATTTCAAACTTCTATTTGGATAGGGATATGAAATTGACTGAGGAGAGCAAGATGGTGTGCTCTGATTTTGAAAAATCCAAAAATTGACCCTCCAAAAATGACCTACGAATTTTGGATCTGCAACTTCTGTCAAAATATGGTTTTTTGGTCCAAAACCCGAACTAGGGTTTGATAGATCCCGGGGTTCTACCCAACCAAAAACTTCGATCTTGGTCTCTATATTTCGATTTTGATAAGGAGAGAAATCCTATGCTGAGATCACTCCAAAATTCCGCTCCTGTCAAAATTCCTAATTTCCCGCAGCAGTGACAAGCCAAAAATGAAAGTGCTCAGAATACAATTATGTTTTGACAGAAATATATTCCATATTGTTTCTGATGTATCTCTGAAATTTCAGATCTTCAGGGTCTGAAACTTCGTCCTATTGTAGATAAACCTGTCATATTTCCAACCCCATAGATCTGAGCTTCAATGGATTCTCCATGAGAGAGATATGCTAAGTGTCACAACATGACATGTTTATGGGATGAAACAACATAGAGAACTTGTACGGAGTTCCACGTGTCACTATTTCAATTTCGGCCTCTGAAAATAGGACTTGTGAAAATACAGTCTGTGCTCTCACTGCCAATTTTTACGGAATTCCATTTGGAGCTTCCTACCCCAAGATATGACCTCTATTCCTAGGTCACCTGTTTAGGGCTCCATTCTGGAAGAGGAAAAAACCCTAACTTGTAAGGATCATATCTCACAAAGTACTATGAATCTGAGGCTGAAATTTTTACACCAAGTACATTGTGTTTGATATTCATCCTGTAAAACATTTAGGCCTTGAAAATTTTCCAAAATGGATTTATAGTGAAAGTTCCACGATCACTAGTTTTTACTATATCAAGCCCTAGCTTCCAATTTGTCGCAAGTGCAACAAGTGTTGTAAATGCCATACAATGCCTTCCTTTAGGCTAGCTCTAATACCATGTTAGTTTTTCATCATTTAGCAATATGATCTAGGATATTAACCGAGAGAACAACATGTACAGCATATCAAACACAACAATCAAGAGATAGAAAGCATTTCACCAGGGAAAACCAAGAAGTTGAAAAATCCCGCAACTTCCTCAGAGATAGAATAAGCACCAATACAAAGATCACAAAGATCAAACCCTAAAAGATAGATGTCTTCAACAACTACTCCCCCTCCACTTGTGCACACTGCTCTCTCTCAACTATATGAGTTTGATGAGTGAGTGAATGAATAAATAGAGAGGTGCTCCTCTCTATTTATACTTTACCTTTATTTGCCTTTTACTCTAACTGGGCCGACCTCCCTTAGGAGAGTCTAATAACCCATTACCACTTGTCACTGGGCCGACCCCACTATGGTGGCCTAATAACCCTTTAACTCATACTGGGCCAACCCCTCTAAGGTGGTCTAATAACCCATCAAATATAAGTTACGACACTTACAATATAACTTGCGACACTTGCAAATACAAATGACGACACTTTGAACCGGAGGAATAATACATCTCCGTTGGGGATACAATAAATTACAAATGTAATACATACAATATACAAGTGAATATCTTCCAAAGTTACCAATACATCAACATTTTGAAGTGCCTAGGGCAAGTAATGAAGTGCCTAGGCAACATGGAAGTGGATGGGGGTGTTTATTTCTTCGCCGTGAGAATTTTGAAGTCCTTGGGGAAAATATTGAAGTGTATGTGTGTTTTTATCATCATTGGGAGAATTTCGAAGTGGCCGAGGAAAGTATTGAAGTTCACAGGGCGTTTTTCTCATCACTAGGTGAATTTAGAAGTGCATGGGGCAAGTATTGAAGTTCCTTAGGGGAATTTTGAAGTGCTTGGGGAAAATATTGAAGCGCATGGGGATTTTTTATCATCCTTGAGAGAATTTTGAAGTGCCTCGGAAAATACTGAAGTGCTTAGGGAATTTTTATCATCTCTGGGAGAATTTTGAAGTCTAAGTGCCCATAGCAAGTATTGAAGTTCCTAGGGGGTTTTTCTCCTCATTGGGTGAATTTAGAACTGGATGGGTGCGTTTTTATCTTTGTTGCATGAATTTTGAAGTGTCTGGGGAAAATATTGAAGTTTATGGGTGTTTTTATCATCGTTGGGAGAATTTTGAAGTGGTTGAGGCAAGTATTGAAGTGCACAGGGTGTTTCTATAGTCATTGGTTCAAGTTCGAAGTGCATGTGGTAAGTATTGAAGTGACTTGGGGGGATTTTGAAGTGCATAGGGATTTTTTATCATCATTGGGAGAATTTAGAAGTGCTTGGGAAAATATTGAAGTTCTTAGGGCAATTTTATCATCTTTGGGAAAATTTTGACTTGCTCGGGGCAAGTATTGAAGTGCCTGGGGCGTTTTTCTCGTCACTAGGTGAATTTAGAAGTGTATGGGGCATTTTTCTCATCACCGGATGAATTTAGAACTGCATGGGTTGTTTTTCTCCTCATTGCGTGAATTTAGAAGTGCTTGGGGTTGTTATTGATCAATGTATGAATGCTTTTATAGTGTTCGGACGTTTTAAAATAGTGATGGGAAAAGTTATCACTTGTCAGGGAAAATTTATGTGGATTGAGGCATTTTTGTGATTGCGTGGGTGATTATATCATTTTTGGGTTTTTGTATCCCTCTCCTAGGGAAACTATTGAAGTGCATAGGGCATATTTATCATTATTGGACAAATTTTGAAGTGTCTAGGGAAATTAATGAAGTGCTTGGGGAAAGTAATGAAGTGCCTAGGAAATCATGGAAGTGGATGGGGGCATTTTTATCTTTGTTGGGAGAATTTTGAAGTGCATGGGGAAAATATTGAAGTGTCCAGGTGTTTTTATCATCGTTGGGAGAATTTTGAAGTGGCTGAGGCAAGCATTAAAGTGCATGGTGTGTTTCTATAATCATTGGATTAATCTAGAAGTGCATGGGGAGTTTTTATCATCCTTGGGAGAATTTAGAAGTGCCTGGGAAAATATTGAAGTGCTTAGGGCATTTTAATTATATTTAGGAGAATTTTGAAGTGCCCGGGGGAAGTATTGAAGTGTTTGGGGCATTTTTCTCATCACTGGGTGAATTTAGAACTGCATGGGTTTGTTGTTTATAAATGTATGGATACTTTTATAGTGTTAGGACATTTTAAAACAATGATGGGCGAAGTTATCACTTGCCGAGGAAAATTTCTGTGGATTGAGCCATTTTAAGTATTCACTGACAAATATGCAACTCTCCTAGCATTCAACACCAAAGAGAAGAAAGTTTGGTGAGATTATTGGTTGGAAGCTTGGAATTGGTCAAATAACTATCTCTCTATATAAAGGAACTGGCTTGCTATTAGGATATTCACTTAATTCTATCAGTTTGTTAGCCCATCAAGATTCATGACCCCACATGTCCATTGAACCATAAAATGATGAGATAACAAGTAGAGTCCCTACTTGCCCTGAATCTAGTTAGTGCAGTCATGTTTTGTCAACACCTTCTAGTTGTGAGTGATCAAATACTACTTGTGAAATGTATAAATAAATCCATCCTCTCCTCATTCATACACTTCATTCAAGAGTCTAGGAGTTGAGAGAGTCTTGAGTTGAGCTCCGGTGTATGTTATTCTATTGCACTACCTTAGTTATCTACAAAATCAAAAGTTTGAGTCTTACTAGGAAAAGATTCGCCAAATTTTTACTATATTTTATAAATCAGTGAAAGATTCACCACGTTTTTACAATTTTTTATAATTAAGTGAAATATTTGCCAAGATTTTACAATATCTTATAATTTAGTGAAATATTCTCCAATATATATATATATATATATATATATATATATATATATATAATTGATAAAATCGCCTTCAAGTTTTCCTATATATCGGGAAGATTCACCCATTTTTTATACATATAAATTTTGGGGGGGTTCTTAAAATCATCCCTGAATTCAGGATTCTGAATTGACTGTGTTGGAACAAGAAAAATAAAGCTTATCCCAAGAATTAGATGACAACAAAGAAAAACTGTTGAAGTTTACAAAAAAAGATGTTGAATGGGAAAAAGATAGGATAAGTCTCAAAAATCAAGTTGAAGATCTTAACGGAAAATTGACAGCCATAGCACAAGGACAACAAGGAACTGGTCAAACAAGTAGAGAATAAAATGCAGACAATCTCATCCAGGCCATGTCTCAGGTTAGCCTAAAAGATGTGGGGCTAAAAGAACTAAAAGAAGCAAAACATAAGCTAGAAGAGGAAAATCAGAAAAAGGATAAAAAAAAAAGTATTGGAGGATATGTTGATGTAATTGTAACTTCGGAATGTATTTCACCTATGTATATTGTACTCCTATAGAGATGTTATTATTCCTCTATATGGAAGTGTCATCATTTGTATTGACAAGTGTCACAAGTGTCGTAAGTTGCAAGTGATGGGTTATTAGACCACCAAGTGTGGGGTCGGGTCTGATTAGTATTACCATGGGTTATTAGACTGAGTTAGACAAGTTGGCCCTGCTAGTTTATTGGGAAGGTCAGCCCAGGTATAAATAGAGTGCAGGAGGCACTCTATTTGATCACTTCATTATTCACTTCTACACTCTCCAGAAAGTGGTGCACAAGTGAGGAAGGAGTAGCTACTAGGAGGACTATCTCTTATACTTGGGTTGTATCATTGCTCTTTCTATCTCTGAGGAAGTTGTGGGGGTTTTCACCTTTATGGTTTTCCTCAGTGAAACTCTATTGGTCTATTGTCTCATGTGATTGCTTGTTGTGATTGATATGCTTGATATGCTATACATGTTATTCTCTCAATAAAGATCCTAGAATATATTGAATTAATGCTAAAACATTAACATGGTTCCAGAGCTAACCTGAGAAGAAGGCACTGTGCAGTTGCAAAAGCTAGGGATTCTTGTTTATTGGGTTTCTCTCCATAGATATTAAAAGGTAGTAAGTTATTTTGACTCTCCTCATCAAGGCGCACCTTTCCGTCCAATAATAATTCAATTTTGGGCACTTTCATTTTTGGCCCTACAAATTAGGCTTTCCGCAAAATTAGGAATTTCTGAATTCTGAGACAATAGCTGGAAGAACCTTGGAAAAATCAAATTTTAGAGCTTCGGATCAAACTTTTTTGTTGGGTGAAGCTCCGGGAATCTCAAACCCTAGCTTAGGGTCCTCCTTAGTGAATCCGGGAAACAAAAAGGCATTTCTAAAGGGTGAAACTTTGCAGATTTCAAATTCTGAATATACTAGGCTGATCAGCTCATCAAGGCACATCTTTCTATCCTTTTAGAAGTTTGAAATTCACATTTTGAATTTTTAGGGTTTCTCTGACAAACCCTAATCCAACACCAGATCCAGATTTCTGCAAATCAAGTGGTAAGACCTAAATCTTTTCTATTTCCATTTGAAGTACTCCTTAAGATGTCTCACAACACTAAGCTTGATGATAAGCTTGAAGGGGCTGATAACTTCCGAGAATGGAAGTATACGATTGGGTTAGTCCTGGAAGAAAATGAATTGGACACTTACATAAGTGAAGAGGTCCCTGTCCCAGAGGGAGAAGAGGCTAAGGCCATAAATAAGAAGAACTTCGTCAAGGAAAAGAGGATCATTGTTGATTCTATCAAATACCATCTCATACCACATGTGTCATCTCTAAAGACACCCAAGGAGATGTTTGATTCCCTAACCAAGCTATTTGAAGGGAAGAACATAAATTGGAAGATGACTCTATGGAACCAATTGAAAGGGGTAAAGCTTCAGAATGGAGAGACTATTCAATCTTATTTCTCTAAGGTCTGTCAGATCAAGGAACAACTTGAAGCTGTGGAAGAAGTAGTGGATAATGGTGAAGTTGTCATGACCACATTGAATGGCCTACCTAGGTCATGGGACTCCTTCATCCAAGGAATCTGTGCAAGAAGGAAGTTGATCTCATTCAGTAGACTATGGGAGGAATGCTCACAAGAAGAAGAAAGGCTTGTGGCTCAAGAAGAGAAGATAGGGAATGAAGATCAAGATCTCACAGCACACATCAAGGGAAGCAAATTTTAGAGGGAGAGATCTCATAACAAGAAGAAGGGCTGAAAGTTTGATGTTTCGATTGTAATGAAATAGGACACTTTGCTTCAAATTGTCCCAAGAAGAAGGCTAGGGTAGAAAGTGATGCTTCATCAAGTGAAGATGAATATGTTCTAATCTCTGTTCTCACAGGTACTATCTCTCATGGATGTAATGATTGGCTTATTGATAGTGGGGATTCCAAACACATGACTAGGTTTAAAGAATCTTTTGTAAATCTATCTGAACATGAGTCACCCCATAAAGTGAAACTTGGGGATCACTATAAATATCCCATCAAGGGAAGTGGTGATGCCTCCTACATGTTAAATTTTGAGCATTAATTCACAATACTCTAGGATCTTTACTGAGAGAATAACATATACAGTATATCAATGCATGACAATCACAATAAGCATGACAAGCATCACAAGAATCAAAAGCATGAGAGACAAGAGACACAGAGTTTCCGTGGGGAAAACCCTAAGGTGAAAAACCCCACAACTTCCTCAGAGATAGAGAGAGCAATGGCTCAACCAAAGTACAACCAAAATACACTGAGATAGTGTCCTAGTAGAAGATGATCCTCCTCCTCACTAGTGCGCCACTTTCTGAGTGAGAGTGAGATACTTTTCTGAGTGATCTAAATAGAGATCACTTGATCTCTATTTATACTAATCTATTTTCCCAATGACCTTACGGGGCCGACTTGTCTAGCTAGGTACGTCCATATTATAATATATATAATTCAGGGCCGACCCCATATGGTGGTCTAATAACCCATCGGCAAGTACACACACTTGCGACACTTTTCAATCCACATGATGACACTTCCTTATAGAGGAATGACACATCTCTTATAAGGGTACAATAAATATATATAAAATACACAGATGAAATACATTCCGAAGTTACATATACATCAACACTCCCTCTTAACTAGGGATGTATTTCTCGACATAGATCTGCTAGACAAGTCTTCTTCTCAGGATCATCATCATCGATGCATCATCATCGTCATCGTCACTGTTGCTGCTATCTTAACCAATCTCTGACTCTACTCGTCATAGGAAGTTCTACAGAGCCAGTCCTTTTTCATACTGGATGTGGGCCCACTACCTGCAGGTCTTCGTCATCACTAGCCATACTGTGGAATCCTCAGGACTTATTACGTGCATCACAAAACCTCGAAAGAGAATCCGAGGCTGTTACGAGCACACGGCTCTACCTATAGGATTTCCCAGGGCCATATTGTATGTGACCTCACCACAAAACCTCGCAAGAGCATCCTAGGCTGTTACAAGCATGCAGCTCTACCTATAGGATATCCTAGGGACAGATTATATGTGGTCATGGAAAAACCTCACAAGAGCATCGCAGGACTGATTACGGGCACACAGCCCAACCTATCGGATCTCCCAGGGACAGATTATATGCCATAGGACAAAACCTTGAAAGAGCATCTGCCAGATATCCTAGGGCACGAATTACATGCCATAGGAAAAACCTCAAAAGACTATCTGCAGATATCCCAAGGCCAAATTATATGTCCTCCCAGAGCAAAACCTCGAAAGAGCATTTTCCAGATATCCCAGGGTACGAATTACATGCCATAGGAAAAACCTTGAAAGACTCTCTGCAAATCTCCCAGGGCCAAATTATATGCTCATCTGCACAACCTGATCCACGGCCATAGAGTATCAACCTGATACTCACCATACATCATCCTGATGTACACATGATCATCCTGATCATCATCACTGCAACATCCTGCTGCATGTCATCTGGAGCAACATTCTGAAGCTCATCATCCACGATCATCCTAATCATATAATGCATCTACTTGATGCATACCAAGTATCTACCTGTTACATATCATCATACATGATCCACCTGATCATACAATGTATCCACCTGATACAAATCCAAATACATGATACATATCACCATACATGATCCACCTGATCATACAATGTATCCACTTGATACATATACAGATACAGGGTCCAAGCATCCAACATGATGCGTACAAAATACATACAAATGATCCTACTGATCATATCCAGCATCCAACATGATGCGTACATACATATACATATAAATGATCCAACTGATCATATCCAGCATCCAACATGATGCATACATACATATACATATAAATGATCCAACTGATCATATCCAGCATCCAACATGATGCATACATATAAAAATGATCCAACTGATCATACAAAGCAGAAACCAGAACATCATCCTGATGTTCATCATCCAGCGCTTACATCCAGAGCCATGTGAAGGATCCTCCTTCCAACATGCTTGAAATGGATTCAACAAATGTGTCCATCACTTCTTCCTTGAAGTGTCCTCGATCTGAAGAACACCAAGCCTCTCTCAGAAGTACTCGAACTTCACCCTGGCTAGTGGCTTCATCAGCACATCTGCAATCTGCTCGTCCATTGAAACATACAAGAGCTTCACAGCTCCTCTCTGCACCATATCTCCGATATAGTGATATTTGATCTCTATGTATTTTCAGCTGTCATGAAACACTGGATTCTTGGATAGCTTCACACAACTCTAGTTATCACAGAAGATACTAGTAGCATCCAACGGGAGATCAAATAACTCAGATAGTATCTTTCGTAGCCATACTGCCTCACAACTAGCTGAACAGGCTACAATATACTCTGCCTCAGCTGTACTCAGTGATACATAGGACTGCTTCCTGCTAAACCAAGAGATCACACCTGATCCCATACTGAAGCAGCATCCATATGTGCTCTTCCTATCTGCAGCACTACCAGCCCAATCTGAATCAACATAACCCTGCAGGTTAAACTTTTGATTCGCTTCATACTTGAGCCCATAATCCATTGTACCCTTTAGGTACCTCAGAACATGCTTTACAGCAACCAGGTGAACACTCCTCAGATCTGTCAGGAACTAACTCAATGTGTTCATAGCAAAGCAAATTTCTGGTCTCGTGTTCGTCAAGTACATCAAGGACCCAATCATCTGATGATACATAGAGACATCAATCGGCTCAGATGAAGCATCACATAGAAGCTTCAGATTCGATGCCATAGGTGTGGCCATGGCCTTGCAATCCATCATCCCAAATCTCTTCAGGATATCTACTGTGTACTTCCCTTGACCAAGGAAGATCCCACCCGCACTCTGCCACACCTCCATACCTAGGAAATAGTGCATCATTCCCAAATATTTAAAATCGAATTCAGCAGCAAGCTTCCTCTTAGTATCTACAATCAGTCTGTCATCTCCTGTTACAAATAAGTCATCCACATACAGGAGTAGAATCACAGGATTCCCTTCCTCAACCTTGTAGTAAACGTTGGAATCCGCTTTACTCTTAGTAAAGCCCAAACTAGATAGGAAACTGTCCATCCTACCATAACAAGTTCTGGGAGCTTGTTTCAAGCCATACAAGGCTTTCTTCAATCTGCACACATATGACTCCCTGTCATGTATTTCAAAACTGAGTGGCTGCTCCACATATACTTCCTCTTCAACTACACCATTCAAGAAGGCAGTCTTGACATCCATCTGGTGTATTTTTCATTTCATTGCTGTAGCCAGGGGAAGCACTGTTCTGATGGAAGTATACCTGGCTACAAGTGCAAAAGTTTCTTCATAATCTATTCCCTCTTTCTGAGAGAAGCCACGAGCTACGAATCTTGCCTTGTATTTCTCTACACTGCCATCTGCAGCATGCTTGATTTTGAAGATCCATTTAGAAGTCACAACAGACTTCTCTTTAGGTCTTGGGACAACATCCCAAACATCATTCTTCATTATTGATTGGTATTCCTCAACCATGGCATCCTTCCATTCTTTCTTTTTCGATGCTTCTTCATAAATGGAAGGTTCTTTGTTCATAATGTCATAGAGTAAAGCAACATAGCTAGTATGTGATCTGGTTCTCTTCTTTGCTCTGTGTTCTTCTTCTGGAATACCAAATCTTTCTGCATCTTGAATGAGCTCTCTAGCCCATGCAGGTTTCCTCTTGTGAGATTTATCCTCACGGGGTGGATTTACAGTTTCTTGCGGATCTTCAAACTCACGATCAACTTCTGGAACTGCTTCAGTCATGGTAGTGTCTTGAAATCTAGTTTCCTTAGGTTCTTCATAAACTTTGATAGGTGCCTTCCTTGATTTGATGAATGCTGAGTTTTCATCAAATGTTACATCCCTGCTGACATCAATCTTCTTGAACCCTGGAAAGTATATTCTGTAAGCCTTCGAGCTTTCACTGTAACCCACAAGGATACCCTTCTTTCTTGAATGATCTAGTTTAGTCCTCTTTTCCTTTGGAACATGAGTGTATACTGGACAACGAAATATTCTGAGATGACTGACTTCAGGTTTCTTACCAGAAAAGACCTCTTCTGGTGTCTTGTTGTCCAATATCTTGTGGGGTGTTCTGTTCTGCACATATACAGCTGTTCTAGCTGCTTCTGCCCATAGATGCATAGGTAGATCCTGGTCATGCAACATTGCCCTTGCTGCTTCCATGATAGTTCTGTTCTTCCTTTCTGCAACTCCATTTTGTTGAGGATTATAAGGAGCAGTTAACTCCCTCTTAATCCCTGAATCACTACAAAGCTTCTTGAAGTCACCTGAGATGAATTCTCCACCATTGTCAGATCTGAATGTTTTGATCTTCTTGTTAGTTTGATTCTCCATCAAGGTTTTGAATTCCTTGAATTTATCAAACACCTCATCTTTGTTCTTCAAGAAGTATACCCAAGTCTTCCTGGAGAAGTCATCAATAAATGAGACATAGTAAACATACCCACTCAGAGAACTGGATGACATAAGACCACATACATCTGAGTGGATGATTTCCAGGATGTCTTTTGCCTTGCTTTCACTGCTTGGGAAAGCCTCCTTAATTTTCTTACCCTTTGCACATCCTTTGCAAACACCTTCATGTTTGGTCTTGATTTCAGGAAGACCCTCTACAGCCTTGCTTGCAATTGGAAGTGCTCTATAGTGCATATGAGCAACTCTTCTATGCCAAAGTTCACTTGGCTTCATGGATTCATGTACCATGGCATGTTCAGGTTGTCCCTTCAATTTATACAAACCTCCCTCTTGCTCTCCAATCACTACTGCATCATCTATGTTCTTTCCCTTTGGCCACATTAGGACTTGCCCATCCACAAATGCAACCCTCATACCTTTTGCATCCAATGCAGAGATGGAGAGTAAGTTCTTCTTGAGCCCAGGTACATAAAGGACTTCTTTCATCTTCAAAGATTTTCTAGAATCTAGGTTGTAGGAAGCTTCACCACTTCCTTTGATTGGGTATTGATAATCATCCCCAAGTTTCACCTTATGGGGTGATTCATGTTCAGATAGATTCACAAAAGATTCCTTAAACCCAGTCATGTGTTTGGAAGCCCCATTGTCAATCAACCAATCATTACAACCATGGGAGATAGTACCTGTGAGAATAGAAATTAGAACATACTATTCTTCACTTGATGAGTCAACATCACTATCATCACTTTCTTCCCTAGCCTTCTTCTTTGGAGGTCTATCATCCTCGGCAGCATGAGCATGAAAATTTCTTTTGCTGCCCTTCTTCTTCTTACTGGAGTTGTTGTTATTATCCCTTTTTTTCTTGGGACAATTTGAAGGAAAGTGACCCTTCTCATTGCATGTGAAGCATCTTAGATCTTTCTTATTCTTTTGATAGGATCTCTTGTGGCGAGAGTGCTCCTTCTTGGGCTTGCTTCTTTTGGTGTGAGATGCAAGAGCTTGATCTTCACCTCCCATCTTTTCCTCACGAGCTATAAGTCTAGCTTCTTCTTGAGAGCATTCTTCCCCCAATCTGTTGAAGGAGATCAACTTCTTCCTTGCACAAATTCCTTGAATAAAGGAATCCCATGACCTGGGTAGGCCATTTAGAGTGGTCATCACCACTTCACCATTCTCCACCATTTCATCCATTGCTTCTAGTTGTTCCTTGATCTGGGAGACCCTTGAAAAATAAGATTGAATAGTTTCTCCATTCTGAAACTTTACTCCTTTCAATTGGTTCTGCAGGGTCATCTTCTGATTTATGTTCTTCCCTTCAAATAGCTTGGTCAAAGAGTCAAACATCTCCTTGGGTGTCTTAAGAGAAGACACATGGGGTATGAGATGGTCTTTGATAGAATCAGCAATGATTCTCTTTGCCTTGACCAAGTTCTTCTTATGCAATACCTTGGCCTCTTCATCCTCTGGGATAGGGATGTCTTCTTTCACATATGAGTCCAACTCATTCTCTTCCAGGATTAACCCAATCCTATACTTCCAAGCTAGGAAGTTATCAGCTCCTTCAAGCTTATCCTCAAGCTTGGTGTGGTGAGACACCTTAAAGAGTACTTCAAATGGAAATAGAAAATATTTAGATCTTACCACTTGAAATGATGAAAACTGGATCTGGTCCCAGATTAGGGTTTGTCGAAAAAACCCTAAAAATTCAAAATGTGAATTTCAATTTTTTGAAAGGATAGAAAGATGCGCCTTGATGAGCTGATTAGCCTGGTGTATTCAGAATTTGAGATCAGCAAAGCTTTACCCTTCATATTTTCCTTTTTGTCCTCCCGCATTCACTAGGGAGAGCCATAAAGTAGGGTTTGAGTTTCCCAGAGATCTACCCAACAAAAAATCTCAATCCAAAGCTCTAAACTTCGATTTTTGAAAGGCGCTTCCCGCTATGTCTTCATATTTTAGAAATTCCTATTTTTGTGGAAACCCTAATTTTTAGGGCCAAATCTAAAAATGCTCGGAATTGAATTCTGATTGGACAGATAGTTGCGCCTTGAAGAGTAGAGTCAATCTACTATACTGCTTTTCCAAAATCTGTGGAGAGAAGCCCAATAAACAAGAAACTCAAGTTTCCGTCACTGCAAAATGTCTTCTTCTCAGGTTAGCTCTGATACCATGTTAAATTTTGAGCATTAATTCACAATACTCTCGGATATTTGCTGAGAGAATAACATATACAGTATATCAATGCATGACAATCACAATAAGCATGACAAGCATCACAAGAATCAAAAGCATGAGAGACAAGAGACACAGAGTTTCCGTGGGGAAAACCCTAAGGTGAAAAACCCCACAACTTCCTCAGAGATAGAGAGAGCAATGGCTCAACCAAAGTACAACCAAAATACACTGAGATAGTCTCGTAGTAGCAGATGATCCTCCTCCTCACTAGTGTGCCACTTTTTGAGTGAGAGTGAGATACTTTTATGAGTGATCTAAATAGAGATCACATGATCTCTACTTATACTAATCTGTTTTCCCAGTGACCTTATGGGGCTGACTTGTCTAGCTAGGTACATCCATATTATAATATATATAATTCAGGGCCGACCCCATATGGTGGCCTAATAACCCATCGGCAAGTACACACACTTGCGACACTTGTCAATCCACATGACGACACTTCCTTATAGAGGAATGACACATCTCTTATAAGGGTACAATAAATATATATAAAATACACAGATGAAATACATTCCGAAGTTACATATACATCAACACTACAACCTAGACTCTGGGAAGTCTTTGAAGATGAAAGATGTTATATATGTACCTGGGCTCAAAAATAACATACTCTCCATTTTTGAATTAGATGGAAAAGGCATGAGGGTTGCATTTGTATATGGCCAAGTCCTAATGTGGCCAAAGGGTAAAACTATAGATGATTCAGTAGTGATTGGAGAGCAAGAGGGAGGATTGTACAAATTGAAGGGACAACCTGAACATGCCATGCTACATGAATCCATGGAGCCAAGTGAACTTTGGCATAAAAGGATTGCACATGTGCACTATAGGGCACTACCAATTGTAAGTAAATCTATAGAGGGTCTTCCTGAAATCAAGACAAAGCATGAAGGTGTTTGCAAGGGATGTGCAAAAGGAAAGAACATTAAGAAGGCATTTCCAAGCAGTGAAAGCAAAGCTAAAGGAATCTTGGAAATTATCCACTTCGATGTATGCGGTCCGATGTCATCCAATTCTTTGAGTGGGTATGTATATTATGTATCTTTCATTGATGATTTCTCTAGAAAGACTTGGGTTTATTTCTTCAAGAACAAAGATGAAGTGTTTGATAAGTTCAAGGAATTCAAAGCCTTGATGGAAAATCAAACTGATAAGAAGATAAAGACCTTCAGATCTGACAATGGCGAAGAATTCACTTCAGGTGACTTAAAGAATCTATGCAGTGATTCGGGGATTAAGAGGGAGTTGACTGCTCCCTACAATCCACAACATAATGGAGTTGCAGAAAGGAAGAATAGAACAATCATGGAAGCAGTACGGGAAATGCTGCATGACCAAGATCTGCCTATGCATCTTTGGGCAGAAGCAGCTAGGACAGCTGTATATTTGCAGAACAAAACACCTCACAAGATATTGGACAACAAGACACCAGAAGAGGTATTCTCTAGTAAGAAACCCGAAGTCAGCCATCTCAGAATATTTGGTTGTCCAGTATATACTCATGTCCCAAAGGAAAAAAGGACAAAGCTAGATCCTTCAGAAAAGAAGGGAATCTTTGTGGGGTATAATGAAAGCTCGAAGGCTTACAAAATATAATCTCTACGGTTCAAGAAGATTGATGTCAGCAGGGATGTGACATTTGATGAAAACTCAGCCTTCATCCAGTCAAGGAAAACACCTGTCGAAGATCATGAAGAACCAAAGAAAAACAGATTTCAAGACACCACCATGACTAAAACAATTCCAAATGTAGATCATGAAATGGAAGATCTGCAAGAACTTGTAGATCCACCCCGTGAGAATAACTCACACAAGAGGAAACCTGCATGGGCTAGAGAGCTCATTCAAGATGCAGAAAGGTATGGCACTCCAGAAGAAGAACACTGAGAAATGAAGAGGACTAGATCGCATACCAGTTATGTTGCCCTACTCTGTGATATTATGAACAAAGAACCTTCCAGTTATGAAGAAGCAGCGGAAAAGAAATAATGGAAGGATGCCATGGTTGAAGAATACCAATCGATCATGAAAAATGATGTTTGGGGTGTAGTCCCAAGAGCTAAAGGGAAGTCTGTTGTGACTTCCAAATGGATCTACAAGATCAATCATGCTGCAGATGGTAGCATAGAAAAATATAAAGCGAGATTTGTAGCTTGTGGCTTCTCCCAGAAAGAGGGGATAGACTATGAAGACACTTTTGCTCCTGTTTCCAGGTACACTTCCATCAAATCAGTACTTTCCTTGGCTGCAGTGATGAAATGGAAGACACACCAGATGGATGTCAAGACAGTTTTCTTGAATGGTGTAGTCGAGGAGGAAGTGTATGTGGAGCAGCCACTTGGTTTTGAGACACATGACAGGGAGTCATATGTGTGCAGATTGAAGAAATCCTTGTATGGCTTGAAGCAAGCTCCTAGGACTTGGTATGGTAGGATAGACAACTTTCTATCCAGTTTGGGATTTACCAAGAGTAAATCAGATTCCAACCTTTACTTCAAGGTTGAGGAAGGAAATCCAATGATACTACTATTGTATGTGGATGACCTATTTGTAACAGGTGAGGATGGGTTTTTTGCCGATACCAAGAGGAAGCTTGCTGGCGAGTTCAAGATGAAGGACTTGGGGATGATGCACTATTTCCTAGGCATGGAGGTGTGGAAGATTGCAGATGGAATCTTCCTTGGACAAGGGAAGTATGTAGTAGATATCCTGAAGAGGTTCAGAATGATGGACTGCAAGGCCATGGCCACACCTATCGCATCGAACCTGAAGTTTCTGTGTGATGCTTCATCTGATCCGGTTGATGTCACGGTGTATCGTCAGATGATTGGGTCCTTGATGTACCTGACGAACACGAGACCAAATATTTGCTTTGCGATGAACACATTGAGCCAGTACTTGACGGATCCCAGAGGTGTTCACCTGGTTGCTGTAAAGCATATTCTGAGGTACCTGAAGGGTACAATTAATTATGGGCTCAAGTATGATGCGAATCAAAAGTTTAACCTGCAGGGTTATGTTGATTTAGACTGGGCAAACAGTGCTGCAGATAGGAAGAGCACATCTGGGTGTTGCTTCAATATGGGATCAAGTGTGATGTATTGGTTTAGTAGGAAGCAGTCCTGCGTAGCACTGAGTACAGCCGAGGAAGAGTATGTTGCATCTTGGTCGTCTAGTTGTGAGGCAGTATGGCTCCGGAAGCTACTGTATGAGTTATTTGATCTCCTGCTAGAGGCTATTGGTATATTTTGTGACAACTAGAGTTGTGGGAAGCTGTCTGAGAACCCGGTGTTCCATGACAGGTTGAAACACATTGAGATCAAATATCACTATATCAAGGATATGGTGCAGAGAGGAGCAGTGAAGCTCATGTATGTTGTGATAGATGAGCAGGTTGCAGATGTGTTGACAAAACCACTAGCCAGAGTGAAGTTTGACTACTTCAAAGAGAGGCTTGGTGTTCTTCAGATTGACGACACTTCGAGGAAGAAGTGATGGACACATTTGTAGGAGCCATTCCAATCACGGTGAGAGGAGGATCCTTCCCATGGCTATGGATGTAAGCGCTGGATGATGAGCATCAGGTCGATGCTCCAGTTACTGCTTTGTATATGCACCATGTTGGATGCTTTGATCAGTTTGATCATGTATTTCTATATGGATCATGTTAGATGCTTTGATCAGTTTGATCATGTATTTGTATATGCATCATGTTGGATGCTTGATATGATCAGGTGGATCATGTATTTATATATGTCTTAGGTGGATGCATTGTATGATCAGGTGGATCATGTATTTATATATGTATCAGGTGGATGCATTGTATGATCAGGTGGATCATGTATTTATATATGTATCAGGTGGATGCATTGTATGATCAGGTGGATCATGTGTTTAAATATGTATCAGGTGGATGCATTGTATGATCAAGTGGACCATGTATTTATATATGTATCAGGTGGATGCATTGTATGATCAGGTGGATCATCTATTTATATATGTATTAGGTGCATGCATTGTACGATCAGGTGGATCATTTAATTATGTGTGTATCAAGTGGATACTTGTATGATCAGGTAGATCATGTATGATGATATGTATCCGGTAGATACATTATATGATCAGGTGGATCATGTATGATGATATGTATCAGGTGGATACATTGTATGATCAGGTGGATCATGTATGATGATATGTATTAAGAAGATACATTGTATGCATCATGCAGATGCAGGGTATGATCAGGATGATCACAGATGATGATCTTTAGGATGTTGCTCCAGATGACATGCATCAGGATGATGCTTTGACGATGATCAGGATGATCACAGATGACGAGCTTCAGGATGTTGCTCCAGATGACATGCATCATGATGATGCTATGATAATGATCAGGATGATCATAAATGACAAGCTTTAGGATGTTGATCCAGATGACATGCATCAGGATGATGCTATGATGATGGTAAAGATGTTTCTCCAGATTACATGCATCAGGATGATGCTATAATGATGATCAGGATGATCGCAGATGACGAGATTCAGGATGTTGCTCTAGATGACATGCATTAGGATGATGTAGTGATGATGATTGGGTTGATCATGTATACATCAGGATGATGTATGTTGAGTATAAGGTTGACACTCTGTGGATGTGGACAGGTTGTGTAGGTAGCATAGAAAAGGTCCTTTAAAATCTGGACATGTAGAGCAGTGTGCTCGTAACAGCCTTGGATGCTCTATCGAGATCCGGACAGGTAGAGCGATGTGCTCATAACATCCTAGGATGATCTGAGTAGCTTTTGCTACGGCTTTGCATAGAAATTATCCTTTAAAATCCGGACAGGTAGAGCAGTGTGCTTGTAACAACTTGGGATGCTCTATCGAGATCCAAACAGGTAGAGCAGTGTGCTCATAACATCCTGGGATGTTCTGAGTAGGTTTTGCGAAAGTTCACATAGAAATGATCCTTTAAAATATGGACAGGTAGAGCGGTGTGCTCGTAACAGCTTGGGATGCTCTATCGAGATCCAGACAGGTAGAGCGGTGTGCTCCCAACATCCTGGGATGCTCTATCGAGATCCAGATAGGTAGAGCGGTGTGCTCCTAACATCCTGGGATGCTCTGAGTAGGTTTTGTGAAAGTCAACATGTAAAAGATCCTATAGTCTGAGCTAGGTTTTGTTGATGCATGTAATCAATCCTAAGTTCCACAGTATGGCCACTAATGATGAAGACCTATAGGTGGTGGGCCTACATCCAGCATGAAAAAGGGATGGCTCTGTAGAACTTCCTATGACGAGTAGATTTGAGATTGATTGAGATAGTAGCAGTAGTGATGATGATGATGATTCGAGGACGATGATTCGATGACAATGATCCAGAGAAGAAGACTTGTGCTAGCAGATCTATGTCGAGAAATACCTTCCTAGTTAAGAGGGAGTGTTGATGTAATTGTAACTTCGGAATGTATTTCACCTATGTATATTGTACTCCTATAGAGATGTTATTATTCCTCTATACGAAAGTGTCTTCATTTGTATTGACAAGTGTCGCAAGTGTCGTAACTTGCAAGTGATGAGTTATTAGACCACCAAGTGTGGGGTCAGCCCTAATTAGTATTGCCATTGGTTATTAAACTGAGTTAGACAAGTCGGCTCTGCTAGTTTATTAGGTAGGTCAGGTCATGTACAAATAGAGTGCAGGAGGCACTCTATTTGATCACTTCATTATCCACTTCTACACTCTCTAGAAAGTGGCGCACAAGTGAGGAAGGAGGAGTAGTTGCTAGGAGGACTATATCTTGTACTTGGGTTGTATCATTGCTCTTTCTATCTTTGAGGAAGTTGTGGGGTTCTTCACCTTTATGGTTTTTCCCAGTGAAACTCTGTGTGTCTATTGTCTCACGTGATTGCTTGTTGTGATTCATATGCTTGATATGTTGTACATGTTATTCTCTTAGTAAAGATCCCGAAGTATATTGAATTAATGCTAAAAAATTAACAGGATAAGAATACAGATTTAATTGAGAGAAATCAAAGATTCATAACTCAGGTTACAGGGAAGATTCCAATGCAAGGTGCAAAGCACTTGATATGTGATTGAATGATAAGTGAAGCTACGAAATTCAGACCCTATTTGAATTTCATGAAAGCAAAGGAGAAAGTAGTAGATGAAAGCTTGGAGAGTTGTACGGCCATGAGAGAAACTCTAAACAGGAGACCAAAAGACACAACTCAAAACACTATAATTTTTTTGAATAATCTAACAGACGAAGATTTGAAAGCCATGCAAATAAAAAATAGAGTATCAGTCATAACTTGGGAAAGGAGAGTGCTTGGGAAACATGCACATATTGAAAGTGTTCAAGCTAGAGATGAACACATGAAAAAGTAGGTTGCAGACTTCAAGAAAAAAATTAATAAGTTAATTGAGAAAGGATTGCCTTCATTTTGGGAAGAAAATAATGAGTTGATTCCTCTGAATAATTACAAAGATTTGTTATTTAAGGTTAGGACAAATCATGAAAATTTTGAAAATTTAACTCATGTTTTGAAAGGGAAAATTTTATTAGAAAATATTTTAAGTGATTTTGAGATTTTGAATCAGTTGATCATGATTGGTGGAAGAATACCCCCAATTTCTATTGTAGATCATATAGAAATGAAGGTTTTAGTCAAAGAAATGACCATCTATGAAGGAATCACTACGGATCAGTGGAAAATGGTGGAAAAGTATGGAAAAATGAAATACAACTTGCATTATTAAAGACTTATGTTCGAAATTTGTCAAAAATATGCCAGCCAGTAGAAAGACATAAAAAATATATGTTTTGAGGAGTTTTGACACTTTTATGAAATTTTGACCAAATTAGAATGTAATAGTTAGTTTAACTTTTACTATTTTTAATTATGAGGCAGTTAGGGTTTTCCTCAAGGAAGTTTTGTATAAAAAGACTATTTTGGCATTATTATAAGGGTTGGAGCCCATGAAGAGATAAACTTTGTATTGAATATTGTTTCAATTTTAATAAATATAACCTTGAAAAGTTGAAGTGCATTTTTGAGGAGCAAAGATTCCTGTGTTGTTCGTTTTACAGTATGTATTTTTCTTCCCCTTTATGTGATTCGTAATTCCTAGTGACACTCTTTCATTATCTTATTCCTTCATGCTTTATGGTGAAAGTTTTATTTAATTCAGAATTCATGTGACCATGCTCTGTTTTAATCGCACTAAATAATTCATAGTTTTCCTCTAAAGTCAATTTTAAATTCATCTATGGTTGATGCTTAATATTGATAGACTATCTCTCTTTTTTCAAAGACCACCTGCTAAAATAACCTTATTGTGAAATAACAACTATCTTACCTTTGCAAAAATCTTTACTGTTGAAATTTTGCTGGTCTTTAATATTTCAAATGTGACTCCATGCCCAATCTGATTTCATGTGTTTTTAGCCTCTTATAAATTTCAAATAAAATTCAATTGTTGAAAATATCCCTGTTAAATTTTCAGAATTTACTTCAATCTAATCTAGGATCTTAACTGAGAGAACAACATGTACAACATATCTACATCATATCAATCATGGTGTAATGCCCGCCTCAGTACCTTAACTGTTTATAATACTGAGGTACTAGTTTTGAAATGAACTGGCTAAGTAAATGTAGTGCCCCTACACTACTGTAGACATTGAGGGCACCTACTGAGTCACCCGACTGTTTGAAACATTAATAAAATAACCCTAGGATTTTACTTTGAGTATATTTATGATTACGATTGATTGATATATGTGCATTTGGGTAGTTATTGTGAATGGACGATTTCATGTTGTTTAACGATTAACTTTGATATGAAAATTGTACACATGAATAATGCTTAACGACTAGCTGTATGGTGATTATGTATTTTGCGACGAAATGTATATTTGATAAGATGAATGAGCAGTTTGAATAAATCATAAATGTTTAACAATGCTAGAGTTAGAAACCAGATGATGATTGTTGAGAACAGTGCTACTGATAATTTGTTGTGAGAAGTGTGTGTAGAAACAAGTGAGACGGTTCACCAACGGACACACAAAGGAACATGGAGGGTCGTAGAGTACGGGTAAATCACACACAGGGGAAGCGACGACGATGTCGACTTCCGACACGAATACCACGCATGAGCAGATAAGCATTGATCTGCTTGCTCAAGAGGAATGTGTGAGGGCGTACGAGGTGGGCCACGACGGAGCTGGTCACGTACGAGTTGAGGGGCGCGCAGTGAGAACGGACTCACTCCTCAGCGCCATTAGTTCCTAGATAGCATGTAGACGGAGTATGGATGGTAACGATTCCTAAAATCCCTACAAGATTTCCCGCAAGTCAAAACGGAAAGATGGTGGCAGAAGGGCCCAATGATGCGGTACCCTGTCGAGAACGGAAAGAATGGACGCAAGGACCCAACAAGGTGGTACCATGCCAAGGAATGGAAACCATGGATGATTGGACCCGACGAAGTGGTGCCATGTCAGGGGATAAAAAATAAAATTAAGGAACCAGGAGCCCAACAACGCGGCACCGTGATCTTAGTGAGTTTGATTGTTAAATTAAACTGCATAAAAACTTAGGAGAATAACTCTAGATTATTACTTAGCAAATGCATAACAATAACTTAGACATTTGCACATGAATAGTTATTTTGTTAAGCATTTAAAATAATAGAAATTATTATTTAGGAGCAAAATAGATTAGACACCTAGTCAACTAAAAGCTAGGAGTTGATTAAAATATATGGGGGACAAACTAGAGCAAACTTAGGGATGTAGGTGCACTTCCCAGAGAAACTGACACTTGGATGGGTGAGTGTTTTAATTAAATAAATAATTAAAAATATTTATTTATGCATGAAGCGACATGTGTCGCAGGAGATTTCCCTTTATAAGGAAGGCTTAAGGAATGGGTAAGGGGCCCATAATTTGGACGATTGTCGTAATTTTCGAATGCCTCAAAGACTTGCTGCTATCTAAGGGTTTGGCTTAGAAATCCTGGTGGGAAGGGAAGCCCAAGCTGAATTTCTGAAATACTTGTGTGAGCTCTACGACCCAAAGCTCAGGGGAGGCCATGCGACTGAAAGCATGAGCCTATGGTTGGGTGGCGAAGCTAACGGTTGCTTCGCCTATGGTTAAACGAGCTTTGCTGGAGGGATCCTACGGAAGACGCAGACAATAATGGGCCAGCTGGATCGGGTTGACAGGTTAAGGTTTGCTTATTTTTGTTAAGTTATTCACTCTTTTATTTTATTTTTCCAATAACTATAATGGCTAATTTGTTTGTATGAAGTTTTTAAAGTTTCAGGTTCAGTTCAAGGGGACCCTAAAGGAGGGGCCCTACATTTGGTATCAGAGCCGGTCGAGCCTTGAGGGCACCAGACTCATATTTCAACCAAGGGGTTGTTGATATCTTCGTCGAAATTGGATTGCTATGAGCAGCGAATTAGCCGCGACTACAATGAACTCCTCAATCTCAAACGCGACGATCAAATCAGGTTCAATGTTTTCAGATTTTGTTACCAGTATTTGAGATTTATGTTAGTTTCCATTCGGATTTATATTCTTAGTATATAATGATTCGGCTAAATTGTATGTATACAAACTGTAGAAGTCAAGAATGAAATTGGGAAAAACGAACCCTGACTGAAGTAATGTTTATTATGGACCTATGTAAATATGCAAATCGAATTCTGATTGTGATAAGACTGTTGTAGATCTGTGTGTTGGGATCGCTATTCCCTTTCTTTGCCAACTCGTACTACAGATATGATCTCTGTAAATCTAAAAATAAAACCCCCTTACGTTTCGATCTTTGTAAAATTGAAGGGATGACTTAGAATTTGATCTCTACTAAAATTATAACTTGGTTTGTTTACGTATTGAATCCTGGAAATTTACTCTGTCGCTATTATCCCTCGAATTCTATAACTGGAATAAAGATCTGTGTTGACGCCATTATTCTTTTTATTGATTACACTCAAGACTCTGTTTCGATTATTATAAAACCTCTTTTTGCCGCTCCTTGAAATTTGCACCAGCGTATACCTGATCTTTGCTTAAACTAAATTTGATTTTGTTTATGTAATCGAATCCATTTCAAGTTATAGTTCTGAACTTTGGAAATATCTGTCATTTACCACTCCTTATCGGCGTATTTAGATTTGATATGGGATCTGTGCGTGGATCGCCTATATTATTTTCTTACCTCTGTCGAACTAAATCGGAATGCCTTCTTCAAAATAGATCTCTGTTTATACGAGGATCCATTTCTGTTAGCGTTCCCAGATCTTAATTGGAATTTGATTCGATGTATAAAAAGAATTATTCAAATTCTGTTTGTGTCCTATTAAATGATCCAGAAATGTTTATTGTAGTCGATTGAGATTCAATTTTATCTTAAGAATTAATTGATACTTATTTAAATCTATGGAAAAACTATCTTATATTTAGGTAGATTAGGAAGCTATAAACTCTGACTGCAAATTCCTTAATGAGTTCGAATTGCATTGCAGATCTCGTAATATAGATCTATCCCCTTGTATAGAATTAATTTTTTTTATTTGAAATTCTGTTGACAGTCTTATCAGAGATTCGAATGCATTTTCATATCTAACTCTGTTGCAAATTTATCTTGGGTGAATTCAGTTACATTTTCGATTCGAAACTCTGTTGCAAATTTATCTTGTGGAATCGATTGCACCCATAGATCTAATCTCTGTTGCAAATTTACATTGTTGAATTCGATTGCATTTTCAGCTCGGTTAGCTGGAAGATTTAAAAATGGTATTCGCAATGTATCTTTGTAATTTTTATGATATTATTTACTTTTATTGATGTAAAAGTTGATTAGAACCAATACTTTCTCATTTCGTAGGACGTTGTGAATATTCCTGTGATGTTTGTGGTAGAACTTAGATCTGTAGGCGGATCAGGTAAGAGTAATCCCTTGTGTTTTTAAAAGGAGGACTCTGTCTCTTGATTATTGCGATCAACATCTCGGAGGTTTTCTTTCTTCCTCTGTTATATAGAGTCGATGTGTGATCGAAGAGGTCTATGTAACCTGGGTTATGTATATATAGGACCTTTTGGCTGTGTCTCCTTATGAAATCGCTAGAATGTATGCATGAGTTAGAATCTGCGCCATCGCTTTTCTTGTTTACAGTTGATTAGTATGGGCCGGGAATGGAGTAAGATGTTTCCAGAACTTGTAAAACAGACTGTAAATTAACCTTCAAAATCTCTGTGTGTATCCATATCGAAAATTGATTGGCGTTCCCTGAAATTGTGAAACAAAATGTAATTTGTCCTTAAAGATCTCAGAGTATCCTTTTCGAAAAACCGTTGGGCGACAAAATGTAATTTGTCCTTAAAGATATCAGAGTATCCTTTTCGAAAACCCTTGGGCATTTCCAGAATTATTTTATCATAAGTTGATTTGGGCATCAGATCATTCAAACCCTGTTTGCATCTCCTTTCGTTTCCAGAATTGTTCTATTAGTTTCGATCCTTTATATGCTGTTTATGAATTTTTTATTTTTTTTTGTCACCATAATTTAACCCGCACGCGTCTAAGTTCACTTAAAACCCTGCTCGGATCCGCTCAGTTCCATTGAGCTTGTGCTCATTCTAAACCCCTCTCTTCAGCACTAATGTTCTAATACTTTGGTATTGAGCTTGTGAATACCTTGTTCCGGATCGCAGATCCTTACCTGCTCGCCTTTCAAGAACGTTCCATCTAGATCTATGTAAAAACGAATGGATCGGCTTTCTTTCTATCTCTGTCAATTTAAAGTGTATTTGATCTCTGTCACATTTGAAATGAACCGCCCTTCCATTTATCTGGGCATCGATTTCTTTACCATTTTCAGAAATCATATTGTGAAATAAATTCTCTTTCCACTTAACTGTGTACCGATTCTTGATGATCTTTTTTTTTTCAGAATTTGCGATTATAAAATAAATTTGCCCTCATGAACTAAATCCTCGCTTCACTTAACGGTTTACCGATTCCTGGATTATCTTTTACAGAGTTCATAAGCACAAAATGAATTTCCACTTGCTTTTATTTGTGTATCGATTTCTGGATGCAGATTGAAAATCCATTCTTTAGTTATCTACTCTGTGTAAACGACCTCTTATTTAAACGTTTCTAGATGGTCGAACCTCTGTTATCTATTGAATCTTCATGCATATGAGATCTAAAGTCATTAAACAAATTACGATTGCTGAAATGAAATAACTCCTACGCTGTTAAAAGATCCGAATTTTATTGTCTACCCCTGCTTACTCCTTACATTTGACCCTCCCTTCGTTTAAACCAACCGGTAGAACCACTGACGCCGCACAGTGATCGGAACGCAAACCCCACGCACTGGTCGCACCATTTTCAGAAATCGTAAATGAGGAATGAGTTCTTTCTTCACTTAACTGTGTATCGATTTCTTGATTACCTTTTTCAGAGTTTGTGATTATGAAATAAATTTTGCCCTTGCTTTATCTATACCTTGATTTCTTGTTGTCATCTTCGGAAATCGTAGATTTGAAATAAATTGATCTTTTCATTTAAAAATAAAAATAAAATTATGCAATTAAATTGTGCTGTTACATTGAGACCAGATCGACCTCAATAGGAACGCATAGATCTTGTTTGTATTAAATAACCTCTGCATTAGTGAATTGCAGCTAGTAGGTTGGATTTAAGCGTTGGTCTAGTGTTTCATAAGGTAGTTTCGATCTCTGCTATACCGAAGTAGTGTGGTATTAGGCGGTTCCTTCTGGACTCGTGGTAGATGATAACTTTAGGATCGTGCCTCAAGACGCCCAAGACGAAGGGGAAGGGGTTAAATTCTTTGTATCGAATGGTTTGTGTGAGACCATAGATCCATCGCCGTGAAGAGGTGAGATTCCATGAGACTTCTATCCGACGCTGAGCCTTTTGAATCTGTAGGATCTCATAATTTGTGCCCTGATCAGTTTTCAGTCTTTTAGAAAACACTAATAGTCTGAATTTCTTTTACAATGATGAAATGTAATGTAATCTGTTTGGAATTTTGTCTATTTTTTTAGCAAATTGTTGATGTATTTGTTTGGATCTAAACTGAAGAGTTGATTTAGGTTTATTGTAGTATTTAAACCAGGGCTGAGTCAAGAAAACTTGAGATACACCAGTCCTCTTCTGTGCCTCGTGATTTCAATGAGGTATTCAATTTGTCTATATTAAAATTTTTGCAACTTCTATATATCTCTTAACCAAAAGGGTACACAAACTCCTTTTGATCAAAAGTTAAGGTCTTATTCATATTTTCATAATGCATACTTCCTTTCAACTATGAATTATAGAAATCTGCATGCTATGCATTACGAATTGCATGATTAGCAAACGAACTGCGGAAGAGAGTAGTTATTTTCGTAAGAAAATAATAGCCATATAAATATATCTATTTCGGTTCATCGATACCCGTGAGAGTATTATATATTGTTTAAACAAAATTCTTTACATATATGTATAATTTTAATAGAGCAAAAATGGCATTTAATCAAATTTTGAATTTAACTACTTCTATGTATATAGTGAATAATAAAACGGTACTTTGAACAAAGGGTAAAAGGGAATAGAGATGATAAAGTATTATCTCTTTGTAAGGTAAAGATAATGGTAAGTGTGATAGAATATGTCAAAGTATAGAAATTGATATGCTAGTATATGCATATATATTATTTCTATTGTTTTAGAAAAGGGGGAGGGGGAATTTGAACTTAGTTTAGTTATATATATATAAAAGTCTTTATTGTATATAAAAGAATCTCAAAAATATATATATATATATATATATATATTGTGTAAGATGAAACAATGAAGTCATATTGACCCAAGTATGGGACATCAAATGGATGGGCAACAATTTACGTCAGAGGGTAATATAGAGCCTGTTATGTATTATGTATTAAAAATTCAATGCGTTATGTCGAATATGATCCATTTTATGTACTTAAAAGGTTGATTCACAGTCTATATGTTGCATAAAGGAATTTTACATATATTTTATAAATGAAGAGAGCTGAAATTAAAAGAAATTGCATAAAGGAGTTTCACATATATTTTATAAATGAAGTGGCAACATATAGTTTAAATTAATTGTAAGCAATGAATAGAATATAATGGAAGTAAATAGCATATTCCTTATTTTAGAATGGAATTTTTGTCATTTTATATATTTACTTATTTATATTTCGGTTGTGAACTTTGTCAAATAAGGTGTTGGAAGTGAACATTTATTTCTTAGTGATATAATTGTTATTATATTCAATATGTAAAGGATACATGATTACATTTGCCACATAGGAGTTTGATGATAGATAAATTTACTTGCAATATTAATTATTGTGGTTGCGCTCTATTTGAAACTCTTAGCATTGACATACTTCCAGTTTGGTTGAGGTATGGCACAGAAAATTTGGTAAAAATGGTGGACAATACTGAGGTATATTAAAGATACATATAATAATGTATGAGCATTAGTAATACTTGATACGTGGGTATATTAACTTAGATTAGGGGATACTTATGATAAATAAGGGAAAATGACTACAATATTGTAATTTCACATACATGTCGAGAATTCTACAGATTGCCGAGATGGTCAACTAGACATGAAAAATAGAAAACGAGATATCAAGGTGATTAGTAGGATGCACCAAACTCAACGACATGCACTTTGCATTATGACAAAAACATTTTTGAAAACTAATGACTAAGAACTTGAAATTTAACCATGATATCGAAATGGTCAAATGAAGATAACTTTCATAAAATGAAGTACGGAGACGTTTAGCAGAGTAAACTGAACGCAGTGAACCTAACCTTAGGTCATGATCAGACCTTTTTGAAACGACAACTAGAAGTTGAGATGGAACTTGATGGGATTAATAAAACGCTCATAATGTGACTTTACAAGCTTGTCGAAGTGATCTTATTGACAACAAAATGAGAAAATGAGGTAAGGATGTGATAAACTCATTAACCTAGACATGATGATATTGATGAAAGGACTATGATATAAACTTTAATACATTCGACCCAGTCTCTAAGTTATGACACTTTCGTATCGAGTGGAGAATCATTTTATTTAGCAATCGTGGAATTGGAAGTAGTCTTTTGTGGATTGGATTATGGAACATTTGGTAGTCGCTCCTGATATGATAAAAATCGTGATTATCTCTTACATATGTGTATTTGACTGTATGTTGTAGGATGTATACCTTCTCGCCTTGAAGGGAAGATAACCAATTAGATGGGGATCCTTACTTGGATTTGTTATGCGAAATGATGATTTGATAAAATTTTGGGTGGCTATTGACACAATGCAGCTTGTAGATATTTCGACATTATAAACCTTCATAGATGACTAGAAGGTATAGAAAATCTAAATTTGGACTAACAATTATGAAGCTATTATTTGATTTGCATTCCACGAAAATTATGATTGAGTTCTTAGGGAGGTATTGGAACCATGCTGATGAAATAGAAAACTAATGAGTAGAACCACCAGCACTTATGGCCTTGATTGTTTGAGAATATATATATATATATATATATATATAGAAGAGAAAGACAATATGATAAAAACGAGAAACTAAAGATAAATCCTAGCATCATAATTACTAGAACAAAAGTTAACTTTGGGACGAAGTTTTAATAAGAGGGGGTGTATGTAATGCCCGCCTCAGTACCTTAACTGTTTATAATACTGAGGTACTAGTTTTGAAATGAACTGGCTAAGTAAATGTAGTGCCCCTAGACTACTGTAGACATTGAGGGCACCTACTGAGTCACCCGACTGTTTGAAACATTAATAAAATAACCCTAGGATTTTACTTTGAGTATATTTATGATTACGATTGATTGATATATGTGCATTTGGGTAGTTATTGTGAATGGACGATTTCATGTTGTTTAACGATTAACTTTGATATGAAAATTGTACACATGAATAATGCTTAACGACTAGCTGTATGGTGATTATGTATTTGGCGACGAAATGTATATTTGATAAGATGAATGAGCAGTTTGAATAAATCATAAATGTTTAACAATGCTAGAGTTAGAAACCAGATGATGATTGTTGAGAACAGTGCTACTGATAATTTGTTGTGAGAAGTGTGTGTAGAAACAAGTGAGACGGTTCACCAACAGACACACAAAGGAACATGGAGGGTCGTAGAGTACGGGTAAATCACACACAGGGGAAGCGACGACGATGTCGACTTCCGACACGAATACCACGCATGAGCAGATAAGCATTGATCCGCTTGCTCAAGAGGAATGCGTGAGGGCATACGAGGTGGGCCACGACAGAGCTGGTCACGTACGAGTTGAGGGGCGCGCAGTGAGAACGGACTCACTCCTCAGCGCCATTAGTTCCTAGATAGCATGTAGACCGAGGATGGATGGTAACGGTTCCTAAAATCCCTACAAGAGTTCCCGCAAGTCAAAACGGAAAGATGGTGGAAGAAGGGCCCAACGATGCGGTACCCTGTCGAGAACGGAAAGAATGGACGCAAGGACCCAACGAGGTGGTACCATGCCAAGGAATGGAAACCATGGATGATTGGACCCGATGGAGTGGTGCCATGTCAGGGGATAAAAAATAAAATTAAGGAACCAGGAGCCCAACGACGCGGCACCGTGATCCTAGTGAGTTTGATTGTTAAATTAAACTGCATAAAAACTTAGGAGAATAACTCTAGATTATTACTTAGCAAATGCATAACAATAACTTAGACATTTGCACATGAATAGTTATTTTGTTAAGCATTTAAAATAATAGAAATTATTATTTAGGAGCAAAATAGATTAGACACCTAGTCAACTAAAAGCTAGGAGTTGATTAAAATATATGGGGGACAAACTAGAGCAAACTTAGGGATGTAGGTGCACTTCCCAGAGAAACTGACACTGGGATGGGTGAGTGTTTTAATTAAATAAATAATTAAAAATATTTATTTATGCATGAAGCGACATGTGTCGCAGGAGATTTCCCTTTATAAGGAAGGCTTAAGGAATGGGTAAGGGGCCCATAATTTGGACGATTGTCATAATTTTCGAATGCCTCAAAGACTTGCTGCTATCTAAGGGTTTGGCTTAGAAATCCTGGTGGGAAGGGAAGCCCAGGCTGAATTTCTGAAATACTTGTGTGAGCTCTACGACCCAAAGCTCGGGGGAGGCCATGCGACTGAAAGCATGAGCCTATGGTTGGGTGGCGAAGCTAACGGTTGCTTCGCCTATGGTTAAACGAGCTTTGCTGGAGGGATCCTACGGAAGACGCAGACAACAATGGGCCAGCTGGATCGGGTTGACAGGTTAAGGTTTGCTTATTTTTGTTAAGTTATTCACTCTTTTATTTTATTTTTCCAATAACTATAATGGCTAATTTGTTTGTATGAAGTTTTTAAAGTTTCAGGTTCAGTTCAAGGGGACCCTAAAGGAGTGGCCCTACACATGGAGACAAATAATGCAAGCACACAAGAGACACAAAGATTTACTTGGGGAAAACCATAAAGGTGAAAAACCCCAATAACTTCCCCAGAGATAGATAGAGCAATGATACAACCCAAACATAAGATATATCCTAGCAATAGATCCTCCTCCTCCATAAGTGCGCCACTCCTCCTTGAGTGCATGAGTGAGAAGTGAGTGATCAAATAGAGTGCCTCCCGCACTCTATTTATACTTGACTTGACTTGCCTTTTACATAAATCATGTAGGCTCGAACTTAACCACATAACATAATGCTGACTGGGCCGACCCCCAATAGGGTGGTCTAATAACCCTTCGACCCACATGGCCGACCCCAAATAGGGTGGTCCAATAACCCTTTGACCCACATGACTTATACAGGGCCGACCCCAACAAGGTGGTCTGATAACCCATCAAGTATAAGTTACGACACTTACAATATAAATGACGACACTTCCGTATAGAGGAATAATACCATCTCTATAGGAGTACATACAACATACATGTATGAAATACATTCCGAAGTTACATATACATCAACACTCCCTCTTAACTAGGAAGGTATTTCTCAACACAGGTCTTCTAGCACAAGTCTTCTTCTCTGGATCATCGTCACTGCTGCTGCTATCTCAATCAACCTCTAAATCTACTCGCCATAGGAAGTTCTATAGAGCCAGTCCTTTTTCATACTGGATGTAGGCCCACCACCTGCAGGTCTTCGTCATCACTGGCCATACTGTGGAATCCTCAGGACTTATTACATGCGTCATAAAACCTCGAAAGAGCATCTGCCAGATATCCCAGGGCAACGAATTACATGCCATAGGAAAAACCTCGAAAGAATATTTGTAGATCTCCCAGGGCCATATTATATGTGACCTCACCACAAAACCTCGCAAGACCATCCCAGGCTGTTACGAGCACACAGATCTACCTATAGGATCTCCCAGGGCACAAATTACATGTGGTCACCACAAAACCTCGCAAGAGCATCCCAGGATGTTATGAGAACACAGCTCTACCTATAGGATCTCCCAGGGAACGAATTACATGTGGTCATGGAAAAACCTCACAAGAGAATCCCAGGACTGATTACGGGCACACAGCCCAACCTATCGGATCTCCCAAGGACACGAATTATATGCCATAGGACAAAACCTCGAAAGAGCATCTGCCAAATATCCCAGGGCAACGAATTACATGCCATAGGAAAAACCTTGAAAGACTATCTGCAGATCTCCCAGGGCCAAATTATATGTCCTCCCAGAGAAAAACCTCAAAAGAGCATTTTCCAGATATCCCAGGGCACCGAATTACATGCCATAGGCAAAACCTCGAAAGACTATCTACAAATCTCCCAGGGCAACGAATTATATGCTCATCTACAAAACCTGATCCATGTCCATAGAGTATCAACCTGATACTCACCATACATCATCCTGATGTACACATGATCATCTTGATCATCATCACTACAACATCCTGCTGCATGTCATCTGGAGCAACATCCTGAAGTTCGTCATCCACGATCATCCTGATCATATAATGCATCTACCTGATGCATACCAAGTATCTACCTGATACATATCATCATACATAATCCACCTGATACAAATACATGATACATATCACCATACATGATCCACCTGATCATACAATGTATCCACCTGATACATATACAGATACAATGTCCAAGCATCCAACATGATGCATACAAAATACATACAAATGATCCTACTGATCATATCCAACATCCAACATGATGCGTACATACATATAAATGATCCAACTGATCATATCCAACATCCAACATGATGCATACATACATACATACATAAAAATGATCCAACTGATCATATCCAACATCCAACATGATGCATACATACATATAAAAATGATCCAACTGATCATATCCAAGCATAAACCAAGAAAATCATCCTGATGCTCATCATCCAGCGCTTACATCCACAGCCATGTGAAGGATCCTCCTTCCAACATGCTTGGAATGGCTTCAAAAAATGTGTCCATCACTTCTTCCTTGAAGTGTCCTCGATCTGAAGAATGCCAAGCCTCTCTCTGAAGTACTCGAACTTCACCCAAGCTAGTGGCTTCGTCAGCACATCTGCAATCTACTCATCCGTCGCAACATACAGGAGCTTCACAGCTCCTCTCTGCACCATATCCCTGATATAGTGATATTTGATCTCTATGTGTTTCGACCTGTCATGAAACACTGGGTTCTTAGACAGCTTCACACAACTCTGGTTATCACAAAAGATACCAATAGCATCCAACAGGAGATCAAATAACTCAGACAGTAGCTTCCATATCCATACTGCCTCACAACTAGCTGAACAGGTCGCAACATACTCTGCCTCAGCTGCACTCAGTGCTATGCAGGACTGCTTCCTGCTAAACCAAGAGATCACACCTGATCCCATACTGAAGCAACACCCAGATGTGCTCTTCCTATCTGAAGCACTGCCAGCCCAATCTGAATCAACATAACCCTACAGGTCAAACTTTTGATTCACCTCATACTTGAGCCCATAATCCACTGTACCCTTTAGGTACCTCAGAACATGCTTTACAGCAACCAGGTGAACACTCCTCGGATCTGTCAGGAACTGACTCAATGTGTTCACAGCAAAGCAAATATCTGGTCTCGTGTTCGTCAGGTACATCAAGGACCCAATCATCTGACGATACATAGAGACATCAACCGGTTCAGATGAAGCATCACATAGAAGCTTCAGATTCGATGCCATAGGTGTGGCCATGGCCTTGCAGTCCATCATCTCGAACCTCTTCAAGATCTCTACTGCATACTTCCCTTGTCCAAGGAATATTCCATCACTCTACCACACCTCCATGCCAAAAAAAAATAGTGCATCATCCCCAAGTTACTCAACTCGAACTCGGCAGCAAGATTCCGCTGCGTGTTGACAATCAATCTATCTTCACCTGTAACAAACAGGTTATCCGCATACAAAAGTAGTATCACTGGATTTCCTTCCTCAACCTTGTAGAAAAGGTTGGAATCTGCTTTATTCTTGGTAAAGCCCAAACTGGATAGAAAGCTGTCTATCCTACCATACCAAGTTCTGCACACATATATGACTGCACCGTGCTGTCTTGAAATTCATTTGGTGTATCTTCTATTTCATCACTTTTATATTTCTCTATGCTGCCATCTATAGCATGCTTGATCTGATAGATCCATATGGAAGTCATAACAAACTTCCCTTCAGGTCTTGGGACTACATCCCAAACATCATTCTTCATGATCGACGGATCATGCCATTCTTCCCATATCCTGGGAACTTCAATATCTTCAATAGATAATTTTGTTGCTGAACAAATGTTGTAGTTCTTCTTTTGTAGGAGATGGCATACGATCTTTCCTACACAACAAGTTAAATTGCATGATTAGAAAACATCTCATAGTTTTCAGAACAAATTCTTACACATAAAGAAATATGTCATACAGTCATGCAATTATCTTAGCCAATGCTTCAATACAACATTTATCCATATCCCGTAGCTTTCTAGATGCCTTCCAATCTCTACTAGAACATTGTTAAGAGTGTGCACAACTCCCAACATGTCAGCAAAGAGGTTTCATTCTAGATAAGTAGCAATGGAATGTTGTACAGTGCCATAGGCTACTTACCCATGCATATTAGTAGTATACTGTTCATTAATGCAACTATTCTAATATGCATAGTACACAACCTAATTCTAGCAACATCAGTATATACATTATTGAACAGTATTATTTAAATAATAAAATATTCAAGTAATGACAATTCAAATACTTATCGTTGTTTGTTTGTTGGGTGGAATCCCTCTGAATCTTTGCAACTCCATTATGATGTGGATTGTGAGAAGTGGCCAACTCCCTCTGAATATCTGCATCCTTGCAGAAACTACTGAAGTGTGTTCCTTTGCTTTCTTGCAGGAATAACTAGAGTGTGCTCCCTCTTGATCTTTGCTTCCTAGATTACCTGTCCTTGAACTTACATCCATTCTCGATCCCTATGCATGCTTGTTAGTATCATCATTGTGTTATCCTCTAGGTCTCATACATAATTCATTAGTATAATCTTAATATTATCAAGACACAATAATCTCAGGCATGTATAGTCAGGATCAATTCAAACACAGATAATAAACATTAGTATTCAAGGTTTCAAGGAAGTCTTCTTTTATTCATACATATTCTTATTTAATCATAGAATTCTTCTGGTTAGTTAAATCATCAATCAAGAGAAGATATATAATATGCATAAAACCCGTGATTATTCAAAACTATGCCTTCATGATTCTTCTGGTTAGTCATATCATCAACTATGGTACGAAACATACTATGCATACCACCATGATTATTCAAACCTATGACTTCATGAATAATCATTATCAATAACATGATAGTATAAGATCCTAACACAAGGTAGGATTCTAGCTTGGTATAGGAAAAACATACCTGGATTAGCATGCTAGCTAGTTATGTCTAACATACTCGCATAATGTCTTCTGGTTTTTTTCAATGACTTGTGCTAGTAACCTGCATGTATCATAACTTAACCATTGTAGAAACAAGTTATACATACCTCGAAAGTAGATCTTCTATGTGATCCATGACAATGGATGAATCCTTGTCTTCATGTCACCATGATCATACATTCTTGAAGAAGAACATGATTTGTCTTTCTTGGTGTACCTTTTATGTTAGCAAACAACATAAACCTCATACAACACCATAATGCATTAGTACAATCATAAGTGTCAACACCCTAACCAATGAATATCTTCTATCATGCATTCATAATTTTGTTAAGGTGATACGACAAATCTAAAATCAAGATTGTACTAACCGTAATAACATGAAGACAAACATACCATAAACTTAATCATGAACAAATATCAAAACATACCTCGATGAGTCATACCTGTCGAGATCGCTTGTAATATTCTTATGTAAGGCCATAGCCTCATCTCCCTCTGAAACAGGAACTTCTTCACTTATGCAGGTGACCAATCCATCTTTCTTCTAGGATTAACCCAATCCACTTGATTTGCAAGAACTGGACCTGGAGCTAGATATGGGTTTGTTAGAGAAACCCCAAAAATTCAAACTTTGAATTTCAAACTTCTGAAAGGATAGAAATATGTGCCTTGATGAGCTGATCAAGCTGGTATATTCAGAATTTGAAAAATGCAAAGTTTCACTCCTCAATTTTGCCTTTGAAACTTCTGAATTCACTAGACGTGACCCTGAACTGGGGTTTGATGAAGCCCACTCTTATGCCCAATCAAAAGGTTTGATCCAAATCTCTAAGCTTCTATTTTTCTGAGGAGCTTCCAGCCGTGGTCACAGATTTAAAAAATTCCCATTTTTACAGAAGCCCTAATTTTCCACTTTTCTGATCAAAGTCCCGAACTAGGGTTTGATCAAGCCCGGCCTTCTTACCAACCAAAAATTCTGATCTTGGTCTCTAAATTTCTATATTGATGAGTAGAATCTAGTCGTGGTCTCTGATTACAAAAATTCCTACTTTCTCCGAAGCCCTAAATTCCGGAAGCCATGAATGAAGGTACTCAAAAATAATTTTGTTTTGACACAAATATGTACGCGATTTCTTCTAGTTTACCTCCAAACTTTTCGATCCACGGGGTATGAAAAAGTTTCTTGAGATAGCCCGACCTGTTATCTTTCCATCCTGACAGGTCTGACCTCAATTGGATTCTTTGAGAGAGAGTTATGCCAAGTGTCGCAACGTGACCTGTTTATGGGATAATACAGGAGAGCAAACTTGTACGGAGTTCCACGTGTCACTGTTTCAACTTAGGCCTCTGAACAATTTTCTTGCGATAGTACAGTCTGTGTACTACCTGTCACTTTTTATGAAATTTCATTTGGATCTTCCTAGCCCAAGTTATGACCTTTTTCCCAAGGTCACCTGATTTTGACTCAGATCTGGAAGAGGCAGAAACCCTATATTGTACAGATCATAAATCACAAAGTAAAACGAACTAGAGGTTTTCCTTTGGACACAAGGTACATGAATATTTAATCTTCGACCTGTACAAGTTTCAGATCCGAAACCATCGCCAAAACGGATTTATAGCGAAAGTGCTACGACGATTGGTTTTTGCTATATGAAGCCCTAGCATCGTAATTGCAACAAGTGTCATACATGCCATATCATGCCTTCTTTCAGGCTAGCTCTGATACCATGTTAAATTTTCAGAATTTACTTCAACCTAATCTAGGATCTTAACTGAGAGAACAACATGTACAGCATATCTACAGCATATCAATCATGGAGACAAATAATGCAAGCACACAAGAGACACAAAGATTTACTTGGGGAAAACGATAAAGGTGAAAAACCCCAATAACTTCCTCAGAGATAGATAGAGAATGATACAACCCAAAAATAAGAGATATCCTAGCAGCAGATCCTCATCCTCCATAAGTGTGCCACTCCTCCTTGAGTGCATGAGTGAGAAGTGAGTGATCAAATAGAGTGCCTCCCGCACTCTATTTATACTTGACTTGACTTCCCTTTTACATAAATCATGTAGACTCGAACTTAACCACATAACATAATGCTTACTGGGCCGACCCCCAATAGGGTGGTCTAATAACCCTTCGACCCACATGGCCGACCCCCAATAGGGTGGTCTAAAAACCCTTTGACCCACATGACTTATATAGGGCCGACCCCAACAAGGTGGTCTAATAACCCATCAAGTATAAGTTACGACACTTACAATATAAATGACGACACTTCGGTATAGAGGGATAATACCATCTCTATAGGAGTACATACAACATACATGTATGAAATGCATTCCTAAGTTACATATAACACATATGAGATTGTCCTTATAAAATTGCTTTTAAAAGCATGCATGATTAGAAATCAACATAATTAAACAAAAAAGAACAAATTAGTTATTAAGTATCTTGTTAAAATATTAAGCATTAGATGGTTTATAGCTATCATCATGACAAAATACTAGAGGTCCATGCCATTAAAATACGCCAATGTTTCCATATAGAAATGTGAGACAAAATATATATCAAGAACAAGAAATAATCTCTTAATAAACATGATTAGACGCAAAACATAAACGCAAAAAATGAAAAACATAAAACTTAAATACTTTACCGTACTAATCTAAATATGCAAAAAACACAGTTAGAAAAATAGTAAAGGAAAGAGAAACTTTTACTTACAACCCTTTTGATTGAGTGCCCAGATTTTCCTAGACTTCTGTTATGTTCACGTAGGTGAATCCTAACAACTTTCACAGTTTCAAAAAACAAGTTATAATAAAAATTCTAGTAAAAATTGATAGAGTTATCGTCATGCGTGGGTATGCCGACAGGAAACCTGCGCAAATACACTGATATGCGCGGGTTTTGCTCAGCAAAAGTCATGGGTATGCACGAGTTGATAGTAGAGTCAGTCACGGGTGTGCGGTTTGCGGTGTGGAGGAGTCACAGCTACGCGCGGGTCTCTATACTATGATGTCATGGGTGTGTCGAAGCATGCGCGAGTTCAACACAAGAACAGTCGCGGGTGTCTAGTATAAGGCTGAAAACAATGTTGAATCTGCCGAAGACGGAAACCTGCAGAAAGTCTACCAAACTTGGATGAAATTTTCTGTTTTGAAAACCGAAAGATAAATCTCCTTGAGGAGAATCCGAAAATCATATATATATACAAAAACAACATCAAGAAACCCTTGAAATTTTTTTGCAAAATCTACACAACAAGGTTAGGGTTAGAAATAAAAAACTGCAGAAATATAAGTGGTAAAGGGTTTGACTCCTAAGTCAACATCATATCACTTTATACACCAAATTTCTTTGTGGGTAGGTTGGGGTCATTTATAGAAGCTATGACTCCCATGGAACCTTTTTTTGTGCCATCCAAAAGTGATTTGACTCTTGGTCTTTTCAACAAGTGGTTTTGCTATTTTCCCGCTTTTTAGCTTGAGAAACCTTTACCTTCAGAAAAGATGCTACCACATTCCCATTCTCAAATAGAATCTACAATGAAATAAATATGTTAATCATCCAATAGTTTTGCTCATCTAAGGATATCACACTCCAACACAATTTTATTAGGAATACCTTTGCTCTATGTAAATGGAAATTTGGGCAAATGTTGTGGTTGTCATGCCCCTATTTTTTGGGTTGAAGGTAATAAAATTACCCAAGGAATTTCAATGGTCAAGAGGGTGTTTGATCTTCAATATTCAAGAGTATGCCATCCATATGTTACATTGTCAGGAGGATCACAAATTCCTTGACCTTGTGCAATATCCTTACGTAGGGATGGAATGGAAAGGGTGTATGAACCATCAATTTACCACAACCGAGCCATAAGAAGAGAATGGTAATATTATGTTGATGTTTTGATGTTTTGATAAAGAAAAACCAAGATAATATTTCAACATGTAAAGTAGCACTTGGATCATTCAATTAAATGTAATTTTAATGTAAGAGCATGTAGACAAGGTATGTCATTAGATATATATAGTAACATTCAATGATAGATGATGAGATAACAACCGTTAGTTATCCAACATTAGTAGGGTCAATGAGAGATCCTAATATAAATATAAATCAACATGTACCATAACAATAGTAAAATGACATTACTCAAAAGATCATCACCATCACTATCGAAATGCAAAGATCACTTGCCAATGCAAAATGTATCACCAAAGTTTAGTGTTGAATGCAATACTGACCAAACTATCAATAATCAACATTAACTATATAAAAAAAGGGAAACAAATGTGATTTAATCTGAATAACCTGAAGGTAAATTTTGGATTTGCATAAGTAAACATAGTTACTCTCAAGAATTTGAATATTTATAGAACACAAAATTAGCTTTTGATTACTGTGCATCCAAGATATAAATTGAAACCACTATTAGCAATTATGAACATTAGAATTATTTAAATTATTACAAACTAGTCTACATTAACTTCTAATATTTGTTTTGTATGGTGTGCAGATGGAGGGAAGGGCACACAAGGCCTGCAATTTGTAATTGCAGGCCTGTATAAGTTGTAACAAAGGCTCGTATGGGAATCCAAGGATAAGGGAAACAAAGATGAGGTCATCGGGAAGAAGGAGGGACAAATGGCTGAAGGTAAAAGGATAATAGACTGTGGAAAAAAGGTAGCAGCTCCGAAGTTATGAGGGTGGCTAGGGAAGGAGTCCAAGAGGGGCCCAAAGGTATTTTCTAATAGGTGAAGGGAGGTCAATTTTGGAAAGGTTACACCAACGGATGTTGAATTTGCATGCAAGCAAATGAATGCTATACCATCATCCATGCATTCATGCAATATCTCCTTGTATTTACCTCTTATTTGACCTTCCAAAGAGATTTAAGGTGAAACAATGTAAAATATATGCATTGGCTCCGTGTAACTACCTCTTATTTGACATTACCAACCCCATTTCACACAATGTAATAGTTCCTTGTAACTACCTCTTAATTGACAATCTAAAAATTACAACTTTAGCACTTTCAAGGTGAACATAAATAGACAGAAAAAAGAAGCGTTTCGAATTCTAACGCCAGAATTGGATGAAGATCCCAATTCCAATCCCCATTTTGATCCAAAAATGGGTATTAATAAAATAAAGATGTTGAGGACTAAGAGGATGACATTTCAATTTTTTGAGGAAGGAAGATGGTCTAGGGAGTAAGAAATAATGAAATTTAAGAGTCAATTCAGATAAGCACAGGCAAAAGGAGCTAAAGATCAAGCAAGCATAGCTTGCCAAGGAAAAGTATGAGATTGATATAAATCCTAATATGATTGAAGTGTCATAAAGAGTTCCAACAAAAGAAGAGAAACCAAGGGATCCTATACCTAATGTTGAGTGGTGGGATATGGTTCTTTTACCCTCTGATAGCTACACAAATGTCACAGAAGGTGATTTAAAAGTGAATATGGATAAATCTACTATATATGTAGAGCACCCTTAGCCAATTGAGACTCAAGTTGAACCCGTTCCACCTCCACTGCAAGAAATCAAACATGTAGGTAAAGCTCAATAGACTAGGCATAAAAATTGAAGAACTGAGGTAGTTTAACTCATCCTCTCCTCTCAAGAAATAAAATAGTTAAGGAAACCATCCTCCCATCCTCCCATGCTCCACCATGAAGCTCTAGTTACATTAGTGCTGATTAATTAACCTGACCATGAGCAACTTGGGATAACTATCCCCTTGAGATCATGCCCAGTCTAAGGCTAGTACTTCCTCATGTATGCATCAGTCTCTAGTGGACACTTTGAGGTTATAAAAAAAATTAAGATTTTTATAAGCTCTTATTGCCAACAGGAGGGACATAATTTCAAAACTTGTCTCCTTTGTTTTCAAAAAATTAAAGATATCGCTGGGAAAACCACTAAGCTGACCAAGAAGGAGCAGAAGAAATTTTGTACACAACGATGCTTTGAAAAGGAAAAATATAGACATGAGGTGATAAGGCAGGGTCTCAATGTACTTGGTGTTGAAGCAAACCATGATCCAACATGTCTTGAAATGGAACCCTCCCAAAGAATTTGTTTCCAAAGGAGAGAGATGGGTCCTAAATTTGAATACATTTGCCATTTACATTTATTTTTAAGGGAAAAAAAATAGTTACAGTAATAAAATCAACCATTCAAACTATGAAATATTGGACCCCATAAAATTAAGGGCTTCGTACTCACAGACTTGGGAGGAGTTGCCTCTTCTCAATGGGTGCATGCATGAGAGGCTGAAGATGCATGGACAACTCTTTTCATAGCACACAGAACTCAAAGGGTGCATGCGTGAGAGGAAGATGCACTGCCACAACCCAACACAGGTCACAACTCACAGCTCGAAAAAAAAATGGTTGCACAGGAGCCCCAGAATGCTCTCCTCATAGGTCATGGAACGCGCGAGAGGCTAACGATGGTTACAATGAAACAAGTCAATTCGTGGGAGGTAGAAAGGTATGCTATTTTGTTTTGTTTTTGTATTGTTTGTATTTTATATAAAATGTTCTTTGTTAATTTGTTTTTGTATTTTTTTGTTATGTATTTAAAATATATCTTGCAAGCTCTCCAATTTTCCAAAGACAAGCAAGGTAATAATTGAAAGGATCGCCCTAAGGATAGTATCCACCTGTGAAGTTTGTCTTGTGTGAGGGTTTTAATTATTCCCCTTACCCAAGTTAGACTTAGAGTTAAGTGGGGTTGAGATGGTTTTTGGATGGGCTTGATCTCAAGGGTGTAATTTACCCATATTCCTCAAAGTAACTTGATGTTGAATGAGATTAGAGAAAATACCCTCAAGAGTATGAGCTATAGGATTGTTGACAAATAAATAAATGCTGCAAGATACAAGAGCAAGGGATTTGAATAATGGAGAGAGATTATTCAGAACATGTCTTACAAGTTTTGGATCTGATTTTCCTATTTCTTGTACTTGAATAAGGTTAACCTTTATATTTTAAACCTTTCAAAATACTCCTCAATCGCATTGAAGTCATTAATTTAGAGGTTGGAGAGTTTAATTTCAAGTTGGTTTACCTAAGTAGTATTCACTGTTTCAAATAGAGTTTTGAATGTATCCCAACATTCCTTTGCATCTTTTTTAACCTTAGTATGGTGAATGACATGACACTCGACATGAAGAATGATCTACCCAAGAGTTTTATTCTACTTCAAACACATGACTTTCCATACTTATAATTTAATTGAAAGGGGTGGTTAAATTTGCAATTTCTTTGACAAAGGCTGAAATGGGTTAGAGAACAACCTTGTTTTCTTGCTTATATTCCAAAATTACCTTGTTTATATGGGTTAGAGAACCGCATCGTCATCATCATCATCTTCATTATCATCATCATCACCATCATTATAATCATCACTATCATCATCATCATCATCATCATCATCATCATCATCATCATCATTATCATCATCATCATCATCATCATCATCTTCTTCTTCTTCTTCTTCTTCATCTTGATTATTATGGTCAGCATCATCATCACCATCACCGTCAACGCCATCCCCATTAAAATTGTCATCATCACTATTCATCATAACAATCGTAAAAAAAAACATCATGATCATCTCCATCATCGTCATCGTCATCATCGTTGTTGTCATCATCATAAGCAACATCATCAATGTTGTCATTGTCATTAACCATCATCCTCATCACCATAAACAACACCATTATTGTCGTCGTCATCATATTCATCGTCATCGTGATCGTAAGCATCATCATTAATGTCATTGTCGTCATTTATCATAATCATCATCATAAACAACACGATTGTCATCGTCATCAATATCGTCATCATCATCATCATCAATGTCGATGTTGTCACTATTCATCAGCAAAATCATCACAAAAAACAACATCGTCATCATCAACATCTTCATTATCATCATCATCACCATCATTATCATCATCACCATCATCATCATCATCATCTTAGGTTGGATTTTGGTTTCATGTATTGAGTGCATATACTCCTCCAATATTAGATAGTATGAAGGTCCATGAGAAAGGTATTTTGTGTAAAATCGTGTTTAGTTATGGATGCATTTAATTGTGAATGTTTAATTTTATATGCAATGATGGATTTTATGTATATTGTTTTGGAAATAGAGTTATTTTACTTTATTTTTGTATCCATCTTCAATATATCCATCATAAAAAAATTCATCATGCATCCCCAATGTCACGGGGAAATGAGATTACTCACATTAATCAGAGGAGATTAGTAGACATTCTTGATGGTTTCATAAGGAAATCACAACCATTCAGGTTGATAGTATTATTGATCATTCAAAGATGAGGATTGTCATGAGTGTAAATTATATGATAATACTATATGAGAGGGTTGGACTTCATAGCAACATTTGGAAGAGTGTTTTTACGAGGAGTCAAGTTTTGGGACAAAAATGTGGGTTTTAATGAAAGTGTCTAGAAAGGGACATGATGTGTGGGGTATTGTTTTGTATATCTTTCTTGAATTCCCAAGGAAGAAACAACTTAAACTATGAGATTTTAATCTTGAGGTGGTAGTCCCTTTCGTTTATGATAGTCAATTCATTAATGCACAAGGCATGATACTACAAGATGATAATGTCCTAGTGTATTCTATGACACATGTTTATTGTGAGTTTGTGTTTCACCTGAGAATAGATTATATGAGCATTGGATCTAAATTTTATGGCTCCATGAAATGATTTAGTTAAGGGAATCTTGGGTTGAGAAGACCCAAGATTCTCCAGGGCTCTTTCCTTTGGGGAGTGGTATTCTCTTAGGACTCATAAAAAATTTTAAGAGAAGGTTCAGAGGACCATGTTCTTATACCACTGTAATATTCCAGCCAAGATTTGGCCAAAATATTATCTCCAACTCATATTTTTAACAAGATTTTACTAGTCAATTTTTAGGCAATTTCTCAAACTGAGTAGGATGTAAGTGACGGGGACTAAAAAAATGAGTGAGGATAGTGGGGATGAGATTAGGTTCTGGAATTTATATGGCTGATTGTGCAGAAGAAGCTAAATATGGTCTGAGTATAATTCCTTGGCACAAAGTACTAGAGCCATTCACTTTTCAGCAACATAGCAATTTTGTTGCCTACTTCGAGGCTTCCTGGGATTCTAGCATATGCCAACAAGACTGAGTGAGGGTAGTCATAGTTTATGGAATATTTATATCAGTCAATTAAATTATAGAACATACTAGAATAATGTCTTGGTGAACATCGAAAGGTTCAGAGTAATTTGGGGGCTAAATGCACACTATGGATTGTTGGGCTAGTCACTTTCCAGACTCTTCCAAATATGGTTAAACTCATCCAAATTCTTAGGAACAGGGATGGGATGGCATGTATACTAAGTTATTAAGATAATTCAAGTGACAGAAAGAAAAATTGATGCTCAGAACTGAATTAGGAGTTATAATGGTGAAACTAGTCTAGAATCCACACCCAACAAGCTAGTCTTGCAATTTTATTCATTAAAATGCTCCATAATTCACTATACTCTGTTCTGATATGAATTAATGCTTTGATATAAATTAATTTTCAGATATGAGTAGAAATATAACTTCAGAACATTTCATTTAATTATATGATTGCTTTCCAAGCTTACATTGCCTCACTGGCTAGAATTTCATTACAAAATGATAGAGAATGAAGATGAGAAGTAGGAATATTATTGTGCCTCTATTTTGAAGTAGTTATCAGACCACCTATAGGTAATATGTCTGATATTGTCTGCATACTGAACTTATGATCATCACTGGGGAAGATTTACTGAAGCATCTTCCTCCTCCAAGGAAAAATCCTCCAAATTTAGCTGAGAATGAAGGTAGAAGTGGAAGAAGAGTATGAAGATCAGATATGAAGTGTTTCTCTGGTCATAAGCCTCTCCAACCTTTGAAAATAATGGAACATTAGTATTCTTGAATAACCTGGGCACATTTAGTGATAACTAGCTCCTCCTGTTAGTGATTCTCCACCAAAAGTAGCTGCAAAAACACTAAAACCATGTCCTCCTTCTCTGAATGCTTGAAGGTTTTCAATTGTGATCTGATATGGATCTGAATGTTTGAAAAATTAATCTCAGGATCTAAATACTAAATAACTGAACACTATGGATCCTTAGGGCACATCACCCAAGAAAGAGTCGAGGCACATCACTCAACAAAAGAGAGACTCAGAGCTCTCAAGACAAAAATGGAAATGAAAAAAGTTCTCAAATGGAGTTGGAAACATCATTAATTAGCTAAAGTGACTTGTTACACAATCCAACCAAATGTGTGGATGAGGGAGGGTGCATTCCTTGAGAGGAATGGAAAATTCTTCCTTAGAAAAAATTTCATGCTTTTTCCTTCCTTCACTGATTTTAGCAAGTGTGCCTTTCTGAGATTTTATGGATGTTGCTACTTTCTTTCTGACTACGTTTTTGAATGTTGCCACTTTATCTATTTCCTCCTTTTTATTCTTTTGCCATTTTTTTGGTTTTCTTTTGATAGTTTCTATTCTATTTTCCTTGCCTTCTTTCCTCCATTAGATTCCTTGATTTTCAGAAAATTTGCCACTAAGGCAAGAGTGGCCTACTTGATCCAACTCGACCTCCTAGCCAATTCATCACCACTTGTCAATATTTATTAGCAATAATTATTAATAAAAATAATACAAACTCAGAATTAATTCAGACTTCATAATTTAATTAATTAATTAACTACTATAGTATAATTGCCTCAAAAGTACCCCATTAATTAAATTCTCATTGAATTAATAAACATATACCCGTAGGGATGGGAGGATCCAAGTAGTGACCAAGGCCACTAGGGAGGGGACATGACAATCCTCCCTTCCAAAGACTATTTGTCCTCAAGCAGTTTCAACCTAGGGTGCTGCAAAATATTTTCATCTTCCTAGGTGGCATCTTCACTGGGAAAGCCCTTCCACTACACTAGATATTCTTTAATAATTATGCTCCTCAACTTCCTCTCTCTTACCTGCAAAATTTCTTCTGGTTCTAAGAACAGGTGTCCTTTATCATCAAGAGGAGGCAATATTTTTGAAACAGTCACCTGTTGGCCAACTGCTTTCTTCAAGAATGACACATGGAAAACATTGTGTATCTTGCTTCCGGATGGCAGATCTAGTTCATAAGCAACTCCACCCACCTTCCTTATGATATTGTATGGCCCATAGAACCTTGCTAGTATTTTCTCAGCCCCCTTTGATTTCAAAGTGGATTTCCTGTAGGGATACAACCTCAAATAAACTAAGTCACCTTCTTGGAATGTTCATTCTGTTCTCTTCTTGGTTGCATATAGTTTCTACTGGTTCTGTGCAACGTGCAAATTTTCCTTAAGTTCCTTGAGTATGTCTTGGCTTTCTTCCATCCAATCCTTTGCATTTTGTGGTCTGCAATTCCCAAAAATTACATTTGCAAAAGTGGGTTATTCATATCCATACATAGCTTTGAATGGGTTCATTCCAATGGACATATGAAATGTGGTATTGTAGCATAATTCTCCCAGGTGTAGCCAATTGACCCATGCCTTCTGCTTCCCAGCAACATAGTTTCTAAGATACCCTTACAACCACTTATTTACCCTCTCAGTCTGGCCATCAGTCTGAGGATGATAGCTTGTACTGAGATTCATACTAGTTCCAACCGGCTCAAACAATGATTGCTAGAAAGCACTAGTGAACTTATTGTCTCTATCACTGATTATGATATTGGGCAGACCATACAATCTGAATATTTCTTTAAAGAAAAGTGAAGCTACCTGACCAGTTGTAATAGTTGATGTGATATAAAAAAAGTGAGAGAATTTAGTCAGCCTATCAACTAATACAAAAATGTTGTCCTTACCTTGATATTTTGGCAGTCTGGTAATGAAGTCCATGGACACACTTTCCCATTTATGTTCTGGAATTGGAAATGGTTGAAGGAGACCAACAAGGTGACTGTGTTCAACCTTATTCTGCTGACATGCAGTACGCTCTCTGGCATGCCTTAAAAAATCATCTTTGAGGCTCTTCCAAGTGAACCTCTCTCTTAACTTCCGGTAAGTTTTCAGAAATCCAGGATGGCATGCTACTAGTGCATTGTGGGCAACCACCAAAATCTGTTCTTTTAACTTGGATTCAGGAGTTAGAAAAATTTTGTTCTTGTAATAAATAACATCATTGATAGCTCGGTAAGAGTCATCCTGAATCATCCTATCCAAAACTTCACAAGAAAAATGATTTTTTGAATATTCTCTAGCTAGTTGATCTTTCCAATCAGTAGGAATTTGCAGCAAAGAAAAAGTAGGTTTTCTAGAGAGGGCATCAACAACTACATTCAACTTACCCTTCTTATATTCTATGTCGAAATCATAAGATTGAATTTTGCTTACCCATTTCTATTGTATGTCATTGGGCTCTTTTTCGGTCAAGAAATGCTTCAAGCTATTGTGATCAGTCTTGACTATGAACTTGCCTCGCACCAGATATTCTCTGAATTTAGCCAAGGCATGCATGATGGATAAAATCTCTTTATCATAGATAGAATATAGCTTCTCATGGGGCTGAATTTTTCTTCTCTCATAAGCAATGGGATGTTTGTTTTGCATTAATACTGCTCCAATGCCTTCACCTACGACATCACACTCCAATTTAAAAGGTTGGCTGAAATATGGAAGTGCAAGTACTAGGAACCTGCTCATAACTTCCTTCATTCTGTTAAAATATTTTTCAGCCTCCTCATACCAGCAAAAAGCACCCTTCTTGGTGAGGTATGTAAAGGGAGAGGTGAGCATAGAAAATCCTTTTACAAATTTTCTGTAGTATGTGCACAAGCCAATGAATCCTCTTAGAGTTGTTATGTTCTTTTGGCTTGGCCAATCAAGGATGGCTTGGATATTCTCCATGTGTACTTTGACCCCTTCTTGCCCAATTATGTGGCCAAGATAGAGGATCTCTTTCAAACCAAACTCACATTTTGACAATTTAGCATGAAAAGAGTGTTCTGCAAGAAGTGTTAGAACATTGTCCAAATGTTGCAAATGCTCTTCCCATGTCCTACTATCAATCAGAATGTCATAAAAAAATACAAGTACATACTTACAGATCTGTTTGTTGAATATTTTGTTCATGCAAGACTGAAAAGTTGCTGGTGCATTTGTCAATCCAAAAGGCATGACCAGAAATTCAAAATGCCGAAAATGGCATCGAAAAGCAGTTTTTTGAATATCTTCATTTTTCATTCTAATTTGGTGGTAACCAAAACGAAGATCAATCTTGGAAAAATATTTAGCTCCATGCAACGCATCCATCAACTCGTCAATCCTTGGAATATGATATCTGTTCTTGATGGTTTTCTTATTCAAAGCTCTATAATCAATTCACATGCACATTGTTCCATATTTCTTTTTGACCAAAACCACCGATGAAGCAAAGGGACTTGAGCTTGGTCTTATGAACCCCGTCTCAAGCATCTCTTTAATGGTTTTCTCTATCTCATTCTTGAATCTCTTGGGTTGTTTGTAGGGGTGTATTTTTATAGGAAAAGTACCAGGTTCCAGCTCTATCCAATGCTCAGTACCCCTGCCAGAGGCTTTGCATGTGGCAGATCTTCAAACACCTTTTTGTGTTTGTGGAGCAATATTTGGATATCTTCTGGATGTTGTGATACATCAATGGTGGTCCCTTTGGTGGTGATAAAACATTCAACATCCCATTCTATGTCACCATGCCTCAGAACTAATATCATACTGTGTGCAAAAATTACTTGTTTTGGGTAGGTGTTGACACCTCTCAAAACCACTTGTTTTCCTTCAGTATTTTTAAAGCACATCTAAGGGATCTTGTAATTTACCACATTCTCACCAATGGAAAACAACCATTGAAATCCCAAAAAAAATTAGTATCAGCAACATCAACAATATAAAAACTATCAGTTACAGTATGGTCTCCAATAGTTACCTGCAGTTTGGGAATCCACCGGTCACACTGCATAGTGTTGTTTTCTCCTGGAATAATGACTGTGAATCCTCCAAATTTTTCAGATTTGAGTTTCCTTCTCTCTACCATGGGTGCATCTATAAAATTATGTGTGGCACCCCCATCGACCAAAACTGAAACTTTCTTCCCTTCTACAACTCCCTTAAATCTCATAGTGTGGTAGCGGGGAGCTCCACTCAAAACTACAATCTTTCCTTCTAGTTGTCGGGGTTATTCTTCTTCTATTGTATCATACCCCTCCTTTGCTTATTCTTCTGCTTTTACTTTTGCAGTCATTTATCCCTCATCACTTTCAGAAAAAACTTCTATGTAATGAGCCTTCCCCTTGGCACATTTGTACCCAGGAACCCAAGGTTCTTTGCAAGTAAAACATAGTTTTTTCCTCCTTAACTCATCCCGGTCTCGAAATGAATATTCTTTTCTATTTGGGGAAGCCACATTTCTAAATGGTGGCCTTTGGTTCTGATTTTTAGAAGGTGCATTAAATTTTGGTGGATATCTGGTTTTTGGGATTGCATCTTGTAGATCCCTTGTTCTGCTCACCGCTTCTTGCAAGGGGGATGGTCGATAGGAGTTAACCAGCCCTTTTAATGGTTCTGCTAATCCTTTTGTGAACATAAGAATCAAGTGGACTTCAGATATACCAGTAATCATTACAGCCAACTTTTGAAACTCAGAGATATAAGCTTCGGGATTTTCGGTCTGCTTAACATGTGCCAGTTCCCTAAAGGCAATTTTAGGGTTCCTTCTATCGAATCTCGCCATTAATATCCTAGTAAATTCTACATATGAAGTCACTTGGTCATGGCCCAAAGTCCTCATGCCATGGAACCACCATTCATTAGCTTCATCTTGCAAATGCAGAGTTCCATTCTGATGGCATCCCTTTCAGCCATTAGATTCAGCTGGAAATAGGTGTCTAGCTTCTGCACGCAAGAGCTAGTAGTGCATTTTGTTGACCCATCAAAGAAAGGTAGCTGAATATTACCAATTGCATTTCTAAACTCATAGTTATATGTTGGATTCCTATGCCATCCTCTTGGGTGATTTTTTTATTGTGCATCATAAAAATCCTTGAAAGGAAGAGCCCTTCTGCACTCTTCACTGAGATTCTGGTATTCTACATACCGATCTTTTCATGCATTAACAGACTCCGTGGGAATCTCAAGTTGTTCTTCCCTATGTTGATCAAGGAATTTTGGCATGGTCTGTCGTGGCTGATCTTTAGATTCATATTTGAGCTCATCATCAAGGTATTCTGGCATGGTCTGTCAGGGCTGATCTTTAGATTCATATTTGAACCACGGGGGCTTCACTAGAAGGCAATATAATATCACGTTCATTCATATTGCGGTATTAAATAATCATGACAACCTAAAAATTATATTGCTTATATATTAAGGGGCAAAGGTTTTTATTTTATTTAATGTAGCAATACAAAAATACTTTGGGATCTTTTTTATATGGGTGGGCTGACAAATATCCTCCAAATGGAGATGGCGGGAGGATGACCAGATGAGAAATTAGGTTGAGGCAAGGCTTGGGCTTACCAGTACACAGGGAAATCGTGTCTTGAGGCATGCTTGAGGCCAGGGGTTTCGTGGTGAAGAGGGTTTCCAGTCAATCATAGTCGAGAGATAGTGCTCATTGACAACCAATTGTTACCAATAAAACTTAGCCAATTGTTACCAATAGACTTGGGAGGATCTAAGCCGGCACTCGATAGGCCTTGAGCGCTTGAATAACCAACCACTCGTGCCTATTACAGGCCTTGGGAGGTTTAGTCAGACTCCTAGAGCTTGTTACAGGCCCTGGGGGCTTGGATACCTAGCCCACAAGAGGCTTAGTGAGCGATTGGGGAACTACAACATGCAATCTAAATGTTGTAATATGTGCATTGGCTCTAGTGACATACAAGAAGCGATCTCCTATCTCTTCATTAGACCATTAGATGTTGCAAATCATTATGATATGTGGTTGAGTAATTGCATTGTGGGTGAAGTAATGTGCATCCACAATATACATCGAAAGAAGCAAGGTGCATTGTAGAATGCATGTGGGGTCATAATAGGGGTATCATATCAATATACTAGGTAGAAATATAAAAGAGTATAAAAAATGTTAATGAAAAAATTGATACATACAATATCTAGTGAAAGTAGGGTTTTTTAAAATTGGGAAGGCATATTGGGAGGGGGTTTAAAAAAATGATTTTGGAAGGTATGTTCTAATATTTAGTGAAATTAGGGGTATTGTTTCATATGCCACGAACGAACATGCTATGATAGCGGTTTATTGAGTGAAGCCCCCGAGATTTGAAATCACTAAGCCTATTATGAGGACAAGTCATAGAAAATATAATTCCACTAGGGATCTTCCTATCATCATTCTGAGAGCCACTGCAACTCCCTTCTACCTCTTTCTTTCCTAACTTCTTAGCCAAAAATTCTCTAGTTTCTTTCCTAGATTGAATCATATTATGGGATATGTCATGAAACCCCTTTAACATACTCTACACAAAAATTATAAACTCTTCCTTATCGTCATTTTCAGACACGTTCTTCCCCCCTTGTATTTTCCCTCTAGTGGATTCTACCTCTTCTTCCACAAATGGTTCTTCAGGGTTCTTTCCTTTGGGGAGTGATATTCTCTTAGCACTCATAACAATTTTTAAGATCAAGCTCAGAGGACCATTCTCTTATACTGCTGTAATATTGCAACAAATATTTGGCCAAAATATTATCTCCAACTCATATTTTTAACAAGATTTTACTAGTCAATTTTTAGGCAATTTCTCAAACAGAGCAGGATGTAAGTGACGGGGACTGAAACAATGAGTGAGGATGGTGGGGATGAGATTAGGCTCTGGAATTTATATGTTTGAGTGTGCAGCAATAGCTAAATATGGTGTGAGCATAAGTCCTTGGCACAAAGTACTAGAGACATTCACTTTTTCAGCAACATAACAATTATGTTGCCTACTTCGAGGCTTCATGGGATTCTAGCATATTCCAACAAGACTGACTGAGGGTACTTAGAGTTTATGGAATATTTATATCATTCAATTAACCTATAGAATATACTGGAATAATGTCTTGGTGAACTTGGAAATGTTTGGAGTAATTTGGGGGCTAAATGCACACTATGGATTGCTAAGCTAGTAACTTTCCAAACTCTTCCAAATATGGTTGAACACATCCAACTTATCAGGAAAAGGGATGGGATGGCATGCATGTTAATTTATTAATCTAATGAAACTGACAGAAAGAAAAACTGATGCTCCGAACTGAATTAGCAGTTATAATGGTGAAACTAGTATAGAATCCACACCCAACGAGCTAGTCTTGCAATTTTATTCTTTAAATTGATCCATAATTCACTATACTCTATTCTGATATGAGTTAATGCTCTGATATAATTTAATTTTAAGATATGAGTCGAAATATAACTTCAGAACACTTCATTTAATTATATGGTTGCTTTCCAAGCTTACATTGCCTCACAAGCTAGAATTTCATTACAAAATGATAGAGAATGAAGAAGAGAAGTAGGAAGATTACTGTGGCTCTATTTTGAAGTATTTATCTGACCATCTACAATTCATATGTCTAATATTGGCTGCATACTGAACTATTGATCATCACTGGGGCGCATTTATTGAAGCATCTTCCTCCTCCAGGGAAAACTCCTCCAAATTTAGCTGAGAATGAAGGTAGAAGTGGAAGAAGAGTATGAAGATCCGATCTGAAGTGGTTCTCTGGTCATAAACCTATCTGAACTCTTAACATAATGGCACATTAGTCTTCCTGAATAACCTGGGTGCATTTACCGAAAACTAGCTCCTGCTGCTAGTGATTCTCCACCAAAGCTAGCTGCAAAAACACTAAAACCCTGGCCTCCTTCTCTGAATGCTTGAAGGTATTCAACTGTGATATGATATGGATCTGAATGTCTGCAAAATTACTCTCAGGATATTAAAAATAAATAATTGAACAATATGGAGCCTCGGGGCACATTACCCAAGAAAGAGTTGAGGCACATCACTCAACAAAAGAGAGACTTAGAGCTATCAAGACAAAAATGCAAATGACAAAAAATATCAAATCGAGTTGGAAACATCATTAAATAGCTGAAGTGACTTTTTACACAAGCCAACCACATGTGTGGATGAGGGAGGGTGCATTCCTTGAGAGGAATGGAAAATTCTTCCTTAGAATAACTTTCCTATTTTTTCCTTCCTTCACTGATTTGAGCAAGTGCGCCTTTGTGATCTTTTCTGGATGTTGGCACTTTCTTTTTTACTGCTTTTCTGAATGTTGCCACTTTCTTTCTTTCCTCCTTTTCTGCTTTTGCCAGTTTTTTTGTTTGCTTTTGACAGTTTCTATGTTATTTTGCTTGCCTTCTTTCCTCCATTGGATTCCTTGATTTTCTGAGAATTTTCCACTAAGGCAAGAGTGGCCCACTTGATCCAATTTGACCTCCAAGCCAATTCATCACCACTTTCCAATATTTATTAACAATAATTATTAATAAAAATAATACAAACTCAGAATTAATTCAGACTTCAGAATTTAATTAATTAACTATTATAGTATACTTTCCTAAAAAATACCCCATTAATTAAATTCACATTTAATTAATCAACTTAGACCCCTTAGGGATGGGAGGATCCAAGTAGTGACCAAGGCCAATAGGGAGGGGACATGACATGTAGTTTCATGTCACAACTCAGATAATGTCTTTCAAATCAACAACGTACAATTTTGAAGCAATGATAAAATCATACCTCAATTTTATAACAACGATTATTATGTATTTATTACTTCAAGTCTTTAAATTTAATGCCATCACTTTAATATCAAGATACGTGGGAGTGTCAATGGCTCTATCATGTGGGAAAATGAGTTGGAGCACATAGTTAGTCAAATAGTTGAGGGAAAAGTGAGGATCTCATCTATTGTATAGGTTTGAATAAATACAATAAGTGGGTATATTTTGAAATTGAAATGTTTTTTTATTTTTTAATCATAATCATGTTTTCTTATAATTTTGTTTCTCATGTTTCCATGGCACTATCATGGGATTTCATGGAAAACTAAGATACCCTATACTCAATTTACTTTTGATCATACACACATAACTTTACCAATATTTAAAATTTGAATATGTTAAATTTTCTAAATCATATGTGACTATTGTCTTTTAGTTATGAAATAAACACAAACTTGTTATTTAATTGAAGAATTTAAACTCTCTCATATAGCTACATTAATTAATTACATTGGCCCCGTGTAGCACATTAATTAATATATAGGTGTGGTTTTTTTATGGTCGAATTGTTAGTGTCATTCATGTTTGATTCTGGAAACCTTCCCACACTGTCAATGCGTGCGTCTAGTCTAACCATGCCAAATTTCAGTCCAAGAAAGCACAAATTTAAAAAATCTCAACGTTGGCCCTGTTTAGCACATTAATTAATCTATAGGTATGGTTTTTTATGCTCGAATTGTTAGTGTCAATCATGTTTGAGTCTGGAAACCTTCCCACACCTTCAATGCGTGTGTCTAGTCTAACCATGCCAAATTTCAATCCAAGCAAGCACAAATTTAAAAAATTTCAGTGTTGGCCCCGTGTAGCACTTTAATTAATCTATAGGTATGGTTTTTTATTGTCAAATTGTTAGTGTCAGTGATGTTTGAGTCTGGAAACCCTCCCACACAGTCAATGCAGGCATCCAGTATAACCATGCCAAATTTCAATCCAAGCAAGAAATTTTTTTAAAAATTTCAATGTTCGCCCCGTGCAGTACATGATCAAGCACACCATTTGGGTTAGCATGATAATTGTGCATTTCCCTATTGATCTTTTCATTTCTTCAAGAATAATTTAATATTCTATACTGAACAGGGACAACCATGTGAAGGTGGAAGCTCTTATGGCCCCTCCCCCCCTCACATCACTCTCAATCCCCCATAACCCGACAAAGTCTATGTAAAAAACAAAAAAAATAATTATCTTTTTTTTCATAGTTAAGAAGCAATGTTTCTAATTATAACATATGCAAACATACAGGAAAAGGGAAAAAACACTAAGAAATAGTTAATTTATACGTACCAATAAAATTGAATAATTTTATCGCAGTATTAAATCAAAATATATAGAGTAGATATATTAAGGCATACCTCATACACTTCATTAATGGACTTCATCATATTCTTCATCCAAGTCATCATCCGTATCATTCGATCCATAGTCAACATTGTAAGGATTGGCCATATCATCATTGTAATAGATATCAGTTACGAGCATCATGTCATCGTCGATATCATCTTCATGGACATTTTCTGCTACATCATCTTATTCAGCTAATTCTTCAACATCTTATTCTGGAACATGATCGTCTAACTCATTGTAGTGCTCTGGTTTTTATAGCAGAGCACTAAGTAAATTTCTAAGTTAATTTCCCATGTAGTAATTCATTCAGGTATGTGTGAGTAAATTTTTGAAGAAAATTCTACGTTTTTAAATGATGTTTAGCATACTGTGTTGTCTCCAATAATCATACATTCGCATTTAATAGAATAACTAATATATCAATATTTTCCTTCAACAACTTGTAGTTTTTGCATAAGAATATGTTCATAGTAATAAATCATAAATCAGGAAGAAGTATAAGTAGGTTTCAGAGTTCGTTTCCACATAATAATTTAATAAAATAAATAATCAAGAAAATTACCTGATGCTGATGCTAACCGTAAGTTGTAGCAGGTTGTATAACCTCTTAGGAAGCCAAAATGAAGTGTCCACCCTACCGAACAGCTATTATCTTGCTGGCCCTTGGAAATCAAAGGATTTCCAAGCCCCCGAGCCCACAATCTGATAATCCCGAGAGCAGTGTTCCTTCTGTTCTCCAAACCTTTCTGTTCTCCAAACTTTCTGTTCTTCCAACCTCTTTCCCCTCCAAACCCCCAAAACCTCCCCCTCTATATACATGTCCATCCTCGAGAAGACCTTGGGCTTACTCCACCGCCCCAAACTCCCCCTCTCGAGCCCCTCAAACCTTTACTCCTTTCCCTAGTTCATTCATCCACGTCTCATTATAAAAATGTATAATTAATTACTCTCGTGGAAAAATTAATTTGGTTTTGGATTTACGGTCGTAATTATTTATTACGGTGGGAATTATCACCCAAATGTTATCCGTTCAGGACAAGGTCTATTAATTACAAGTCTTTTCACTAAACCTTGTATTTATTGTTATTAAGGTTTTTAATAAAATATTATATAATTAGTTGCCCCTTTTCAACTTGGACATGATGTGTCTTAATGGTCCACCTTATCCGTCGAGTCCACTTAGCTTGAGGTTTAAATTCCAAGATTAACATTGAATAATTAAATAACCATTTTCCATCACATCACGTTCATTCCAAAAAGGATTATCCTATTATGGCTAACTTTTGAAATGGAAATAATCACACAATATTAATTTATAAATCAATATTTTAGATCTTACTTATATTGCATTTGTTACGATAGGGATATAAATGTTGCTGGAATATTATTAATTAAGTAATAATAACAATTAGATCCCCATTTATTAATTAATAATAATAATTAAATCACCCTTTAACAATAATAAAAGGTGAATCAATCATAGTATTCTTAATTATTTGTTTATCACATGAGTGCCCTATCATCAACATAGCATCCTTGTTCTTATAAACAAAGCACTTGTGAGGGCTTAAACAATTTTACTAATTAATTAGACACTATCATTACCCTATTCACAACAGTTATCCTATGACAATGTTAACTGACGACACTTGTCTTAGTTTATTATTACAATGTTTTCATATAATTACTAATTCACTTATTTACACATTGACATCCTAACCATTCATTACCTAAGTTGATTGATGTATCCTTAACTGAGTTATCTATGACATTTATACTACTATTCAAGCATGACAAGTATGTTATACACCAGTAATATTGTACACGTACAATGTGTGCATGCATGGCCAGTGTATGCACATGTCGGATATGTAGTATAAACAGACCCCATTCCGCCTATGCATACTTGCTAACTAATAATAGTATCTACCCCCATGCAGAAGAGCAAGCATAATATATAGTATAATTACTTTAACATCCTCGGTTATTTAACAGTTAACCCTTTACGATTTAACATCATTGTCTTTATGTTTATATTAGTTTAATCAATCAAGTGCAGGAAGGGTGCCTACTTCCACTAACTCGGAATCAAGGAATACTAAACCCCCAACAGTACTAACTAACACATCCTCCCATCATAACCTACGTCCAGCATCCTCCCTATCCTCCCTCTGCTAGTACAACAGTGGATGTCGGACTCACCGATCTGACCACATAGAACTTGAGAGCGATAGCGTCGGCTGAACAATGGACCTATCCTCCCCTAGCAGGCATCCGACCATTGTCATCACAACAACATGGGGAGCGTGTCTCAGCACGGCCCTCCCACGACCTCGGGTCTCATGGAACCATAGGGTGGGAAACACATCCATCCCTCTCAACATACTGGGCCTACGCCCTTATCAACTCATACTTGCTGCTATCGGGATTATCAGTTTGTGTTATCGTATCCTCATTTTGGCTGCTAAGGTTTGCTGTATGAACATGTTTTTCCTTTCCAATATATATCAGATCAAGTAACTGGCTATCCCATAGCCCCTGTGTCCTGTAGGTTAGTGTTTTGCAAAATACAATTTATAGAAAGCATTTTCCATTGATCGCCAATTGATCCATGTTATTATTTTATTTCATGTAACCTTTTAGCTCATCATAGATGCGTATGACATATAACATTTCAGCAATTCATATAAGAAGATGGTATCCATGTACCGAATCATATATTTCACATTTCATTAAGGAAAACATATAAACATATACTGCAATCGTAAAATAAGGAAATCATATGATAATCATGACATCATAATCGCATAACATAGTAACATCATAATCATGGTGAAATCATAAAATAGAGTAACATCATATAACGAGGTCCAATATAGTTTACTCAGTCGAGCTGAGTTCAACAGAATATATAAGAAATAAAGTATGGTGTGTCTAACTAATAAATATGCCGAATCAAAATATGGGCATTACACTCATATTGATCATCTTCAACATCATCTTCTTCTTCGAGACCCTATTCATTACCTTCCTCTGCGTTATACTTTAACGGTCTTCCCCTTGGATCGTGTCTCACAACAAATTATCAACCCCCTCTACCTGGAACCACAGAGTAAAATACCTGTTGACATTGGCTTGGAAGAACATAGGGATCCGTTCCTAGCTCAAGAAACCCTGTATTAACCATGGTAAATCCATTATCATGTTCAATAATAGTTTTATCAAGATCACGTTAATTCAATCATAACATGTACCATTTGAAAACGAACAAAACTACCTTGAAGGATTTAAATTCACACTGAATAATATCTTCCAAATACCCATATCGATTTCTCAGAATTTTTGATGTCTATCTCTTGTAGAGGAAACATTTGTCACCTCAAAGACTGCAAATATCCCACAATCTGATGTGTTCTTCATTTTATCCAACTTTTTGATGCGATATTTAAAGCCATCGCACCACACATCCTTATGGTGTTTTACCTACAAAAATCCATACACGTAAAGATTACATCATGACACATTTTTTATTAAGTGCATATTTACGCCCTACAGGGAAAAGACCAATGTGTACATCAATATATTTGTAAGAAAATACAATAGTGTGGTTGATTAGTATGCTTTCTTGCTTATCTTTTAAACCATATGCTAAATCGATTTCCCTTTGTGTAAGATTGGTATCTCCATTGCGATGTGTTTCTTTAACCAATGAAGCCACACATTCCCATGATATTCCATGACCAGATTGTTCACATCGTTCAATCCATACATTCATCCAGTCAAGATTGTCTGCGATGTATAAATGAAGTGCATCCCACTCTCAACCAACTGTTTGATGAAAATAAAATTAAAATTCCAATACAAATGTAAATTCACTTAACAAAGTATACACTCTTAATTGATGCATATTGAATATTAAAAATAGAATATGTATGATATATACATAAAAATCAACAGTCAAATGTATTATATTAATTAATCTCCACTATCTAATAATTACCTTTCACCATCCTCGATCTACCTTACTCCTTCGGGTACGCCCCTTCGAAATTGTGATTGGAGACCAGATCACAAATGTGACCTAAATTGAGCTTTGACACTAATTTAGGAAGATATTCACTAATATACAACATGTTTTGGTATAGCATATATCCATCCATCATAGAAATATCCGGGACGTGCTCATTGTCTTACCAAACCCTTCAAAAATTTCAAGTGCCTCTCAACCATCCACATGGACCTTGAGTGTACAGGTCCACATAATTCAATCTCCTCAACTTGGTGTATGAGGTAGTGTTCTTGTGCATTGAGAAATTCTAAAGGTAGATGCTTCTACATTTCAAACATGAGTCGAGGAATTTCTCTCCTCCAATACTTTATATCTTCTTTATGGATTTATTTATATGACAACCATCTTCAAGTGATGCAAACCAATCACAAGATTTAACAAAAAACACATTATATTACATAACATGATTTAGTGCACAAAAATAAAATATAAGTTCTACGATGAATTAAATGAACACTAATAGCATGCAAACAATTGCTACTTACCTCATGTATTTCCCAAGATTAAATATAACTTGTTTGACATTCTTTTCAAAGTTGTCTAGGAGAGAGAGAGGTAGAACATACTGTAACAATATAAAAATCGTTTCATTTTTTTTACAAAAAGTAGACAAACAAAATACCAACAATATGCACTAGAATAAAAAAATATAGCAATAATTATATGCATACCATAATAATTACCTTCATGTAGATATGCCAATCATTCGTTTTCACCCCTGCAAATCACCTTTCTTTGTTATGATATTCTTCATGTTAGAACAAAATCCGGTGGGAAATTTAATTTTCCCCATGACTTATTTTACAACATTAATTTTCTTCTCCGTTAAAATCCATGGAAGTGAGTTTATATGAATTTGGTCTCTGTTGGTATGAAATTGAATGATGTCTTTTATTGCATGGTTTCCTTCTTGAATGTATTTGCAAATTTTGACAATTTTTTCTTTCTCGCTCCTTCCATCCAATATTCGCCATATTGTTTCAGTCACATTATTTCTTATATGCATTGTATCAAACATATGAACAATTTGTAGGTGTTGATAGTAGGGAAACCTACTAATTTGTTTAGGATAACTTTTCATTCCTCGTGGAATCCCATTAATTCCTTCATGATCATGATGACCATCATGAATCATAGTTTATAAAGAACTTACTGAAATCAATGTCAATTACAATAAACAACACATAATAAAAAAAATACATAACATTTCATGTACAATGATTCATACATACCTTGATGATTTCTATTATATTGCAACTTCCATAGGTGAGGTGTCATTCTCTGTGGTTTTAATGCAGTCTCTTTCTTCCCATTGAACATATGTTTTTCAGTAGTTCGATACTTATGATTCTTAGAGAGAAAGTGCCTATACTCATCAAACACCTCCTTTCCTAAACTTTTTGAATGATGAGATTTGATCTTAGGACCACAAACTGGACATGCAAATTTTCCCTTATCTGAAGACCTACATAAAGAGATGGATTATCTATGTCCATTATAATTATATATTAAATTTATGGATTATTTAAAAAAGCATGCATGCATAGTATATTAACTAGTTCATAAAATTAAATGCAATTAAAGTGGAACTGATAATTACAAACCACAAAAATGGGTTAATGTTGACTCAAACCCAGTCAACAGGGGTTCCCATCGCTGTCGACACCAACCCACCGCGATTTCCCTGAGCACCGGCCTAGTCAGGTTTTACCCTGCCCAGCAACACCTGTAGAGTAGATGAGGTCTCACCTGAGACGATCAAGGGAGAGTGGACAGAACCATGTTTCGGCCAAATGATGGAGGATGTTGTGGTATTAGCTAGTTAATCTTGTTGCAACATTCAACGATAAATATATATATTCAATACTCATATCATCATTTAATGGAAACATTCATCATTGCGGCAGATTATAACAGTAAAGCGACTATTGCATCAAAGAAACATTGCATTTTCATCAAAGATAGAAGACACATCAGGATTGCACAGGAACAACTTCATCACATCATATTATTATTGCAAAAACCCAATACAATGCCTCTGTAGATCGCAGACTTCGGCAGTTCTGCACCAAAACAAACCAAAATCTCTTTGCTTGATCTCTCTCCCTCCTCGATCTATTTCCCCTCTCTATATATAGGCTTCCTCCTTTACAATGTTTGTCCACTTACTAACAACTTCCTAACTGACTCCTGGAAAAATGACCCAAAATCTACTGACATGGTCCAAATGACCCCAAAAACCTGCCTATTTCGGTATACTTAACTTGAAATTACATCTCATATGGTCCAATCACCCAAAAACCCGCCTATTGTGGTACAAACGACTCAAAAAATACATAAAATTATAGAGCCTTCTTCCTTCCAAGACCTCATCTGATGTGTCGCCGCATCGACGATGTTGCGATTCATCCTTACCAAACCACCTACAAGCAGGCCCCCAACACAATCTTATGGCTCGCCCTCAAGCCACGTCAACTAGACATGGTGTACTCTGTGGTCTTCGTTCGACAAGGGAGAAACTATAGTTCTGCAACTGTTCTTGCTATCTGGATCACGCGGTGTTGTCCTTCTCCTTCTCCTACACTGATCATCTGCTCGCTGTCATGTACTTCTTTCCCAAAAGTGGACTCTTCCCAGTATACTATCACAGACCTTGAAAACTCATCCTCTATTCTCGAGAGACCGATTGTAGATGGAGAGGAATTTTGCAAGCAATGCTATGGTGTAAAATAGGCGAGTGGTTCTAGCACATCTATTTTGCAATAGTAAGTATATGTTACAAGGACACGGGGGAGACGACCCCCCCTTTTTGTGTGGTCGCAGGGACCACGAGACTTCGAACCATCACCAACTACCTAGACATATCGGACAAGACCTCATGCTTGTATCCCCTGAGTGTCTGAGGCACAGCTTGCTCTAACCGCTCATGTACACTCGTGGTTCGGGCCCTCAGCGCACCTGGTGTGTTCCCACAAGAAATAAAATGGATCATTTCCACAACCTCCTTGGAATTCCTAACTTAGCTAGATGCCCGAGCGTCTTGTAACATAACCCCTCTTAACTGAAACAACCTCTGTGGTCCTACTATCCTTGGGTCCTATATTTATACATCGCATTCAACCGTTTATCTGCATTGGCAATCCTATGCACCACCTGCTCATGCTCCAAGGTAATCATAAGATTCCACTGCTCGGATGTGGGATGTGGGTGGAGAAATCATATCCCCACCTATCGCCCTGTGTGCAAAAATGTGCGAAGCAGTCCTTCGGCCATGCTTCCTCGATGTATTCCTTATTCCATACATGCATTCTTCTGACACAATTTGATTCGACTAAAGATCATATATTCCCCAAAAGGAAAAAGTTCCAGCTGCATAATGATTTCTGATGTGCCCCAATCATGACACTGCCACTTGTCACAGACCACTCCAAACTTGTAGCAGAAGCCTCCCTACTTCTGCAATCCATCCCTGTTGGTGCACCATCCTGCCACCAATCAATCTACACATTTTTTTTTTCCGATGCGACTCAGACATCGCGTTGTTCCAATCCCAACCGATAGGGATTCAACCTGCTACCATTAATCAACTTGGGGAGCATCGCCCCATCCAACTGCTACAACTGTACCGCTCCTCCTAAAGTAATGCTACTAATACGATACGAACCAAGCCAATGCATATGTAATTTTCCTGGATGTTTCATAAACTTGTTGTTATACAACAACACCAAATCGCCCTATTGAAACTATTTTTTCTTGATATGGCGATCATGCCAAGCCTTCTGGCGATCTTTCTCCACACCCTGATGGAACCCGACAATGAAGCAATCTTCCTCTAGTTGTACTAATTGCGCAAGTCATTCCTCTAATGCCAGTTTCTACCTCTATGCACAGACTTGGAATAATATACTCCATAGGCATAACTACCTCTTGCCCATACACTAGCTTGAATGGTGTCTTCCCTGTCAGCCGTTTACATGTGGTGTGACAGGCCCACAATATTGTTGGGATTTTTAGATCCCATTCATCGTGGTTCGCATTACACACCTTTGTCAACGCATGCTCCAATATCTTATTGAAAGCTTCCACTGTGCCATTCTCCCGCGGATGATACGGTGTAGTCTTCTTATGTTGTATCTACAAGTCCTCCGTCAATGCGCTGATGTTGTGATTGAGAAAGTGGCTACCTTGATTGCCCAACAATATCTTGGGGAAGCCAAAGTGAGTGATGATGTGGTCAAAGAGAAACCGTGCTGTTGTGGCCGTGGAAAAATCAATAGATGGTGTAGCTTATGCCCTACGTGTCAAGTAATTTGTCGTCGTGATGATATACCTAGCACTAGTGTGCTTACCTAGGGGATGGATAGGTCCCACAAAGTCTACTTCGCATTTATCGAATGGCTGCAACGTCAACTGAGGAATCAACGACATCTCATCCTGTCTGGATGGCTTCCTGGTTCTCTGACAAATGTCGTAGGACCATGCATAATCTGTCGCATCACTGTGCAGCATAGGCCACCAGATCCCCGCTTGAATCACTTTCCTTTTCGTTCCACGACCACCTTAGTGCCCTCCAACCACTCCTGCATGTGCTTTGGAAAGGAGCTGCTCTTGACATTGTGGAAAAACACACCGTCGCAATATCTCATTAGCACCGATCTTGTATAGCACTCCTGTGATTAGCTGGAAGTCCGCAACCTTGACTACCAACTGCTTCTTCTGACTAGTGGTGAATTCTTTTGGTGCATTACCTGTCATCAGAAACTCAATTATTTCTTCAAAATATCCATCAGTGATTCCAACTTTAAATAATTGCGCATCAGGCAACCCATCTTCAATGTTAGTTGGCTCCTCCCTTGTTTCAATCTGGGAGAGATGATCTGGGCTAGCATTTAGCTGCCCTAGCTTCACAATTACTTCAAAATTGAACTCCTGAAACATAATTAGCCATTGACAGATCTTCCCCCCCAACACAGGCTTATTGACAAGGTATTTTAATGCAGAATGATCTGTGAACATATTCAAATGGCCTACTAGTAAGTAATAGCTAAACTTCTGCAACGTGTAAACCATTGCAAGACCTTCCCTCTCTGTAGTAGTGTAGTTTCTTTCTGTAGATGACAAATTTTGACTGGCAAAAGAAATGGGGTGATCAATATCCCCCTCTCTAGGCTGGGCCAACACTACTCCTAGTGCAATCGATGAGGCATCAACATTGTTCGGGTACACAGGGTACTACCAAAGGACCAAACACCAAGAGCAACCACTTCACACAAACAGATAACAGATCAACACAACGATGTTTTGACGTGGTTTAAACCCTCTTGAGGGAAACACTCCACGGCCCCAGCCAAATAGCTTCTACGGGACAATTTATTATGCAAAGAAAGAAAGTTACAAATGAGCTTCTCATAATCGATCAACTAAACAATGACCCTCCATGCTATTTAAATAGAGATCATGGACCAACTGGGTGTTAAGCCACGGATCAAGGTTAGGTTTGATCTAAGAGAATTTGAGCCGTCAGATCACTCTATGTCGGGAACATATCGTGACCATCGGATTAAGTATTTACAAATGCATACTAATGCATACTAAAGAAACACACTATCCCTAACGGATATATTACACAAGTTGATCTTAACTAACTCCTAAGTGTCTAAATATCCTAACATCCCCCCTTAAGAACAACTTGGCATAGGATTGAAGGATTTACAAAAGTGACACTATTAGGAGAAGGAAGGAGGCATTATAGCCTATCCCCCCTTAATGACAAGTTCCTGAACTCCTAACATAGATCGAAGTTTAGAAAACTTCGCTTCTATAAGAGACTTGGTGAAGATGTCTGCAACTTAATCATCTGTAGGGAAAAAGAGCACTTCAAGAACACGATCATGAACAAGATTTCTGATGAAGTGCATATGTAGCTCAATGTGTTTGCTGCGTTGATGTAGAACTGGATCTTTGGCAAGCTTGATGGCACTTTGATTGTCGTACCAAAGTGGAGTAGGCTGCTGCTGCTCGATTTCAAACTCTGAAAGGATCTGTCGAAGCCATAAAGCTTCCTGACTGACATTAACTGCTGCTCGATATTCTACCTCTACTAAAGAAAGAGCAAGAGCTTGTTGTTTCTTACAAGCCCAAGTAATAGGTCCAGATCCCAGACTGAAAACATAACCTACAGTAGACTTTTGATCATCAGGATCGCCGGCCCAATCTGAATCAGTGAAACCAACCAACAAAGGTTTCCCCCGTGTACTGTAATGAATCCCAAACTAAACTATACCTCAAATATATCGAAGTATTCTTTTAGCTACTTTCCAGTGACTTTCATGAGGTGTTTTCATATAACGGGCAACACGACCAACGGAAAAGGAAAGGTCAGGACGGGAATGAGTCAAGTATAAGAGACTACCAACAAGCTGATGATACAAGGTGGCATCAACTTCAGGTGAAGTACAAGGTGCAAAAATTTTGACTCCAGATTGAAAGGGAGAAGGGGCTAGTGTAAAATATTCCATGTGAAAGCGACGAAGAAGGTCACAAGCATACTTAGACTGAGAAAGAAAGATTCCTTCTTTGGTTTGCAGGACTTGGAGACCAAGAAAATAATGTAAATGTCCTAAGTCTGACATTTCAAAATTTTGTTTAAGACTGGATTTAACATGGGTTATAAGCTTAGGGTCACTACCAGTAAGAATAAGGTCATCAACATATAGAACAAGTATGATGAGATGGTTTCCTACTTTCTTGGTATAGACATTGGGGTCAGAATGGCATCTAGAAAAACTAGTGTTAAGGAGAAAGTTATCTATTTTGGCATACCAAGCTCTAGGAGCTTGCTTAAGGGCATATAAGGATTCTTAAGGTGGCAGACTAGGCTAGAGTTATTCTGAACATATCCAGGAGGTTGTTCCATGTAAATTTCCTCCTGTAAATCACCATGTAAGAAGGAAGACTTGACATCCATTTGATGGACTTCCCAGTTGTGTAAGGCTGCAAAGGAAAGAACAAGGCGGATGGAGTTCATTTTTGCGACGGGAGCAAAGGTTTCATTTTAGTCAATCCCTTCAACTTGGGAAAAACCTTTGGAAACTAACCTTGCCTTAAGTCTTTCAACACTTCCATCTGATGCATACTTAGTTCTGTAGACCCATTTACATCTGACAAGTTTTCTTCCTTTTGGAAGAGGTACAAGATCCCAAGTATCATTTTCCATTAAGGAACGATATTCGTCATCCATGGCTGCATCCCAATCTGGATTCCCTAAAGCTTCTGCAAAAGCTCTTGGATCATGATTCTTGAAAACTTGAGCCAAAAGAGAAGAGGCTCGCTGAAACTGAGAACGTGTTCGACGTTGATCTCTAGGATGACTGGCAAGATCACCAGCTGCTTCACATGTTGAACGGACCCATCGAAGAAGCACTTGTGCTGGTGAAACTAGAGGAACATGAGCAGGCGGAGGTGGATTTTCGTCCCCACTGTCATCATCAGAAACTGGAGTTGAAAACCTGTCAAGGAAGTTGGAAGAAGAACAAGAAGGCACAAATGCCGAATCAGGCTCACAGGCCAAAGATGGCACAATTGTCGAGTTAGGCTCGCAGGCCAAGATATTTTCATCAAGTTTAACATCTCTTCTAATGATTATATCATGAGAATGTGGTTGAAGAAGTCTATAACCTTTTACATCTTCAGAATATTCAACAAATATGCACTTTTCACTTTTACGCTGCAATGCTTTCCATTTTTCATCCGGAATGTGAGCCCATGCTTCACTACCAAACAAACGAAAGTGACTTACATCAGGTTTAGTTTTACTCCATGCTTCTTCCGGTGTTATACCTTGTAATTCTTTAGTGGGGGTGCGATTAACTATGTAATTTGCACAATTAATGGCTTCAGCCCAAAATTGAAGACTTAGTCCCTTAGATTGGATCATACAATTAACCATTTCTTTTAAAGTGCGGTTCTTCTGCTCAACTACACCATTTTGTTGTGGTGTAGATGGAACAGTGTGCTATTGTTGGATGCCTTATTCAGTGCAGAAAGTAGTGAACTTATTGTTAACATATTCTCCTCCATTGTCAGATCTTAACTTAATAATTTGATGACCAGATTTTTTTTCAACAAGGGCCTTGTAGGCCAAGAACATGTTAAATACTTCGCTCGTAAGTTTTAGGAAATAAACCCAAGTGCGTCTAGTGTAATCATCAATGAAAGTTAAGAAATATTTGAAACTATAAAAGGACGCAGATGGAAGAGGAACACACAAGTTACTATGCACAGGCTCCAAGGGAACCGAAGCATGCCAAGAGGCACTTTTATCAAAACTGTCCCGATGATGTTTTCCGAGTACACAACCGGAGCAAACATCATCCCTGCAAGATACCATCGGAAGACCTGTCACCATATTTTCTTTACATAGTTGTTGCAATGAGCGATAATTTAAGTGACCAAATCACTCATGCCAAAGTTTGCTCAAGTTATCACTATGAGCAACAAAAACTGAAGGGAAAGGTGATGACCCAAAGTCGTTAAACTTGTACAACTTGGTAATATCATCAACAATTCTGGTAGCTAGGACCTGTTGAGGATCTTTAAAATACTTCATCACAACTTGGTGAGGTGTAAAGGTCACAGTTTTACCTTCACCAGAATGAGTGATCTGATAGACTGATAACAAATTGTAGAAAATTCTTAGAACACATAGTACATCACTAAAATGAGCATTACGTACTGGAACTGTTCCAACTCCTACAATACTTAGATATCTATCATCACCCATGAATATTTGTTTGGTGTTACATTCATGCATAGTAGAAAAGATGGCTTGATCCTTAGCCATATGATAAGATGCTGCAGAATCAATGAGCCATTCATTTGAAGTAGAAGAAGAAGATGCATTATAAGAATAACCAGAAGCACAAAGTGCATGTCCATGAGAGGCCGATTCTGAAGACGAATCTAGGCTGATGAGGTGCTTCTTCATTGCTGCTTCCAAGGTTGCCATCTTCTTGAAACACTTAGATTCATCATTATTATCTTTCCCGCAATAGTTGTAATGACGCTCAGTCTTCTTTCCTTTTGGCTTGGATCCTTTCTCATTTTTTAAAGAAGGAGTTGACTGAGAGAGTTTGGGACCCTTGTTTGACTTATTATTGCAAAAATTTTGTTTCTTGGGAGGCTTGGACTTTTCTTTCTGTTGGGACAATAAGGCTTTCCCTGATGTATCTACATTGTTGATTATTCCAAGATGAATGAGTTTATCTTGTTCCCTAATCAAGGAATCACAAAAGGATTCAAGACTAGGCTCTTGATAGCTAGCTGCATTCAAGGATTCTTTCATGGAGTAAAATGTAAATACAAAAACAGAATATGCAGGTCCAAGTTTGGAAAAAATATGATAAATGCATTGTTGGTCTTCTCTCTCAATCTTACATTCTGCACATAAGAGTTTAAGAGTTTTGTACTTAGATAAATAATCTTGAATGCATGAAAAGTCACTTGGATTTAAAGAAATCAACTCATTTTCGAGTTGGTGACCTCGAATTTCATTGTGTTTACCAAACACAGATTCCAACTTGTCCCAAGCAGCATTAGGTTCATCAATTTCAGATATGTGGAATCTCAAATCAATAGAGATTGACCTCCCAATCAATACATGAGCTTCATCACATCTATTTGCCCATTTTATTTTCTTATCATCATCAGTGGGTTATTTTTCTTTCCCTTAGGTAATTCTGAAAAGTCCTCTACTTCGTAGAACATCCTCCATATGAGATTTCCATGAGAAATAGTTGGAACTGCTAAGTAGAATATCACAAGGGGTGGCCATATTTGTAAATTAATGGCTGTAAAAATAGAAACCAATAGTTTGGATGTGAAGATCTCGAAAAAGTAGGTGATTTAAAAAAAATGGCACTGAAGACTGACTCTGTATGATGAAGTTATGCTTGAACAAAGAAACTATTGAAGATGTCCCCAATAGTGACGTGGCAGCTAGAGAATGTCCAGCAAAAAAAAGAACCCCCATTTTCCCAAGATGAACCTTTTGACAATCACTTTACAAGAAAGTTGATTTAAGTGAACCACTTTTGTAAAATAAGTTATTTCACTTTTACAATGATATTACTTTTAAATAGTGCAACAATAAAAAAAACTTAAATGACTTACTTGTATTTTTATTATTTATTATTTAAGTGAGATGCACTTTTACAATAAAATAAAAATAGAAATTGCATGCACTTTTTCTTTTAAAAGTAACTTCCTAAGACTAGAACTGAAGACCTATTAATGAATAAAGTAACTTCGAACCAAGTGAGCTAGATTAAAAGGTATGTAAAATATGGGAATGAGAAAGGTTTTTTTTTTTTTACTCTTCTTGCTCGGTTTGCGTGCTTTCCCTTTTTCCGGCAAAACACACAACAAATCGAAACAAAAAAAACTTTTCCACACTTGTGGAGTTAGATATTGTTAGCTTTCCTGTAAATTCTACATTTTCTCTCTGTTTCTGATTTGCCGAGATCACGCAAGGTGCACGGCAAAGAGCATACGCAGCCGAGAAAAACCCTTTCCCTTTCTGTTTCTAATTTGCCAAGATCTTTCAAGGTGCACGGCAAAGAGTATACACAGACGGGAAAGCAACAATCCGAACCCAAAAAAAATCTAACAGTAAAAAAAATGATAAAATATGAGATTTTTTTTCTTCTTTCAAAAACAGAAAATAAAAAATGCGTCATTGTAACATTATACCTTCAGATATGATGAAATACGCGTTTCTGGAGCAACCGGGAACTGTTTTCGATCAAACAGAAACTATTTCCCAATGGAAACGACGCTCCATACGCAATGGAACACCTCCCATAGCCCAGAAATGTACAGAAATACCATAACTAGAAACCCTTTCGAGTTTCGGCAACAACAGTTCAAGATCTAGATCATAATCGGAAGCGTCACTTCATAAAAGCTCTGATACCATGTTCGGGTACATAGGGTACTACCAAAGGACCGAACACGAAGAGAAACCACTTCACACAAAAAGATCACAGATCAACACACCGATGTTTTGACGTGGTCTAAACCCTCTTGAGGGAAACACTCCACAGCCCCGGCCAAATAGCTTCTACGGGACAATTTATTATGCAAAGAAAGAAAGTTACAAATGAGCTTCTCATAATCGATCAACTAAACAATGACCCTCCATGCTCTTTAAATAGAGATCATGGACCAATCGGGTGTTAAGCCACAAATCAAGGTTAGGTTTGATCTAAGAGAAGTTGAGCCGTCGGATCACTCTATGTCGGGAACATATCGTGACCGTCGGATTAAGTATTTACAAATGCATACTAATGCATACTAAAGAAACACACTATCCCTAATGGATATATTACACAAGTTGATCTTAACTAACTCCTAAGTGTCTAAATATCCTAACAAGCATGAACATGGAACTCCTTACTCTAGTCAAAAAATACTAATATCGGCGCCGAAGCCATCTTCGCCTTTAGTGTCTCGAAGCTATCCTGACATTCAGGGCTCCACTGAAATACTGCATCCTTCTTCAACAATTTCTCCATAAGGAAAGTAATCGCAGCATAAACCCTGATGAACTTGAAATAATACCCCATGTGTCCCAATGTCGCTCGTAACTACTTAATAGTAATCGACAGTGTCAAACTCAGAATAAGGGCAATCTTTGCTGGGTCGACCAACAATCCTTGCTTACACACGATATGACCCAACAATATGCCAAACGGTGCATAGAAGATACACTTCTTTAGGTTCAACGAGATCTGGTGCTGTCGACATCGCTCCAACATCAAATGCAGATTTTCCAGATGATCGCGGACCAAACCATAGACCATCCAATCATCCATGTATACCTGTAAAAACTTATGAATGAAATCTTTGAATGCAGTAACGACAACCCGTGAAAATATCGCAGGTGCATTCTTCAAGCCGAATGGTAAAATTATGCTACTGGGCTACCCTAATTGGCTGGGCTAGGTAAAAATACTAAATAACATCATTTGTTCCTCTGGGGGAGAAAGAAAATATAGGCGAATAAAGAGCCGACTGGAGTCTAAGATATAGGGTACTATAACCATTTCAATATCAAATTAAAGTCTGTTTTGTGAGCCGGTATATCAAGGTTGGCAATGTTGGTAGAAAGTAATGTTGGTAGGTCGCACTCAAATTAATGCAAGTAGGATCTTCCTAGCAATGCTGTCTGTCTTAATGAATAAATAGTATCTGGATGGCTAGGTGAAACTCGTGCGTCCCCCCGATAAGCTCAATAGTGGTTATCCTCTAAAAAGGAATTCCTGGCTTAAACAAGGCACTCACGATGTATTGAAAGAAGCCCCATTCGGTAACAAAAGTTGTCTTATGGCGGTCTTCTTTTGCAATGAGGATTTGATGGTAGCCAGAGAACCCGTTTGTGAAAGAGTACATCTCCTGGACACCCACACCTTTGAGCACTTCATCAGTAAATTGGGTTGGGAACTAATCGTCCAAACATGCATCATTTAGCTTCCTGAGGTCAACGCAAATGCGTACTTCGCCAGTCTTGTTATCCTGTACCACCATAGGACTAATCCATTCCAACTCCTCGACTACTTCAATGATACCAGCGTCCAACATGCGATCCAATTCTACCTTGACCCTCTCCTTATGTTGTGGATTCAATCAATAGGGTCACTGCCGGATTGGCTTATCATTTGGTTTTAATAGAATCTTCATTTCCCCTAAGTCACCCAGAATCCCCTTCATGTCAAACAAAATTGTGGGAAATACATCCTAAAACTCATGGTGCAAATCAGTGACCTTACTTATCAGCTCATCATCCCAGTAATCCCTGACATTTGTGAACTTCAGATTGTCCTCGGCCCTAATGTTAATCTTGCGGATCTTCAGCGGCTGACTGATCGGATCGCTTGGCGCATCAGGTGGTACCACAACACGAATTCCTTCCGATTCCAGGATATTCACATTCTATGGATCATCACCATCTTCTAGACTACCATTGATATTGAATCATTCCATGAGAGACTGCATCTAGTAGTGGGTATGCGATTTTGCAGGATATGCCACCGGGACAACCTATAGAATTACATCACGGATGAGTTGTAATGCATTATTGACCTCTAGATCGGTGTCCGCAAAACTCAATGTATGGGTAAAACACATTGTGAGCTCTAACCAAGTAGAAATGTCTCCTCGCAACTCAGCCGTAGTATACCATGATAGTGGCATCTCATCCAACTTCTGGATAAAAGCATGGACCCATTTGTCTCTTGGCCATGATAACTATAACTGTTGACACTACATCAAGTTACCACCAGGATCATTCCGATCATCATACTTCCCAGTGTGGTAAACCTTGGTATCACTGAAGCGTACCATCATCAATCTTCTACATTTCGACCATCCATCAATTGATGCCTTGTGTGTCACCCACCAGCGTGCTGGAGCAGCCTTCAATTCTTCGTTCAATGCCAGCAACCACTATGGTTCGGAAACTCGTTCCTCGAACTCTTTCAGAAAGTCAGATAACCAAGGAAGTCCTTCATATATTGGTAACGTAATCGTTTCAGTTGCGACATGACATAATGACTGTGTGATCAATCCACACTTACGGAGCAATACCTCGTGTAGGCGGTTCTTCCAATATTCTAGCGCATCATCAAAGTCAGAAAATGTAGAGCTGTCACTGCGCCATCCTAGCTCACCCTTGGCAGTCAGATGGATATAATCTTTAGAGATATTGAATGCATGGTCCCATCCGCTGATATCGTCGTCCTTCACTGGCTCTATGTAGTGGCGTCCTTCAGCTGGATCCAACGGGGCGATAACTCTGAGATCACGATTTTCAAAAGTCATCATCCGTCGCTTGAAGTTGATTACAGCTCCACTATCATTATCCCATCCAATCCGCAGTAGTGCTGGATAAGATCTTCCTCTCTCGACTACTTCTATTACATCGAAGTCGACATATGTTTTCATTCCCCCAATGTCCACCACCATTCGTGGAACTCTCCCAATCCGTGTCACATTATCGTGATTAGCTAACTAGAGCTGTACAGGAGAACAACTCAACGGAGGATTCCCCATCTTCTGCCAAGCCATCTTGGTCAAGATGTTGACATCCAAACCAAAGTTCAGAATAATCGAATCAACATCGTAGTCACCAATTTGAATATTCATCTGCATCTCCTTACCCATCTTCTGTCATTGTAGGGAATTAACTGCGAGCTCTTATCGATCCTTGGCCAGCCATCGCAACAAAGCTTCAATCGCAGCAAGAGTGTTGGGATCTCTTGCCAAGGATAAACAATGTTCCAAAAATGCTTGAAGTGTGCTGGACCGCTGCGATGGGCCAGCCTCCAAAGTAGCATCAAAAGTAGAGGGCATATTGTACACAACAGCTTTACCTCGGTCATTTTCTAGTGCAAGATGCACTTGAAAAAATGCTTCCCGCTCTACATTAATGTCAAATGATACCTTATTTTGTCCGGCTAACCAGATTAGTGAGCTGTCTTCTCTAGTTGTCTTTCCTCTGCGAGTGACCACAGCAACGGAAGCATCTTGCGGTCTTGGCTCTGCAGATATTGTCATGATATTCGCACCCTAGGTCTGGTTCAGCGCTGGATTCCCAGGTGGGTTGACGTTCTGATTCCAATTAGGCCGCATGTTCTGGTTCTAAACTAATTGATGTACTTGGTTCTGGGAAGGCTGCTGTTCCTGGGGTTGGTTTTGCAACTGGGGAGTATTTCCTGCTTACCATCGCGCAATTAACTATGGACAATTCTCAACCGTGTGATCATTAACAAAACAAAACGTACACTAGTTCTACAGTAGTGGACAGTCTCGCTGGTAGTGTCCCCATACCGCACAGTGATAGCATTGAACAAGTCCGCGACCACCTCATCCTCCTCCATGACCAAATCCTTCGCCACATCCTCCCCGGTATCCTCCCCGAAATCCTCCTTGTTGTTGGTACTGTGGTTGGTTGAACTATTGCTACATTGGTGCCGGTTGCATTCCTTGCCCTTACTGTGCATACTGCGATTGCTGTACATACTGTGGCTGTTGTGGAGCCATCTGCATCGGAGCATATTGCGGCATGAACTACGGCGGTTGTTGTTGTTGTGCTACAAACTGCATCTGCGGTTGAGGTAGTGGCTAGGCTACCTACGGCTGCGGTTGCGACTATTGTACAACATGTTTTCCATCCTTTACATAGAATGTATCACACAATCTCTCTTGTAGCAACCCATATGCACGACAATCCTTGTCATCGTGACCCACCGATTTGCAAAATGTACAATAAATATTCCTCGGGGTTCTGACCATTTTTTGTATATATGGGAAATTGTCATGGCTGTGCCCATATACATGGCAGACATGACACCAAGACATGCTACCACCATTCAATGGATTTGGCGCTCCTGAAGCCAAATAATTGCGGAAATCCTGGCAATTGTCCTTCGTATGCCCTTCTCCTCAACATCGCGTACACCATACTTCTTCACGCTGCTCCTTACTCTTCTCCTCAACATCACGTACATCATACTTCTTCATGCTGCTCCTTACCCTTCTTCAAATCTTGCAGCTGTAGAGTCAAGTTAGCGACCTGTGTTTGTATCTACGACATCCCGGCTTCATTTTCTCCAATCAGTGACGCCTCTAATCGCATTGCAATTTCTAGAGTTTCACTAGGCATCAAGATGTTTTGTTGCATCAATGGTAGCCGAATATGTGGTAGCAGTGCCGCGATGAACCACTCTTTATCTTGGACGAAGCTCATATTGAAACTAACCCTTGCCATCAGTGTCTTGAATCGCTGGTCGAAATCCCACACCGTCTCATTGGGATACTGCTTAATTTATTTCAATTCCGTAATATATTGAGCCTCAGACTTGGGCTTTTGGAATTATGCAATTAGCCCATCCTGAATCTTATCAAGTGACTTCTCTGGGATTCTGTAGGAACTAGAAAAAACTTCATAAACCAATCTAATGCACGACCTCACAGGGTTGTTTCTAATTGTCCTTTCTTAACGGCATCATCGATGATCTGTTTTACAGTCTAGAATGCTTCACATAAAAACCAATACTATTTTTGGTTGTCCATCCCACTCCCGTGGAACAATGGTATCTTGGCATCATCGCTCCCCATTCTGGTTTTCCTTCCTCCATTCGTTGTATTACTACCGATTAACTTCTGCGGTATTGATGAACTTGGCGATGTCGAAATGGTACTTCTTGCTATCTGAGAGATAGTGAGTGGAGATGTGGGTACGTTGGTGCTGGGGTTTGTTCCTGCTTCTATCCTGGGCGTAGTCTGGTTGTCCTTGTCAGGACTATGAGGTCACTTCATCCTGTGTGGTCTTCCTTGATGGCCTTGTGTTTCAACCGCAATAGGACCTTCTCATGTCCTCTGCCTCTTTTCCTGTCAGAACCTTGCTTCTCCCCTTGTAAGACCACTTTCTTATTCGGCTTCACTCACAGTCTCATCATGACCTGCACCCATCTGCCCCTTATCATTCTATGTACCACCCCCCAACTACCGCGGTACCCACAGCCTTCGCCCACCATGCTGTCTACTGATCAAGATGCATCTTCAATATACCCTTTCCGCAAATAAGCATTTTAATCGATAGTTGAAGCGACAGCAGAAACCTGCCCCGACGTTCATGAAAAAAATATCTTTTAGCTTCGCTATAGGATTTCTAAGTATCAACCGTGAACTCTGTGATATAGCCCTCTAGGATGCTATCGAACCACACTTCAACAACCCGCAATGCTTTATTATCAACTTCCTGCAGCTCCTGAATCAACTCAGGGGTCCAGGTCATCGGTTCACCACCTTGGAAGTTCCTCTTATGAAGGTCAACTTCGCCAACCATTCGAACAAGAGGAACGAGAACTCACAGAAGAACCACTCATGCAAACTGTTGTGAATATATCTATCTACCCACTGACCTACTATAAGTCAAGTGTTCTAGATTTCTTCTTCAGCGAATTCCTGCAACTTCTAATCAAACCATTCTTGGATCTTCGGTTTTGTCGGGTGCCACAACACATCCTCCTTTCACTTCGTACACGGTTTCAGCAATGGAACCATTTGTTGACTCAAACCCAGTCGATAGGGGTTCCCATCGCTGTTGACGCCAACCCGCCGCGATCTCCCTGAGCACCGGCCCTGACAAGTTTTACCCTGCCCAGCAACACCTGCAGATGAGATGAGCTCTCACCCAAGGCGATCAAGGGAGAGTGGACGGAACCATGGTTCTGCCGAATGAAGGAGGATGTTGCGGCATCAGCTAGTTAATCTTGTTGCAACATTCAATGATAAATCTATATATTAAATACTCATATCATCATTTAATGGAAACATTCATCGCTATGGCAGATTATAACAGTAAAGCGACTATTGCATCAAAGAAACATTGCATTATCATCAAAAGACATAAGACACATCAAGATTGCACAAGAATAGCTTCATCACATCATATTATTACTGCAAAAACCCAATACAATGCCTCTGCAGATCGCAAACTTCGGCAATTCCGCACCAAAACAAACCAAAATATCTCTACTTGATCTCTCTCCCTCCTCGATCTATTTCCCCTCTCTCTATATAGGCTTCCGCCTTTACAATGTTTGTCCAGTTACTAACAAATTTCTAACTGAATCCTGGAAAAATGACCCAAAATCTACTGACATGGTCCAAATGACCCAAAAAACCCTCCAATTGCGGTATACTTAACTCGAAATTACATCTCATATGGTCGAATCACCCAAAAACCCGCCTATTGCGGTACAAACGACTGAAAAAATACATAAAATAATAGAGCCTTCTTCCTTCCACGACCTCGTTTGATGTGTCGAGTATCGGCGATGCTGCGATTCTTCCTTACCAAACCGCCTATCAACAGTTAACCCTGGGGCATCATGTATTGTCCATACAAGCAGTGCATGGAATTGAAATTTCCTTTGTCGTATTGGTTTAGATACGTCATACATAGTGATGCCATTCCATACCTTTAGTATCTCATCAATACAGGTTCGATATATACATTCATATATTTAACTTGGTACGTACCTGATCGAGTTGAACATATAAAATACATAATTATGAGAGCCATTTAGATATATAAACCATGCACAAGAGAAAAATAAAAATTATATATATGACATTATCCAACAAAATACGACAAATGAGATGTCACTACATTAAAAAAAAAGTTGTAGACACAATATACCTGGAATAATCATCGACAACATTATGTGCTCCCTCTTTATTTACAACCATGAAGGAATATTATTGTTGATAACAAAAATAGGATAAACAGAGTAAACAGATCTCATCTCTGCAAATGGATTGACACCATATGTTGCCAAAGAAATCCTAATATTACGAGGTTCTTCTTTAAAGTGAGGCTATTTTTCCTCCATCTCTCTAAATGCAAACCCATCTACAGGAATTCAAACAATGTCATCTTGACTTATGTTCCATGCATGGTAATCCATAAATTGTGTTGTTTTTCACACTTGAACAGTCGTTACAAATGTGGAATAATGGGAATATAAAGAAGAACCTTGCGAGGCACCTTTTTTTTTACTTGATCTATTCGATATCTACAGATATGACATTCCGGACATTCTGTTTCAAATTCATGCTGATTATAATATATAACATGTTCATCGGGGCATGCATGAATTGCCTCATAATGCATTCCAATTTCTTTCATGATGGCAGATAAATATCGATACATGTGAGAGGTAAAATATTTGATGGTGGTAACACAAATTCAGCTATCAAACTACAACAAATAAAAATAAAAATCTAGTTAATATAAAACATAAATAATATTAATGAAACACATTTCATCCATATTAATTTGACTTATGAATTAATAATAAGATTATTAGATGAACAATGATCACGGGGGGTTCACTAAGTGAACTTGTTACATAGCACGATCGTTCGCATGAAATTAAAGAATATCCATAATTTCATTAAATATTGGAAAATGTGTCCTAAAATTGTATTGTTGATCCCCCCTCCCAATATGCATTTCCAATTAAGAAAAACCCTAGTTTCACTAGATATTGTAGGTATCCATTTTTATCAACCCATTCTTAACACCCCCTTTATATCATATTATCAAGTTATAAAAAACAGGATCCCTAACAAATCTTAGTATAAGAAAACAAGACGCTAAATAAAATAATAGTATAATGTTGATAATGATCCCACCAGGATTGTAGGGGTGACTAATAAATTTATAGCAGTGGACAATGGAATACCCAACAAAATAGTACTGGGGAAGGAAAAATGCATAAAAAACAACCTAGTCAAGAGATCAACATAACAAAGAATGTAATATGATGATAGTCCAATAGTTAGTGGAATGCTTAGAAAAGATGAGAATTGCAGATGTTTCACACCATAGCCTACCAATCTACCAATTTTATATCATGTACATACAAGTATATCCATAGAGAGATCATGTGTTCTATAAGATTAATAAATTAAACTCCATAAAAATGCAAAATTGAAACCATTTCGTGGATGGTCTCCCCTACCTTCCTATCAAAACAAACATAATTGATGTTTGACCCCATATGAACATAGAAAAATTCCTCTTACTTTTCAATAACACGATATGATCATGTGCATAGCTTGGATTTGGGTCATTCACAAGATCCAATGAATTTCCTTCACTTCCTCTACATTTATTCTTGCAATCAAGGGAATTAACAACATTTAGTTACCTTTTCTTGGGTTATATCTTGTTTTTTTTTTTTTTAATCTTTACAGGAGAGGGAAAAATATCCATTGTTAGGTTTCAAACATGCAATATTTATAAAGATACACATATGGTGAAACATATATAATACCATTTCATGGTAACAATAACGCATAGGGTATGCAAATAAGGATTTATATTTTCACCTATGTTCATGTCAGTTCCAATACAATATTAAGATGGATGCCTTACATATAAGAATTGAAATTACAATTATGAATGTGCCAAATAGAACTTACTAACAGCTATTCCTAACTGGCAATGTGAAAATATTAAAGAATAATACAAAAGGTTGAAAGAAATAATTAGTCAAGAAAAATTGATCTAAATTTTCTTGGTTCCAATGAGCCAAGAAATATTGATCTCACTTTTCTTGGTTGTCGTGGATCAAGGTTTAATTGAATCTCAATACCCACCTAAAACCCAACCTAAAAAATGAAGAGTTAGATCTTTTACTTGAGTGCCTACAAAAAATACAATACAATTGTTCAAGTCTGGAACTCCCGATTAGCTACATCTCTTTAACTTAAAGATGAAAAACAATATAATATAAATTCAAACTTAAAGCCTAAATAAGATATTAAATGAGGATTTCTCAAGGCCAATAATCCAAAGAGACTTCCATCGATATTATCATTGGTACACTATTATCAAATTTATGCAAAACTTAATATCATAAGCAATATCAAATAAAAATGGAGGGTCCTTAAATTTTAGGTGGGTATGAATTGAGCCCATTATTTGGAGGTATGAATCCATCCCATGATTTTGAGGTTATTCCTGAGCAGACCCAAATAAAATAACCCCCAATATTTATATTACTATGTCAAATTAAAAACCCCCCTTGACCCCTTAATATAGGGCAATATATTTTTGAGGTTTTTAAGAGTATTCAAACCCCCAATATGAATGGGCGTGATATGATATTGCCTCACTAGTGAACCCCTCGTGACAATGATAACCTTTAGCGTGATCATGTATATGTGATGGAATATATTACATACCTTAACATCCATGTGACTGATGTGTTTGAAATACCATTCATAACCTTCAAGTTCATTATCAACAATATTTGTGTTGGATTCTTCATAACGGGGTTCATATGCCTTCTCAACAAGAGGTAAATCATGAATATCATCAAAGTCATCATTTTCATGATCATAATCATCATCATCATCCATTCGAACATTAAATGTATCATGGATAAATGTATTTGTACCATCATCTTCAACTATGTTATTAGTATGATCATCTTATTCAATATGATCCTTAACTTGTTCTCCATTATTCATAGCTCCATGTTCCTTCGGTACTTGTTCTGAAAGCACTTCCTTCAGACGATATGCCGTAGAATGTCTTTCCTTTATAATTACATGAAACCATCAATATATAGGTTAATATAATAAATATTAAAATAATACATACATTTACAAAATCAATCAATATAAAAACATATATAATGCAAAACTTACAAATGGACGATATTCATGTCCCCCCTTAGCGTGTCCATGTTCCCTACAACATTTTCTGGCTATTGTGATCTTTATTCTTCTCCTTTTAAAACCCCTACATTGACTACATGGACAATAACATTTCCCATCACCCTTTCTTTTCAGTCCATCCCACAATCAAGCAAGCAATTGTCGATTTTGTTCATCTGGATCAGGAATATTGCTATTTGACATTTTCTCATAAAGAGCTTGAATGCAAATTATCAATCTTAGAAAATTAAGCTCTACACTTCACTATTTTTAATCACAAAAGACAATCGGAATAATTATGTATTCTTTTATAGAAAAAAGACTGTGCGAGGAATATAAGTTCCGCAAACCGTTGCATGTATAACAAACATGTCAGAATGTTTCCATAATTTATAGTTTTTAAAATTTAAAGTTCGTCGGATATCCAACGATAGGATCATAGTTACTGTTATAAAATAGTGGTCGGATATCCAATGACCACTGTCGGATAATTGATAGGTGTTGTTGGATATACGACAATGCCATGTATCAATTAAAAAACAATGGCTCAAAATTCGTAATTTAAAAGGTGAAATCCGACGACACAATCAAATTCGTCAGATTTCGTTGGATTGTCTCGATGGATTTTGGGTTCAAATTTTGTTGTGATATAAGTGGTAACCTTCAAAACAATTCCTCCATAAACACTTTACAATTTCATATCCCTTGATAAACATGTGGAAGTACCATGTGTGTCTCAACATAGACCATAACATAGATACACTCTCGGAGGGTGGAAAATATAGCAAGTCGATTAGGTGTAAAATCCCCATTCAATAGCAAGCATCATATTAATATTATCCTCCTCTATTATGTAGGTCTTATAATATCCTTATAATATATATGTAAAAGAGTATGCCTCATTCCTTGTAACTTTTTCTAGTATCTCACTACTAAATGGAGTCAGAAAGGGGTCTTGTATGCAGGCCTCATTGAGTTCATGGAAGTCAATACACACATGGATTCCACTTGTTTGACCTGTATCATGATCAGACTAATCCAGTTGGATTCTTCTACTGGAAATATAAACCCGAACTCTAGAATCCTATCTATTATATATTTCACTTTATCTTTGTAGTTTGAGTTAAACTTGTATGGTATTTTATTATTTGGTCAAGCATCTAACGTTAATTAAAAATTCAATTCACCCATCTATTGAACCATGCCTTTTATCCTCATAAAACTTTAGGGATATAGATTGGCATATTTGCGGAGCATAGTTACAATCTCTATGACTGTATGTTTCTCACAGTAAAACTCTATCACAACGATTTTTGGCTTCTTTGGATAGGGACAAATTCCTTTCAGATTGAAGAAATTTTCTCGTGCAATGAGATGGACACATTAATTTGGGAACAGTTACAAAAGCTAGCATCATTGAAGGAAGCTAAAAATAGAAATAGAATTCTTAGAGATTGGGCGGCAGAACTTCATATTAAAAGTATAGTTATTTGGTTGGAGCTAGGGTATGTGAATAATTTTTATTTTCCTAAATTTATAAATCAAATAAGGAAAAACACTATATGGGAATTAACAAGTAATGGAGGGGAGGAGGTAAGTGGATTAAAAAAAAATTCTAATGAGGGGGCCAAGTATTTTAAATCCATTTACTTTGGACCAGAGAACAATAATTTACCTGCTATAGTGAAGACTTGTACTTATTTTCCTAAATGGTTGAATGAGTAACATAATGGAATTTTTTTGTACCAGTTACTTTGGAGGAGTTAAAATTTGTTCTGGGAAAATTAAAAATGGAAAAAATTCCAATGATGGACGGATGGACAAATGAGTTCTTTGTAGATTTTTTTGATGTTTTGGAACATGTCCTGCTAAGAGTAATTGAAGAAACAAGGAGATCTGGGCGAATTCTACTGAGCTTTAATCTACTTTTATTGTTCTCATTACAAAGGTGGATAACTCTTCTCACTTTGGGGACTTTAGACTGATTTCTCTATGTAATGTTGTGTACAAAATAATATCTAAATCATAGTTGTCCAGATCAGGCCAATTCTCTTTGCAAGCATTTCTCCTGAAAAATTGGTTTCTTGGATGGAAGGAAAATACATGATGTAGTGGGAACTGCACATGAGGTTTTACATTCTTTCAAGACCAAGAAGATGGAAACTAAGGTGGTTAAGATGGGTCTTTCAAAATATTATGATAGATCTTGTTTGATGTATCTCAAATTAGTTTCGATTCAGGATGGGTTTTCTTTGGAAATGGTGAATTGGATCTGGGCGGGTATATCCACTGTTAAATATGCTTCGTTAGTCAATGGGTCAACTTATGAGTTTTTTAATCCTTCTTCTAGACTGAGGCACGAATGACCCATGTCACCCTACATGTTCCTTATAGTGAAGGATAGGATAAGTAGAGCATTATTGTCAGCTCAGGTTGAAGGCCGAATACAATGCATAAAAATTGATTTTGAGGTAAGTGTAACTCATATTTTTTTTGTTGATGATGTGTTGAATTTCCTTGGAGATTCAATTGAAGAATATACTGAATTCAAAGAGATTATAGACACATTCTATTAATCCTTGGGAATGCTTACCAATTATCGAAAATATGCATGCTTCCATAATGGAATCGAGGATCATTCATTGTGTCTCTTTCATGAAGTATCGCCAATAGAGTAGATGGATATAGATAATGGATTCAAGTATCTTGGATTTTAGCTTAAACGAAATAATTACACAAGGATAGATTGGCATTCACTGATAAGTAATATGGAAGCTCGAACAAATTTTTGGTGCAATCATTGGATTAATAGAGGTGGCCGAGTTACATTGATTAAGGATGTACTCTCTACTATTCCGATGTACTGGATGACTATCATTTTTATTCACAAAGGACTCTTGTGAAAGATTATGAAGCTTTGCAACATTTGTTTTATGGAAATGCAAGAATGGATTTGGAATGTAGTGGGTGGCTTGGCAATTTGTTTCGAGTCCAAAAAACCACGGTGGATGGTGAATAAAGGATCTTTTTAGATTTGGGGGGTCTTTGGCTACAAAGACTGTATGGAATTCCATCTCGAAGGATGGACTATGGAAAACATTTTTGAAAAGTAAATAATTGGGCAAGATTGGCATTTTAGACTAGATCAAAAATCCAATCAGAAGTTCAAGGGATATTTTGTTCACTGGAAATCAGTCTCGGTTTCTTTTTCGATAGTTGGTGACTTGGTTTCAGGAATCTGGGTGATGGTTCAAAGGTGGTATTAGGGAATAATGCTATAATGGGATGTGTAAATCAAGTGTTTTTGTCAAAATATTTACAAAATATTTTAAATAACAGAGGTATCGCCATTGTTAAATACGCTACAGAATTTGATGTTAATTATGTTAATTTTTTAGCATTAATTCAATATACTCTAGGGTCTTTACTGAGAAAATAACATGTACAACATATCAAGCATATGAATCACAACAAGCAATCACATGAGACAATAGACACACAGAGTTTCACTGGAGAAAACCATAAAGGTGAAAAACCCCACAACTTTCTTAGAGATAGAAAGAGAAATGATACAACCCAAGTACAAGAGATAGTCCTCCTAGCATCTACTCCTCCTTTCTCACTTGTGCGCCACTTTCCAGAGAGCGTAGAAGTGAATAATGAAGTGATCAAATAGAGTGCCTCTTGCACTCTATTTATACATGACCTGACCTGCCTAATAAACTAGCAGGGCTGACTTGTCTAACTTAGTTTAATAACCCATGGTAATACTAATCAGGTTCGACCCCACACTTCGTGGTCTAATAACCCATATTCACTTGCAAGCTACGACACTTGCGACACTTGTCAGTACAAATGACGAAACTTTCGTATAGACGAATAATAACATCTCTATAGGAGTACAATATGTAACGCCCATATTTTGATTAGGCATATTTATCAGTTAGACACACCATACTTTATTTTCTTATATATTATGTTGAACTCAGCTTGATTGAGTAAACTATATTGCGATATGATGGACCTCATTATATGATGTTACTTTGTTTTATGATTTCACTATGATTATGATGTTACTATGTTATGCGGTTACGATGTCATGACTATCATATGATTTCTTTATTTTACGATTACAGCATATGTTTATATGTTTTCATTAATAAGATGTGAAATATATGATTCGGTACGTGGATACCATCTTCTTATATGAATTATTGAAGTGTTATATGTCATACACATCTATGATGAACTAAAAGGGTTACATGAAATAAAATGATTTTTGATAACATGGATCAATTGGCGATCAATGGGAAATGCTTTCTATAAATTTGTATTTTGCGAAATACTAACCTACAGGACACAAGGGCTATGGGATAGCCAGTTACTTGATCTGATATATCGAAAAAAAAACATGTTCGTACAGTAAACCTTAGCAGCCAAAAATGATGATACGATAACACAAACTGATAATCCCGATAGCAGCAAAGTATGAGTCGATAAGGGCGTAGGTCCAGTATGTTGAGAGGGATGGATGTGTTTCCCACCCTATGTTTCCATGAGACCTGAGGTCATGGGAGGGCCGTGCTGAGACACGCTTCCCATGTTGTTGTGATAACGATGGTTGGATGCCTGCTAGGGGAGGATAGTTCCGCTGTTCAGACGACGCTATCGCTCTAAAGTTCTATGTGGTCAGGTCAGTGAGTCCGACATCCACTTTTGTACTAGCAGAGGAAGGATAGGGAGGATGCAGGACGTAGGTTATGATGGGAGGATGTGTTAGTTAGTACTGTTGAAGGTTGGGTATTCCTTCATTGTCAGTTAGTGGTAGTAGGTACCCTTCCTTGTACATGATTGATTAAACTAATGTAAACATAAAGATAATGATGTGAAATCGTAAAGAATTAAATGTTAAATAATTGAGGATGTTAAAGTAATTGTACTATATATATTATGCTTGTTATTCTACATGGGGGTAAATACTACTATTAGTTAGCAGGTATGCATAGGTGGGATGGGGTTTGTCTACAGTACATTTATGATCTGTGCATACGCTGGCCACGCATGCACACCTTGCACATGTACACTAGTATCGATATATAAACACTTAACATATTGTATAAATGTATAAGTTGTCATAAGTAATTATGTCAATCATGCATTGATCGAATTCAGATAATGAATATAAAGTTATTTAAGATGTGTAAAACAAGTCAATTAAGCTATGTATTACTTGTTGGTAAACATTGTGATAAACAATTGAGACAAGTGTCATCAGTTCACATTGTCGTATGAGAGTTGTTGTAAATAAGGTAATGGTACTGTCTAATTAATTAGTAAGATTGTTTAAGCCTTAGGGGTGCTTTGTTTAGAAGAACGAGGATACTGTGTTGATATTAGGGTACTCATGTGATAAACAAATGATTTAAAAAAAAATTAAAACATTTTTATTAAATTCACCATTTATTATTACTTTGTGGTGACTTAATTAATATTATTACTTAATTAAATGTTATTTTAATAATATTACTATCCATGTCATAACAATTGCAATATAGGTAAAATGTAAATATTGATTAATAAATGATTAGAGTGTGATTATTTCCATTACTAGGTTAAACATAATAGGATAACAATTCTTGAATGGATGTGATGTGATGGAAAATGGTTAAAACTATTTATTTATTCAATACGAATCTTAGAAATTAAATTTCAAGGTAACATATCTTGACGGATGAGGTAAACCATTAGGACACACCTTGTCCAAGTTGAAAAGGTCAACTATTTATATAATATTTTATTAATTACACTAATAACATTAAATACATAGGTGGTGAATAGACTTGTAATTAATAAACCTTGTCCCGAATGGATAACCTTTGGGTAATGATTCCCACCGTAATAAATACTTACGACCATCAATCAAAATAAAATAAATTTACCGTTAGTGTAATTGATTATTCAGTACATTGAGTGTGAAAAATACATTTTTATAATGTAACGTGTATGAATGAACTAAGTGAAAGGAGTAAATGTTTGAGGGGCTCGAGAGGGGGAGTTTAGGACAGTGGAGTAAGCCCAAGGTCTTCTCGAGGAAGGAAATGTATATAGGGAAGAGTGAAGGGAGGAGAAAGGGAGGATTTTTGGGGGATTTTTGTGGAAGAAATGATATTGTGAGAAAGTTGAAGGTAACGAAGGGATAGTCCTAAGTGGACAGAAGGTTTGTGAATAAAGAAAGGTTTGAGAACTTGGTAAATACTGCTCTTGGGATTATCAGTTTGTGAGCTCAGGGGCTTGGAAATCCTTTGATTTCCAAGGGCTAGCAAGATAATAGCTCGTCGGTAGGGTGGACAGATCGTCTTGGATGACTAAGAGATTATAAACATACCCTGCTACAACCTACGGTCTACTAGCATCAACATCAGGTAATTTCCTTGTTATTTATTTTATTGGTTATTATGGTAGAACGTACTCTGAACATACATATACCTTGCTATTTACTAATTTATTACTGTGAAACATATCCTTATGCTGAAAACAAATTGTCAAAGGAAAATATTGATATGTTAGTTTATTCTTTTTTTTAATTTGAATGTATGATTGTTAAAGACAAAAAGAGTATACTAAATTTCATTTAGAAGCATAGATATTTGGTTAGAAATTTACTCCCTAATACCTGAATAAGTTTAATACATAGAAAATTAAGTCAGAAATTTTACTTAGTGCTATGTTGTAAAAACTAGAGCACTACACTTGGTGTCAGAGCATGGCTCGAAGACTCAGACCTTATGGGCCTCTTCCATATAGAAAAGAAACAAAATTAACAAAGAAATTTAAAGGGATTACGATATGTAAGTTGGACATCCCCAAACCTTTTCCGAAATCATTGTAGCATCTACTTTCCCTGCAAGAAATAAGAATTTAGTTGGGAAGAAAAAAAAAAATTGATTATGAAAGAAAGGGACATTCACCAATATATATATGTATATTACTTACACACTTTCGTGGGTTTTACGAAAACCTGGAAACAAAAGAAATTTAGTTAAAACCCAAAGGAAAAAGAGAATTATTTTAGTATATTTTCTGCAAAACAAAAGGGAGAGCTTTGTAAATAGTTTTACAACGTAGGCATATTATTGAAATGGCCTATTTGTATACAAACAAGATTGCTGTCGCTAAATTTTACACGATAAAAGAGCAAAAGGTAGAATTAAAAAGAGTATGTATTTACAGGATTTATGCATTTCACTCTATTCAAGTAATTAGTTTAAATAAATTAAAAGAAAAATAAAATTTATGAATTCGACACTATTCAATATGCATAGAGCCATGTTGGATTTCAAAAGGAATCTATGGATGCATGATCAGCTTGAGTGGACTCAGGTAGAATTTTTGATATCTAAGGCACTTCTAGGCAGTTCAAAATACTCTATACTCGGATTGATTTATTGAGCAGCAGGAAGTAAGTGTAGACAATAGTAGTACTGATAAATGCAGTAGTGTTTTATTAAGTCATTATTTTTATTAGCTTAAATACAATTAGCTCAAATTAGCTTGAATCAATGTAAGATATGACACCCGTGAAATCTAACTAAACACCCAGATTTGCCTCCAGTAAATTTTCTATGGAATCTATATAAACACAAGCTTGGGTACCCAAGGAAACGTTCACAAGAAGATGAGAGATTCGATATAGATACTAAAGCCACTATTACAAAGAATTTGACCTTTTGCTCTGTTGAGAGGAAAAAAAAAAAAACATAGCACTACAGATGGTATCTGAAGATCGATTTAAAAGAAACAGAGATTTAGAGACAGTATCCGAAGATCGATTTAGTACCCAGGTCGGAAATAATGTGAGAAGGACTAACCAAAGTGCAGTAGATGCTAACCTTGGAGGTTGCTGCCACGCTTTTGACAACCCCTGCTAGCCATCTACGCCAGGCTTGCTTGGCTTCGACTTCAAGTTAGGGTTGGTGTTGAAGCCGCGGGCAAGGCAGCCAATAGAGGTGGTGACATTAAAAGACTTACAGAAATTATTCTAAAGGTTAAAAAAGAAGAATTCGGTTCTGGTAGGGGACAAGAGCCTGAAACTGTAGAAAAAAAATATAATAAAAATAAATAATAAACTTGTGCAAGTATAGAACAAAAGTGAAACCCTAGCGCAGCTTCAGAACGGAAATGATAAAATGTTGGGAGGCCCAAAGGCCAGGTTCTACAATCTGTAGCCACGCAACAACCTACAACCCAGGAGCATTCTTCCTTTGTAGACTCACGCACGCCCAGGCCCAGGAGCATTGTAATAAAAGTTATAACAGGCCCAGCCCTACCGCTCAACGACAAGAGCCAATCGTGCAGCAAGTGCCAGGTTGAATGTAGACTCACACACGTCAATATGTCCAAGCTCCAAGCCCAAGTGCCGAGCTCGCCCAAGAGTAAATAAAATACATACGAATAGAGCTCACGAGTCAAGCTATGTGCACAAATCGTCCAGGAAATTGTAGCCAGGCCATCTACAGGAGTTTAAAACAAAACAAAAAAATATATGAAAAATAAGATAAAAATAATTTGCACTACCACTGTGCATTTGGCTATTTTACACCGTGCCAATCAAGTCTTGGCTGCCATACAACCTTAGCATCGAGCTCGCATGCCTTGTGTACCAGCCCAATTCCTTGGTATTACTCATACCAATAAATATAGTTTGCATTTCAATATTAGGTGGATACCACTGTAGCATTATGGAGCTGGGGTGCTAGAACCCTAACAAGGGGCGCTCTCTTAGTTTCCCTCTCTGGGCTGCGCCCTCTCAAAGAAATGAATACCACTAAGCCGTAAACCATTTCCATAAGGTCTAAATGCAAATGCCAGAAAATGAGTGCTACTAAGACTGGAAACGATGAAGACACATCCAATTCTAAAAAAATAAATGAGTCAATCTTACACCACAAGTCTCAGGCTCAACACACAAGCATCCAGAAGAGTCGACAAGGAGAGCCACGGATCCATAGCTCGAACACCCAGCTAGCGTAAATGCTAGGTAGATTAGGGAATAAGAAATACCTGTAACAGCCTCCTTAGGTTTCTGCCAGTGCTTCTACCATAGAAGCTGGATCAAAAGCTCCTTCCTGTATGAAACCCTAAGTGAGCTTTTATAGATTTACAGAGCGAAAAATCTCCAAGAGAGAGGGTGGAAATGGCTGCACCTTGGGGATTGACCCTATTTAGGGTTTTCCCACTCTTGCATGGCGGTGGACTGACAAGAGGAGCCACGTGGCCACACCTTTTGCATAGCCGAGGGTCGAGTGAAAAGGGCTAAGTGGTCGAGTGAATTTTCCTTATTTATTTTTATTTATTTTATTTAAATTTAGTTTTAGTTAAATTAAATTTCGTATATATTTATATAATGTTATAACCTGGGTTTTGTTAAGAATTAAAATTTAATATTTAAAAATATAAAGTTACTCATAAACTTTAATTAAAGAGTTCATCATAGATTTTAAAATTATAAGGTTAATTATAGTGAGATTGATGATTAAACATATAAATTAATAAGGTTAATGATTATGAGATTAATAAAGATTTATCCCTAAACCTTTAGAATTAAATAAATGTTAGGGTTGATGTGAAATAGAATGTTATTCCAAATGTTCATTTGAAATTTGTAAATCGAGGTTGATGTTAAAAATATTTAATTGACCAATATCAAATGGTCGTAGAGTTTAATTTGAAACCATGGAATTTACGTAAGAATCCTTAGTAGATTTAGTGTAGGGTGGCCTCAAAATGGCAGGATTGAATCGCCCTAAACTATAGCACTCTTTCGGAAATGCATCTCTTCATAATCAACCAACAAACTAGTAATATGATGTTTTATTTCCATAATACAGGACCAATCATGGTAACAACATGCAGAGATCGAGGTCAGGGTGAAGGTCGACCACCGTCACCGCCACCTCCGCCACCATCATCGCCGCCAACACCGCCACGATCAACCTCAACGCCTGAAATGCAAATCATAATGAGGTCTTTGGAGGCTATTATGACCACGATGAACAGGCAGTCGAAAAGGGCCGTCGAGGTGGAAACCACTCAAGTGAGTCGAGACAACTCTGAAAGGGCACATGGCCCAAGACAGGAACCGCTTCAGGACATATCGAGGGAGTTGCAAAAGATAAAGGTTCCAGAGTTTTCAAGAGGACGACCCGGTAAGCATGCCGAAGCATGGCTGGAAGGCATGAAGAGATGCTTCGCATTGAATGAGTACACATCTAGTTCCAAGGCTAGGATGGTCATCTTTCAGCTTAAAGGTGATGCTTTGAATTGGTGGGTCAAATCTCGAGAAGCAGTTGCACCTTACTCGTCTTACGACTTCTTAGGAACTGTTCGAGGAGAGGTTCCACAAGAAGTATTTGCCAAATTATTACAAGGAAGAACAAGCAGTTGCACTCCATGCCTTAGTACAGGGAGACAAGACGGTGGAGGAGTATGAATCTCAGTTTATGGAACTAGTAAAATATGTTCCTTACCTAGATGTAGGTGATTGTCAGGTAGAGCGTTTTTTGTATGGACTTAACTACAATATTAGGGCTGCTGTGCGGATGTGGAAGCCAACTTCAGTTGCCATGGCAGTTGAGTATGCTCGTTATGCAGCTGATATGTCAGATGGAAAAGGGGGTAGTAAGTTGATAGGAACCAATTAGTATGTTTTAGGGAAGGCATCACGTCCTTACTTCAGGGTAGGACAATCTAGACCTCCTCCTTACGGTAACAGGTTCACACCGAGGGGTAATACTTCAGTTAACTCAATCTCGCAGGCATCGTCCGCAACCCACCAAAGCCAGGGACATACACAAGGAAGTTCCTATAGAGGATCAAGGGGTTTTAGAGGACCCAGGGGAAGGAACTCATCTCAGAGGATTCCTCCGAGCAACATGCAAGCCCCTCCCAATCTCTCTTGTTGGGGATGCGAAGGTCCTCATTTCCAGCGAGACTGTCCCAAGGGTCAATCAAGCAGCAGGCACAGGGAAGGAAAAGCACCCATGGATAGTTCGGGTAACATTCATCGAATTCATCCAGCGGTTCATAACCACCAAGCAGAACATCAGTCTACCGTAGTAGAATCCACTGGTAAAGTAAACAATGTCAAACTTAAAATTTTGTTTGATCCGGGAGCAACTGATAGTTTTATTTCACCATTTGCATTAGATAAATGTGGGTTGGCAGCCTACGAGCACGATGATTTCAAACTGGTTGAAATGGCTTCATGAGCTAATCAAACAGTAGGTCTTAAAGTGAGGAGATGTGAGGTTGACTTAGGAGTATGCACCACTAAGTTGGATGCTTATGTCACCAATTTGGGGACTTATGACCTCATTATTGGCATGGATTGGTTAGAAGGCCATAGATATTTCTTAGACTGTTATGTGAAGAAGGTGTTGTGCCTCGATGACGAGGGAAGGACAATTCAAATCCAAGGCTTGAAGAGGAAGCTATCCCTCCGTTTCATCTCTGTGGTGAAAGATAAGCGATGCCTAAGACAAGGATTCCAGTTGTTCGTAGTGAAGGCCGTGAGCGATAGTAAAGGACCTTCCTTGAATTCTTACCCAGTACTTTCCGAGTTCAAGGATGTCTTTCCGAAGGAATTGCCAGGACTACCTCCAGAAAGAGAGCTCGATTTCACAATCGAACTAAAACCTAGTGCAGAGCCTATCTCAAAAACTCCTTATAGAATGACAACTCCAGAGCTCTGTGACTTACAGATCCAGTTAAAAGAGTTGCTAGATTTGGGATTTATTAGACCTAGTATCTCGCCGTGGGGAGCACTAGTGATCTTCGTTAAGAAGAAGGATGGATCTTTGCGACTGTGCATAGATTACATAGATTTGAACAAAGCCACAGTGAAGAACAGGTATCCCATACCAAGAATTGATGACCTCTTTGATCAAATGAAAGGTGCGTCAGTCTTCTCAAAGATCGATTTACGATCAGGGTATCACCAGTTGAGGATCAAGGAAGGCGACATTCCTAAGACTGCCTTTCGAACTCGATTTGGGCATTACGAGTTTGTAGTGGTACCATTTTGTTTGACCAATGCTCCAGCTGTATTCATGAGTCTCATGAATGGTGTCTTCCGAAAATACTTGGACCGCTTTGTTCAGGTCTTCTGAGATGATATTCTTATCTATTCTAAGAGCGACAAGGAGCATGAGGAACACTTGCGGTTAGTCTTGACATGCTTAAGGGAACATAAAATTTATGGTAAATTGTCAAAGTGTTCCTTCTTCCAAAAAGAGATTCACTACTTGGGACACATCATCTCAGGTGAAGGGATTTCTGTAGACCCAGAAAAGGTAAAGGCCATTGAAGATTGGCCAATTCCAAGGAATGCTCATGAGGTGCGCAACTTCATGGGGTTAGCAGGCTATTACCGGAGGTTTGTGGAAGGATTTTCTAAAATTGCAAAACCTATTACCACATTGCAACACAAGGGAATCCAGTATGAATGGACCAATGAATGCGATGCCGCTTTTACAGAGTTAAAGAGATTGTTGACAAGTGCACCGATCGTGCGGGTACCAGACATGGATAAAGATTTCATGGTATGCACCGACGCCTCGAAGCAAGGACTAGGAGCGGTGTTGATGCAGGAAGGTGGGGTAATAGCTTATGCATATCGAAAGTTGAAACCTCATGAGGAGCAGTATGCCACGCATGATCTAGAATTGGCAGCAGTAATGTTGGCACTAAAATTATGGAGGCACTACCTAGTTGGTAGAAGCTTCACCCTTAAAACAGACCATCAGAGCTTGTAGTACATCTTTACCCAACGGGATTTGAATGCTAGGCAAAGGCGATGGAGTGAGTTCATGAGTGAGTATGAATTTGGTATCTCTTACATCAAAGGAAAGGAGAATGTGGTGGCAGACGCTCTAAGCCGAAGATCGAGACTCTTCTCCTTAACTCCCTTGAAGGTTGACTTGAAGGAAAGAGTACTAGGACAACTATTGGGTGATAGTTGGTATCTAAAAGTAACCTCAATTATTCAGAATGGAAAGGAACAGGAATTGAAGTATGATGGGTGCCATCTTGAGGAGGATGGATTGTTGCGGTATCAAGGAAGGATGTATGTTCCTAAGGAAGGTGATATCAGGGAAACAATCCTTAGAGAGGCCCATAGATCACATTATTGTGTGCACCTAGGGGTGAAGAAGATGTATACTGACATGAAGAAACTCTTCTTCTGGCTAGGTATGAAGATGGATGTAGTGGATTTTGTTCCGAAGTGCCTTGAGTGTCAACAAGTTAAGGCAGATCATCGTCACCCCGGCCGGTCTCTTACAACCGCATGATATTCCTATGACTAAATGGGAAGTCATTTCCATGGACTTCGTTGTAGGATTACCACTCACATCTATGAGACATAATGCTATTTTGGTGGTAGTTGACAAACTGACCAAAAGCGCTCACTTCATTCCAGTCATAGACACCTATGATGTGACAGATGTGGCAAGGGTATTCATAAATGAGATTGTACGTCTTCATGGAGTTCCTAAAAAGATAATCTCTGACAGAGACCCTAAGTTCACCTCCGGATTTTGGAAAAGCATGCAGTCAGCATTAGGGACACAGTTGAACTTAATCTCAGCTTATCACCCCGAGACAGATCGATAGACAGAAAGGGTGAATCAAGTAATGGAGGACATGCTTAGGATGTATGTTATGGATAAACAGACACAGTGGGAGAAATATCTTCCTTTAGTGGAGTTTGCATAAAACAATAGTCATCACAGCTCCATTGGTATGCCGCCATATCAAGCATTGTATGGGAGGCCGTGCAGGACACCACTTAGTTGGGACAGGTTAGAGGATCGAGTTTTAATTGGGCCTGAATTGATTCAGGAAATGGAGGAACAAGTGTTACAGATTAGGCAGCGGTTGAAGGAAGTGCAGGATAGGAAAAAGAGTTACGCTGATGCACACAGATCAGATAGAAGTTATGGAGTAGGGGACCGTGTATTTATTCGCATCAGACCAAATAAAAGTACCATTTGGTTTGGGAAGGGTACCAAATTGTCACCTCGCTTTATAGGTCCATTTGAGATTCTTGAGAAAATCGGACCAATTGCTTATCGTCTTGCGCTGCCACCCCACTTGAATAAAACTCATAATGTATTTCATGTTTCTGTATTACGACATTATATAGCTGATGAGACTCACAAAATTCATTGGAAGGAATTGCAGGTCTCGGATGAGGGAACCTTCAGGGTCAAACCATTATGTATACTTGATCGTAGGGTTCGACAGCTCCGTAGTCACCATGTGGACCAAGTTAAGGTCCAATGGGACAAGTATAGCCCAGGTTCTGCTACCTGGGAGGATGCAGAGACCATGAGTCGAGATTTTCCCTCACTATTTTGACCATGACTTCGAGATGAAGTTTACCGAAGGGTGGGTGTATGTAACGCCCATATTTTGATTAGGCATATTTATCAGTTAGACACACCATACTTTATTTTCTTATATATTCTGTTGAACTCAGCTCGACTGAGTAAACTATATTGCAATATGATGGACCTCATTATATGATGTTACTTTGTTTTATGATTTCACTATGATTATGATGTTACTATGTTATGCGGTTACGATGTCATGATTATCATATGATTTCTTTATTTTACGATTATAGTATATGTTTATATGTTTTCATTAATAAGATGTGAAATATATGATTCGGTACGTGGATACCATCTTCTTATATGAATTATTGAAGTGTTATATGTCATACGCATCTATGATGAACTAAAAGGGTTACATGAAATAAAATGATTTTTGATAACATGGATCAATTGGCGATCAATGGGAAATGCTTTCTATAAATTTGTATTTTGTGAAATACTAACGTACAGGACACAAGGGCTATGGGATAGCCAGTTACTTGATCCGATATATCGAAAAAAAAACATGTTCGTACAGTAAACCTTAGCAGCCAAAAATGATGATACGATAACACAAACTGATAATCCCGATAGCAGCAAAGTATGAGTCGATAAGGGCGTAGGCCCAGTATGTTGAGAGGGATGGATGTGTTTCCCACCCTATGTTTCCATGAGACCCGAGGTCATGGGAGGGCCGTGCTAAGACACGCTCCCCATGTTGTTGTGATAAAGATGGTCAGATGCCTGCTAGGGGAGGATAGGTCCATTATTCAGCCGACGCTATTGCTCTCAAGTTCTATGTGGTCAGGTCGGTGAGTCTGGCATCCACTTTTGTACTAGCAGAGGAAGGATAGGGAGGATGCAGGACGTAGGTTATGATGGGAGGATGTGTTAGTTAGTACTATTGAAGGTTGGGTATTCCTTGATTGTGAGTTAGTGGTAGTAGGTACCCTTCCTTGTACATGATTGATTAAACTAATGTAAACATAAACATAATGATGTGAAATCGTAAAGAATTAAATGTTAAATAATTGAGGATGTTAAAGTAATTGTACTATATATATTATGCTTGTTCTTCTACATGGGGGTAAATACTACTATTAGTTAGCAGGTATGCATAGGCGGGATGGGGTTTGTCTATAGTACATTTATGATCTGTGCATACGCTGGCCACGCATGCACACCTTGCACATGTACACTAGTATCGATATATAAACACTTAACATATTGAATAAATGTATACGTTGTCATAAGTAATTATGTTAATCATGCATTGATCGAATTCAGATAATGAATATAAAGTTATTTAAGATGTGTAAAACAAGTCAATTAAGCTATGTATTACTTGTTGGTAAACATTGCGATAAACAATTGAGACAAGTGTCGTCAGTTCACATTGTCATCTGAGAATTGCTGTAAATAAGGTAATGGTACTGTCTAATTAATTAGTAAGATTGTTTAAGCCTTAGGGGTGCTTTGTTTAGAAGAACGAGGATACTGTGTTGATGTTAGGGTACTTATGTGATAAACAAATGATTTCAAAAAAAATTAAAACATTTTTATTAAATTCACCATTTATTATTACTTTGTGGTGACTTAATTAAAATTATTACTTAATTAAATGTTATTTTAATAATATTACTATCCATGTCATAACAATTGCAATATAGGTAAAATGTAAATATTGATTAATAAATGATTAGAGTGTGATTATTTCCATTACTAAGTTAAACATAATAGGATAACAATTCTTGAATGGATGTGATGTGATGGAAAATGGTTAAAACTATTTATTTATTCAATACGAATCTTTGAAATTAAATTTCAAGGTAACATATCTTGACGGATGAGGTAAACCATTAGGACACACCTTGTCCAAGTTGAAAAGGTCAACTATTTATATAATATTTTATTCATTACACTAATAACATTAAATAAATAGGTGGTGAATAGACTTGTAATTAATAAACCTTGTCCTGAATGGATAACCTTTGGGTAATGATTCCCACTGTAATAAATACTTACGACCATCAATCAAAATCAAATAAATTTACCGTGAGTGTAATTGATTATTCGGTACATTGAGTGTGAAAAATACATTTTTATAATGTAACGTGTATGAATGAACTAAGTGAAAGGAGTAAATGTTTGAGGGGCTCAAGAGGGGGTGTTTAGGGCGGTGGAGTAAGCCTAAGGTCTTCTCGAGGAAGGAAATGTATATAGGGAAGAGTGAAGGGAGGAGAAAGGGAGGACTTTTGGGGGATTTTTGTGGAAGAAATGATTTTTGGAGAAAGTTGAAGGTAACAAAGGGATAGCTCTAAGTGTAGAGAAGGTTTGTGAATAAAGAAAGGTTTGAGAACTTGGTAAATACTGCTCTCGGGATTATCAGTTTGTGAGCTCGGGGGCTTAGAATTTCTTTGATTTCCAAGGGCCAGCAAGATAATAGCTGGTCGGTAGGGTGGACACATCGTCTTGGATGAAGAGAATATAAACATACCCTGCTACAACCTATGGTCTACTAGCATCAGCATCAGGTAATTTCCTTGTTATTTTTTTTATTGGTTATTATGCAAGAACGTACTCTGAACATACATATACCATGCTATTTACTAATTTATTACTGTAAAACATATCCTTATGCTGAAAACAAATTGTCAAAGGAAAATATTGATATGTTAGTTTATTATTTTTTTTAATTTGAATGTATGATTGTTAAAGACAAAAACAGTATACTAAATTTCATTTAGAAGCATAGAGATTTGGTTAGAAATTTACTCCCTTATACCTGAATAAGTTTAATACATAGAAAATTAACTCAGAAATTTTACTTAGTGCTCTGTTGTAAAAACTAGAGCACTACACAAGATACATAGGTGAAATACATTCGAAAGTTACAATTACATCAACACTCCCTCTTAACTAGGAAGGTATTTCTCGACATAGATCTGCTAGTAGAAGTATTCTTCTCTGGATCATCATCATTGAATCATTGTCCTCGAATCATCATCCTCGAATCATCGTCATCGTCACTGCTGCTGCTATATCAATCAATATCAAATATACTCGTCATAGGAAGTTCTACACAGCCAACCCTTTTTCATGCTGGATGTAGGCCCACCACCTGTAGGTCTTCATCATCAGTGGCAATACTGTGGAACCTAGGACTGATTATGTGTGTCAACAAAACCTAGCATAGACTATAGGATCTTTTACATGTTGACTTTCACAAAACCTACTCAGATCATCCTAGGATGTTACGAGCACACCGCTCTACCTGTCTTGATCTTGATAGAGCATGCCAGGTTGTTACGAGCACATCCCTCTACCTGTCCAGATTTTAAAGGATATTTTCCATGCGAACTTTCGCAAAACCTACTCAGATCATCCCAAGATGTTACGAGCACACCGCTCTACCTGTCTGTATTTTAAAGAATCTTTTCTATGCGAAACCATAGCAAAACCTACTCAGATCATCCTAGGATGTTACGAGCACACCTCTCTACCTGTCTGGATCTCGATAGAGAATCCCAGGCTGTTACGAGCACACCGCTCTACCTGTCAGGATTTTAAAGGACCTTTCTTATGCTACCTACACAACCTGTCCACGGCCATAGAGTATCAACCTGATACTCAACATACATCATCCTGATGTATACATGATCAACCTGATCATCATCACTCCATCATCCTGATGCATGTCATCTAGAGAAACATCCTGAAGCTTGTCATCTATGATCATCCTGATCATCATCATAGCATCATCCTGATGCATGTCATCTGGAGCAACATATTGAAGCTCGTCATCTGTGATCATCTTGATCATCATCATAGCACCATCCTGATGCATGTCATCTAGAGCAACATCCTGAAGCTCGTCATCTGTGATCATCCTGATCATACCATGCATCCACTTGATGCATACAATGTATCTGCCTAATGCATATCATCATACATGACCCACCTGATCATACAATGTATCCACTTGATACATATCATCATACATGATCCACCCATTCATACAATGTATCTACCTGATACATATCATCATACATGATCTACCTAATCATACAAGCATCCACCTAATACATATACAAATACATGATCCACCTAATCATACAATGCATCAACCTGATACATATAGAAATACATGATCCACCTCATCATACAATGCATCCACCTGATACATATATAAATACATGGTCCACCTGATCATACAATGCATCCACCTGATACATATATAAGTACATGATCCACCTGATCATACAATGCATCCACCTGATACATATATAAATACATGATCCACCTGATTATACAATGCAACCACCTATACATATATAAATACATGATCCACCTGATCATATCAAGCATCCAACATGATGCATATACAAATACATGATCAAAGCATCAAACATGATGCATATACAAATACATGATCAAACTGATCAAAGCATCCAACATGATGCATATACAAAGCAGTAACTGGAGCTTCGTCCCGATGCTCATCATCCAGTGCTTACATCCACAACCATGGGAAGGATCCTCCTCTCACCATGCATGGAATTGCTCCTGCAAATGTGTCCATCACTTCTTCCTCGAAGTGTCATCAATCTGAAGAACACCAAGACTCTCTCTGAAGTACTCAAACTTCACTTTGGCTAGTGGTTTCGTTAGCACATCTAAAACCTACTCATCCATCGCAACATACAGGAGCTTCACTGCTCCTCTCTGCACCATATCCTTGATATAGTGATATTTGATCTCAATGTGTTTTGACCTTTCATAGAACATTGGGTTTTCAAACAGCTTCACACAACTCTGGTTGTCACAAAAGATACCAGTAGCCTCTAGTGGGAGATCAAATAACTCAGACAGTAGCTTCCGGAGCCATACTACCTCACAACTAGCCGAACAAGCTGGAACATACTCTGCCTCAGCTGTACTCAGTGCTACGCAGGACTGCTTCGTGCTAAACCAAGAGATCACACCTGATCCCATACTGAAGCAGCACCCAAATGTGCTCTTCCTATCTGCATCACTGCCTGCCCAGTCTCAATCAACATAACCCTGCAAGTTAAAATTTTGATTCGCATCATACTTGAATGCATAATCAATTGTACCCTTCAGGTACCTTAGAATATGATTTACAACAACCAGGTGAACACCTCTAGGATCCGTTAGGTATTGGTTCAATGTGTTCACCGCAAAGAAAATATCTGGTCTCGTGTTTGTCAGGTACATCAAGGACCCAATCATCTGACAATACACAGTGACATCAACCGGATCAGATGAAGCATCACATAGAAGCTTCAGGTTCGATGCTATAGGTGTGGCCATGGCCTTGCAGTCCATCATCCCGAACCTCTTCAGGATCTCTACTGCATACTTCCCTTGTCTAAGGAAGATTCCATCTCCACTTTGCCACACCTCCATGCCTAGGAAATAGTGCATCATCCCCAAGTCCTTCATCTCGAACTTAGCAGTAAGCTTCCTCTTGGTATCGGCAATCAACCCATCTTCACCTGTTACAAATAGGTCATCCACATACAATAGTAGTATCATTGGATTTCCTTCCTCAACCTTGTAGTAAAGGTTGGAATCTGCTTTACTCTTGGTAAAGCCCAAATTCGATAGAAAGTTGTCTTTCCTACCATACCAAGTCCTAGGAGCTTGCTTCAAGTCATACAAGGCTTTCTTCAACCTGCAGACATATGACCCCCTGTCATGTGTCTCAAATCCAAGTGGCTGCTCCACATACACTTCCTCCTCGACTACACCATTCAAGAAAGTTGTCTTGAGATCCATCTGGTGTATCTTCCATTACATCACTGTAGCCAGGGAAAGTACTGATCTGATGGAAGTCTACCTGGATACAGGAGCAAAAGTCTCTCCATAGCCTATCCCCTCTTTCTGGCTAAAGCCACGAGCTACAAATCTTGCTTTATATTTTTCTATGCTACCATCTGCAGCATGCTTGATCTTGTAGATCCATTTGGAAGTCACAACAGACTTCCCTTCAAGTCTTGGGACTACTTCCCAAACATCATTTTTCATGATCGATTGGTATTCCTCAACCATGGCATCCTTTCATTCTTTCTTTTCTGTTGCTTCTTCATAATTGGAAGGTTCTTTGTTCATAATATCATAGTGTAGGGAAACATCACTGGTTTGTGATCTAGTCCTCTTCGTTTCTCTATGTTCTTCTTCTAGAAAGCCGTACCTTTATGCATCTTGAATGAGCTCTCTAGCCCATGCAGGTTTCCTCTTATGAGATTTCTTTTCACGGGGTGGATCTACAAATTCTTGTGGATCTTCCATTTCACGATCTACATCTAGAATTGTTTCAGTCATGCTGGTGTCTTGAAATCTGTTTTCCTTTGGTTCTTCATGATCTTCAACAGGTGTTTTCCTTGACTTGATGAAGGCTGAGTTTTCATCAAATGTTGCATCCCTGCTGACATCAATATTCTTGAACCCTGGAAAGTATATTCTGTAAGCCTTTGAGCTTTCACTGTACCCCACAAAGATGCCCTTCTTTCCTGAAGGATCTAGCTTTGTCCTCCATTCCTTTGGGACATGAGTATATACTGGACAACCAAATATTCTGAGATGGCTGACTTCAGGTTTCTTACAAGAGAAGACCTCTTCTGGTGTCTTGTTGTCCAATATATTATGAGGTGTTCTGTTCTGCACATATACAACTATCCTAGCTGCTTCTGCCCAAAGATGCATAGGCAGATCCTAGTCATGCAACATTTCCTGTGCTACTTCCATGATTGTTCTATTCTTCCTTTCTGCAACTTCATTATGTTGTGGATTGTAGGGAGCAGTCAACTCCTTCTTAATCCCCGAATCATTGCATAGCTTCTTGAAGTCACCTGAAGTAAATTCTCCGCCATTCTTGGATCTAAAGGTCTTGATCTTTTTATCAGTTTGATTTTCCATCAAGGCTTTGAATTCCTTGAACTTATCAAATAGTTCATCTTTGTTCTTCAAGAAAGAAACCCAAGTCTTTCTACAGAAATCATTAATTAAAGAGACATAGTATACATACCCACTCAGAGATTTGGATGACATCAGACTGCATACATCAGAGTGGATAATTTCCAAGATTCCTTTAGATTTGCTTTCACTACATGGAAATGCATTCTTAATTTTCTTTCCTTTTGCACATCCTTTGCAAACACCTTCATGCTTTGTCTATATTTCAGGAAGACCCTCTACAACTTTACTTGCAATTGGTAGTGCCCTATAGTGCACATGTGCAAGCCTTCTATGCCAAAGTTCACTTGGCTCCATGGATTCATGTACCATGGCATGTTCAGGTTGTCCCTTCAATTTGTACAATCCTCCCTCTTTCTCTCCAATCACTACTGCATCATCTATAGTTTTACCCTTTGGCCACATTAGGACTTGGCAATCTACAAATGAAACCCTCATGCGTTTTGCATCTAATGCAGAAATGGAGAGTTGGTTCTTTTTGAGCCCAGGTACATATAGAACATCTTTAATCTTCAAAGACTTCCCAGAGTCTAGGTTGTAGGAGTCTTCACCACTTCCCTTGATAGGATATTGATAGTCATCCCCGAATTTCACTTTATGGGGTGACTCATTTTCAGATAGATTGACAAAATATTCTTTAAACGCAGTCATGTGTTTGGAAGCCCCACTATCAATAGGCCAATCATTACATCCATGAGAGATAGTACATGTGAGAGCATAGATTAGAACATATTCATCTTGACTTGATGAAGCATCACTTTCTGGCCTAGCCTTCTTCTTGGGAGGTTCATCATCCTCATCAGCATGAACATGAAATCTCTTCTTGTTGTACCTCTTTTTCTTGTTGAATTTGTTGTTGTTGTCTTTCTTCTTCTTGGGACAATTTGAAGCAAAGTGTCCTATTTCATTTTAATCGAAACATCAAACATGAGATATATCTTTCTTCTTGTGATAAGGGTGAGAATGTTTCTTGCTATGAGATCTCTCCCTCTTAAACATGCTTCCCTTGGTGTGTGCTATGAGATCTTGATCTTCATTACCCATCTTCTCTTCTCGAGCCACAAGCCTTGCTTCTTCTTGTGATCATTCCTCCCATAGTCTACTGAATGAGATCAACTTACTTCTTGCACAGATTCCTTGGATGAAGGAGTCCCATGA